>CM064519.1:13657556-13726043 GCA_032716605.1 Paralithodes platypus | reverse complement strand
AATTCTTAGATTCGTGCGAGTTAAAAGATTTACCAATAATTTTGCAACCGTTTCCCCGCGTGTAACTAGATTGGTCGATAGTGAAGTACTTACTACAGTTCATATTGTCGATGCCTTTGATGATTTTGAACACTTGAATTAAGTCGCCTCTTAATCTGCGCTGGGTTAAAGGAAATAGATTAATTCTCTAAGACGCTCTTCGTATGGTTTGTTCTTTAGCCTAGGTATAATTTTCCTAACTCAACGTTGAACACGTCCTACCTTGTTTCTCTTTTTGGTAATAAGGGGAGGATAGAGAAGAGGGAGGGGGAGGGGAAAAGAGTAGGAAAAGGATAATGAAAAATAAGAAAAAAATGCAAAAGATGGAAAACTCGACTCGAGAAAAGTTTCTCTACAATCAGGATATCGAGAGAGAGTGCCATTCATCGCTCCATTGCTTTCTCTCATTCTGTATCCGACATAGGAGCGAGCCATCGCATGAACCCCAGCCCGCTGAATATCTCATTGTGTTACGCTGCGGGTGCAACAATTTTGTCCTTTTGCAAGACCGTTCAATCCCTATTATTGTACTCATTGGAAGATAAGGATATCCATCAGATGTCGTGATGTGGTATTATTGAAAAGCAGCCGGTGGAAACGAATCTATGGAAGATGAGGGAGGACGTAATAGATCCACTCTATCAATGTGAAAGAAAGAGACCATTTTTTTGCTTTGGGTAAGTTGTGTGGGGAGAGAGAGGCCGCGTGTTCTAGGGGGTGAGGTAGTGATGAATCCGCGTTTTATAAGAGTTGGATAGAAATACAAGGTGAATTGAGAATTAACACAGTAGTTATAGGGTGGGGGAGCTAAAGAGATGGAAATGTGAGAAAGAGGGAGAATCGTATTGCCTGTGAAGAAATTAGTGGTACAAGACTAGAGAAGAGAAAGGGTTGGACTAAGAGAGATGAGAGAAAGAGAGAGAGAGAGAGAGATTTACATAGATTTACATAGATACACTGGCCACACAGATCTTACGATCCCTACGAGGTGACCAGGACTTAATCCTAATAGAGATAGCAACCCTAAGAGAAAGTGGAAGGAAAGGATAGCAAAGATGAAGGCTCTCTCCCCACCCTCCGCTCCCTCCGGCAATATGCCGTACATGAAAATAGTTAGAAGTGAATAACCTTGCAGGGCTTGGAAATCGCCTGAAGGAATTTATAGTATAGTTAGAAATGGAAAGGAAAAGGCATGCACACCTTCACTTTTTTTTTTTTTTTTTTTTTTTTCCCTTTTCCAACTGAAAACGTTTTCATTTCCGCCAGGTTCTCTTATCAGTGATCAGCTTCTACTGCAGACCAACTTTTCTGTGATATGTGTCTAACCTTTTTTTAAATGTGTATATCGAGTCACTGTCAATAACTTCATTAGGGAGCTTATTCCACTCATTAATAATACTGTGGGTGAAGAAATTTTTAGTTATGTCTAGGTTCGCTTTCCTGCCTGTTAGTTTTAATTTGTTTCCTCTTGTGGAACCTTCTTTGGCTATCTTAAATAGATTATTAGAATTTACGTTACTAAAGCCTTTTAGTATCTTAAAACACTCTATCAGCTGTCCCCTTATTCTCCGTTTCGTAAGCGAAAACAGGTCGAGTTCTCTTAATCGCTCATTGGCTGGCTTATTTCTAAGGGAAGGGATTAACTTTGGTGCTCGCGCTGAACGGATTCTAGTTTCTTCTATGTCTTTTTTTAAGTTAGTAGGAGACCAAACTTGCACAGCATACTCTCAGATGTGGCCTCCTCACGAATACTTTTATCTAGTGGTACAACTATGTCTTTACTATGACAATGAAAATTTCTTTTAATGCAAACCGAGCGCTCTATTTGCATTTGTTAGATGCTGACGGTTTTCTTGCATTTGGCTGGTAGATGTTTAGATTTTCATTGAGTAAGCAGCTCTTAGGTGCTTTTTAATCTGTGATAACGCTCTTTATCTTTTCTCCATTCATATGGGGTGTGTAGTTACGTTTTTATTTGTTGTTTCGGGAGCCTATTTGTCAGTATCAGGCATTTGTTTACGTTTAAAGGGCATCTGGCCAATTTGTTCTGCAACACTCTGATAGATACCTTGTATCTAAATCTGATCTGGGCCAGGCTTATCTTCTATCGCTTTCTGATATTATTTGCATTTCCTCTTTTTAGTGTCTCCCGGCCGAATTTGGAAATTATGTTGATTAATGCCGTCTTTCTAAATGCATTAACGGATCTATATGATATAATAATGGGCCCAGCAACTGAACCCTGTGGGACTCCACTAGTCACACCCGGAGTCCAGTCTGATTCCACTCCTAATAATAATTACTCTTTGTTTTTCTTTCGCTCTTAACCAATTCCTTATCCAATTAAGTGTGTTGCCTTGTATTTGCCTAAGATTCTCGACCTATCTGAAGTAATTTATTATGAGGGACCTTGTCGAAGGCCTTCTGGAAGTTCAAGTACAACATATATCAAGACTTTTGGTAAAATCATTAATCTTAAAGTAGGTTGTCATAAACAATTCGAGTAAGGTTCGCGTTAGGCATGATTTTTTTGCTCTGAAGCACGTGTTTGGACTATTATTTGTATAAGATTTATTATTCTCTATGAAAAGTACAACGTTCGTCTCTTATAATTGATTCTGAATAGTTTTACCACAACGGAAGTTAAGCTAATGGGTCTGTAATTCCCTGGTTGTTTTTTTTGTTTTATCTTCCCCCCCCCCTTGTTTAAAATTGGTGTAATATTCGCTGTCTTCCAGTCAGTGGGTAATTGTCATGTTGGAGTGACATGTTAAACATTTTGGTTAGGCGGTTCGGCAAACTTCATCTTTGACCATTATTTATGATTTTAGGGATGAATAGGTCTGAGCCGAGCGAGATTTTATTTATTTTCAGTAATTCATCTGTCTAGTGACGCCTTGATTGGCTAATTTTGAAGTCAGGGACACAATTGTTAGCTTGTTTTGATTAGTAGCTTGTGGAGTGTTCCGTTGTTTGGCCGCAGTGTGTTTTCAAAAACGGAGCTGAGAATAATTGTTTAAGTGTAGAGGCTATGGTCTTTGGCTATCTGTTTTCTAGAACCACCTTAGAGTGTTAAGTATGGGTCCCCTATCCCGCTTTTTTGATTTGTGTTGCTACTGTGTTATATGTATCTGTAAAATTGCTTAGGATTAGTTTTTACTGATCTTTAAGCTATGGCCTTGATTTCCATAATTCCTCTTAGCTGGTTTTTATAGTGATTTTTACTTTTCTTCTGGCCGGGCCAGGTATTGCTTACAGTATGGTAGTATCTTTGTTCCTCTCTTTAAGGAATTTGTATAAACCTGATTTCTTTCCCTAATGCTTCTAACTGATATTTATAATCGTACCAATAGGGGGTTGTTTATTTTCTTACACTGTGTTCTTTACCCGCAAAAAAAAATTGGGATATGTTTTCTTTGTGAGCACTCATGAAGCATTTCTTTAAATCTTTCCCATGTATCGTCCAATGTTTGGTTGAGACCTTCGAGATGCAGATTAATATCTTTTATGGTCATTTCTTAGGCTACTTGAAGTCTGCCATATTATACGTTGGGAATAAAAGTTTTCACTAGTGCTGTTTGTGTGCGACATATAAATTTGGAGCCTGACGATATTATTGATCCACAATTAGATATTGATGTCCCCAACTTCTAAGTCAGAATATTAAATTTTCGCTGGGTCGTTATTACTAGGTTCTAAAATATTCTCTCCCCTGCGTGGGGTTTCTGGGACTAATTGTTATAAGAAGTGATCTTTAATAAATTCGGTCCATTTCTTTTTCTGATGCATGGTCCAGACCCTTTTACATCTCCCCAATGAATAATTAGGAAGATTAAAATCGCCTATTATAAGGGTTTCTTTTGTTGATAGAGTTTTTGTTTCTAAATTATTGTATAAGATCTATATATCCTCTTGATAGGTATGAGTTGGACGACGATATACGACAACCACAGTTAATGTCTAATATCCGTGGGTTATTAATTTTTCCACACATAACAGTTTTCTGGAGTATATTTAGAAGGAATTTGAACGCTCAAGATTGAGCATATATTTTGCTTTGATAGTTACAGTTTAATACACCAGTCTCCTCTCTTACCTACTCTGTCCTTGTGATATAGTTTATAGGAATTGATCGGGATATTTCGTTGTCGTGAAAATCGATATTTGTTTGGTGTCTATTATACGGTTTTCCTGTCTATCGCAATATATATCTATTTCTTCATTTAGTAAACATAATTCTTAGTTCGTCAATCGTAATTTCGTAGACTTCTGGCAGTTAAAATAGCATTAATGTTTGGGATTGCTTGTTTATTTCTCTCCTCGATCGTTTTGTGAAGTCGTGGGAATCCGACAGCAGTGACCCACGTGTCGGTTGGTTGAAGAGAGTTTAATAGTTTTTTTGGTTCGGGGTAAAGAGTGATTGAGTCGTACGGAAAATCTAGGTGATGGTACGGGTTGGACAGCAGCGGGATGAGCTGTGATTGAGGGTAGGGAGTGAAGGCGTCAATGGACAATAAAGGGGAGGCGGGGAGGGAGAGGGTGTGGGCGAGACTAGGGACGTAGCGGGGTTTGGAGGCAAGAGGAAGGGAGAGGGAAGAAGGAGAGAGTAGAGAGAGAGAGAGAGAGAGAGAGGGAGTGAGGAGAGAGGAGAGAGGAGAGAGAGAGAGAGAAGCGAGAGGGGAAGAGAGGACGAGAGAACGAGACGAGAAGGAGAGGAGAGAGGAGGGGAGAGGAGGAGGAGAGAGAGAGAGAGGGGAGAGAGAGAGAGAGAGGAGAGAGAGAAGAGAGAGATAGAGAGAGGGACGAGAGAGGGATAGAGGAGAGAGAGAGAGAGAGAGAGGGGAAGGCGAGGAGAGAGGTAGAGAGAGATCGAGGAGAGGGATGAGGGAGAGAGGAGGAGAAGAGGAGAGCAGAGGTAGAGAGAGAGAGGGTGGGGGGGGGGGGGGGGTGGAGCAGGGGGAGAGAGGGAGGAGGGGAGCGAGGAGACGGAGTGAGGAGTGAGAGGAGATTGGATGAGTGAACAGGGAGGAGAGATATGAGAGAGAGATCGAGGCGAGGAAGCTCTACTCTATGAGTCTACGCTCAGAGAGAGGAGAGATTGGAGAGAGAGAGAGCTAGAGAGGAGCTCTGCTAGCTAGAGTGGAGACTTTCCATGTTGTGTAATTTATTGATAGAAATCTTGGCATCAGCAACAACACAGTTCATATGTCGTCCCGAACAAGTGACCATATATTTGGATAAAAACTAAAATCGGTAAAACAACATGTGCACAAAGTTAGATAATCAAAGCTTAAAGTCTATCTATTCTATCTAGCCATTGCCAGACGACCCGATTACTCCCCTTAATGGAGGGTGGCCATGACACAGGAATGCCCCCAAGAGGACTTATTCCCTGTAAGAGGGACAACCCGAGGCAGTTTATACTGAGGACTTACAGGGATTGACCACTTAATTTAGGATCCGTCCGTCTCCGAGGCCCTCTAGTTTATCTTGTTAGCCAGCAGTATTTTTCTACCTGTGAGTGTTGCGGACTAGTCCTATCCCACTAACGCTGCACCGTAAACCCTTCCGGTAAGCAGTACGGATTGTGTATCATTTATACATCCCCTAGTACAGGTCTGCCGACCAAGGCTGACGAGTCCCATCCACCCGGATTTTTATAAGGTTGTCTCCCCTAGATGGGTTGCCGACCAAGGCTAACGAGTCCCATCCACCCTGAGTAAAGTCGATGCAATCATAAAAACTGAAAGAGGCCAGCCTTTTCTCTAAAATAAAATCACATCGTCTCCAGGGGACCCAGCCTCCCCTCCAAGCACCGAAGAGAGACAGTAAGTACCATCTGCCTTCCGGTGCCGAAGAAGCAACATCCGACGTAATTCAACCAAACTGGGACACTCAACCAGCAAGTGTGGGGAGGTGTGGTGGAGTGGTCTTGCCACTGGCCTGGTAATCCAAAGGTCCCGGGTTCAAATCCCGATGTATCAATGGGAAGATATTATTGGGATGGAATCTGTGCTGTACCTAGTATCAGTGCATTACCACAAGCCCACCGAAACGTCAATAAAAATACCCTCATTGTTCCCTGATTAAATAGCACTGTATGAATATTCCCATATTCAAAATATGCTATAGGGGTGCAATGCCTGGTGAGGTATCTGCTCAACAGGTGGCGTTGTGTGTGTGTAAGTGTGAGAGTCCGAGTGTAGGGGGTGAGACAGTGAAGCACGGGAACGAAGGTGGCTTCAGAGATGGGGTCGTTTCGGGCCATGAGTGAGCACCGTGCCTCATGTGAAGGCAAGATGGCAGGTGCTCGTTGTACTCTACGTGCTTCACATGTCTCACTCCCTAGACTGGAACAAGACCTCACGGGCTTCACTGTTCATTGTAAAGCGGTGAATGTTAAGGCTCTCAGCCTATGCCCGAGAGGAAGTAAGTTGGAATATAGAAAAAAAAAAAAAAAAAAAAAAAATGCCTGACAGTAAGGGGAACTAGACAGTCACCGCAGAATGGCGGTACACCTCCACACATAAGGAAACCGTGTGTGAGCCTGGTATGTTCAATGCGGAGGCGAGCCGAAGCAGTTTCCAATTTGTGAAGAATGGTAGGTCAAGCTTTTGGCAAGACTAATTTGTTAACTTCCCTGAGCTTATTAACAGTAACACAATCCCACCGTGTCTGCCAACAAGCACGAACAGCAAACATGAGAGGAGCACGCAGATCTGAAGCAGGCAGAGGGTAATTTACATTTGAAGGTCTCAAAGCTGCAGCTTTCGCCAAGGCATCCACCCTTTCATTACCTTTGACACCAACATGCGCAGGGACCCAACAAAAATCCACTCGTTTCCCTCGACGATGAATGAGAAACAGCCACTCTAAAATTGGTAAAACTATAGGATGGAAGAATTAAAATATTCAAGAGCCATGAGAGCTCCTTGAGAATCACTAAAAATAGTAAAATTATTGTTTCGGTGAGCAAACACACCAATTTCAGAGCTAAAATTATAGCAGACAATTCCGCAGTAAAAACTGAGGCAGCTAAAGGAAGACTATCTCCACGGCTGAAGTCAGGGAACACAACACCAAAACCAACACCGGACGCAGATTTAGAGCCATCAGTATACACAGGCACAGAACTATTATCACTAGAAGAATGGTCCAAAAACATATGAAGAAGAGACTGAGGAGCGACTGAATCCCTCGATCCTGTAAAAAACCTGCAGAATGACAGTTCAGGCAAGACCCAGGGTGCAATCCTTGGAATTTGCAATGGACTCACAGGAACCGTCGACAGATTAAGCTCCTTCATAACTTCACAAACTCTATAACCAAAAGGACGAGGCATTCGAAGATGCTGACCATAATATGAAAACAAAGATTGACCCGAGACACGGGTACAAACAAGAGAGTCTGGAAGGCACCGAATCCGAAACCAACTGCGAACAACCTCAGATTGACGCAGTAAATCTAAGCAAGGTACACCAGCCTCCACCAGCAAGCTGGGAATCGGAGACGACCGAAAAGCTCCAGTTGCAAGACTGAGACCAGCATGATGAACAGCATCTAGAGTCTTAAGTCTGGAGTCTGTGGCATAGGAGTAAACCTCACAGCCATACGACAGTTTGGATGCGACAAATGCCTGAAACAAATGCAGTAGTGGTCTGCGATCAGCACCCCAAGAGGTGTGTGACAGAACCCTTAACAGATTCAAAGCCTTCATACACGATGCCTTCAGATTTGTCAAGTGCGGAACCCAAGTCAAACGGCAATCAAACGTGAGACCCAAGTACTTTGTCTGTGCCACACAGCCATCGGAGTATGAATGAATCGCTACTGCTGTGGTTTTCTGCCTGCTTTCGTGTAGCTTGTAACATTAGAATACTCTGGTAAACCCTTTTCAGCTTGAGAAGGACATCTACCTATATATTTGAGGATGTATAATGTCGATTAGGCTTTGCATACGCATTTCGTTAGGGGAGGTGTGGTGGAGTGGTCATGCCACTGGATTGGTAATCCAATGGACCCGGGTTCAAATCCCGATATGTCAATGGGAAGATATTATTGGGATTGAATTTGTGCTGTACCTAGTATCAGTGCATTACCACAAAGCCCACCGAAATGCCAAAAAAATACCCTCATTGTTCCCTGATTAAATAACACTGTATGAATATTCCCATATTCAAAATATGTTACAGGGGGACAATGCCTAGTGAGTTCACTGCTCAATAGGTGGCATTCTGAGAGTGAGGGTCTGAGTCTGGAGGGTGAGACGGTGAAGCACTTGAACGAAGCAACCAGCCACTTCAGAGATGGAGCTGCTTCGAGCCATGGTGGATGCTTCGCATGTCTCACTCCCCAGACTGGAACAAGACCTCACGGGCTTCACCGTGTTGAGCGGTGGAATGTACAGGCTCTCAGCCTATGCCCGAGAGGGAGTAGTTGGAATATAGAAAAAAAAGAAAAAAAAAAAAAAAAAAAAAAATGTCAAATATGCCAAACTTGTAAGCCCTGCCCTAGGTGCAAATGTGCTTAGAATTAAAACATATTTTTGCTACTGACCTACGCTCAGCCTGAGCAATCCTAAGGTATATGTAACTCAATTTCGTCGGTCGTGATTTGACCGCTCAAAAAGTGAAAAAGTCCACCTGTCGAAATATCGCGTTTGCGAAGCGTCTCCTAATATTACTTTGGCCGTTAATTTTTACTTGGGAGATAGTGCCGAGTAGAAAAGTGCAAAAAAGAACGAAAATATATATTTGGTATACTGAGAAACAAGCATTAAATCGAGTTAGCGTAAACGTCAGTTTTGCGCAGGGCCTCCATCGGAGTTTCAATGAATCGCTTCTGCTGCGGTTTTCTGCCTGCTTTCGTGTAGCTTGTAACATTAGAATACTCTGGTCACCCTTTTCAGCTTGAGAAGGACATCTACCTATATATTTGAGGGTGTATAATGTCGATTAGGCTTCGCATGCGCATTTTGTTAGCTAATGTACTGTACAATTGTCAACAATGCCAAAGTTGAAAGCCATGCCCTAAGTGCAAATGTGCTTAGAGGTGATGCGTACAAGTAGACTGGGATGGTATGGACATGTGGAGAGAATGGATGAACAAAATTGGGTGAAAAAATGCAGGTCTGTTATTGTGGAGGGAGCTGCACCAAGGGATGGACCGAGGAAGACCTGGGATCGGACTATATGCGCCGATCTCAAATCCAAGAACTTGACAAGTGAAGCAGCCCTTAACAGGGTTGCCTGGAATGCCGCCATTAGGACAAGAGACTGAAACTGCACTTATGTGTGGAACACTCAGTCTTAAAATTTTATGTATGTATGTATGTATGTATGTATGTATGTAATTACAAAATATTTTTGCTACTGACCTACGCTCAGCCTGAGCAATCCTAAGGTGTATACAATTCAATTTCGTCGGTCGTGATTTGACCGCTCAAAAAGTGAAAAAGTCCACTGGGTCGTACCTGTCGAAATATCGCGTTTGCGAAGCGTCTCCTAAATTTACTTTGGCCGTTAATTTTTACTTGGGAGATAGTGCCGAGTAGAAAAGTGCAAACAAGAACGAAAATATATATTTGGTATACTGAGAAACAAGCATTATCCGAGTTAGCGTAAACGTCAGTTTTGCGCAGGGCCTCCATCGGAGTTTCAATGAATCGCTACTGCTGCAGTTTTCTGCCTGCTTTCGTGTAGTTTGTAACATTAGAATACTCAGGTCAACCCTTTTCAGCTTGAGAAGGACACCTACCTATATATTTGAGGATGTTTTAATGTCGATTAGGCTTCGCATACGCATTTCGTTAGCTAATGTACTGCACAATTGTCAAATATGCCAAACTTGTAAGCCCCTGCCCTAGGTGCAAATGTGCTTAGAATTAAAACAACAAATTTACTACTGACCTACGCTCAGCCTGAGCAATCCTAGGGTGTATGCAACTCAATTTCGTCGGTCGTGATTTGACCGCTCAAAAAGTGAAAAAGTCCACAGGGTCGTACCTGTCGAAATATCGCGTTTGCGAAGCGTCCCCAAAAATGACTTTGGCCGTTAATTTTTACTTGGGAAATAGTGCCGAGTAGAAAAGTGCAAAAAAGAACGAAACTATATATTTGGTATACTGAAAAACAAGCCTTATCCGACTTAGCGTAAACGTCAGTTTTGAGCAGCGCCTCCATCGGAGTATGAATGAATCGCTACTGCTGCGGTTTTCTGCCTGCTTTCGTGTAGCTTGTAACATTAGAATACTCTGGTCAACCCTTTTCAGCTTCTCTGGTCAACCCTTTTCAGCTTGAGGAGGACATCTACCTATATATTTGAGGATGTATAATGTCGATTAGGCTTTGCATACGCATTTCGTTAGCTAATGTACTGTACAATTTGCAAATTGACATGCATTACCAAATTATCCTATTTTAACATATCTTTCTTTCTTTTTTCACAGGTAAGTTTGGTGATGATTCCTCTATAACAAATAATTGGTGTCTGCATGGGGTAAGTATTTTATTATTATTATTATTATTATTATTATTATTATTATTATTATTAGAAGTATTTAGAGAAGCATAAGGAGATATTTTGGGCTTTTATGGACTTGGAAAAAGCGTATGATCGTGTGGACCGTGAGCAATGTGGAAGGTGGTAAGGATTTATGAAATAGGATGGAAATTTGTTAGAAGCAGTTAAGAGTTTTTATGAAGGGGCAGAGCATGTGTGAGTAAAATGGTGAGTTGATTGAATGGTTTGAGGTAAAGGTAGGTTTGCGACAGGTTTCGTGTAGCTGTTTTATTATGTTTGGATGTTTGGTGAGGGAAAAGGCAAATGGGCGGAGGATGGTTTTAGTATAGAATGTTAGAGATTGGAGTTGAATCATTTGCTGTTCGCTGATGACACAGCATTGTGGGGATGAAAACTGCCCGCTGTAGTCAAAATGTGTGGTTTGTAAGGAGAAACTGAAGGTGACGTCAATAAAAGTAAAGTAATGGTGTGTAATAGGGAGAGCATAGAATCTAGATGTGTCGGATGGGGAACTATTGGAACAAGTAGAGTGTTTTAAATATATAGAGGAACGATAAGCGTATGGAAGTGGAGTAAACAGAGAGTGTGATTTTTCGGAGCAATGGGAAGTATGTGGAAGACGAGAATCTCGGAGTGAAAGTAAAAAGTGCCCTGTATCAACGAATTGTTGTGCCAACAGTGATGTATGGGGCTGGAGACATGGGCTCTGAGAAAAAGGAGAAAGACATGTGATGGAGATGAGCTGCTGAGGAGTATGTGTGCTTCGTAGAGACAGATTGAAATGAAGAGATACGTAGGAGAGTGGGCAGCAGGAAGTTTGTCAGCCAGAGTGGACAGAAGGTGCTGAGCTGGTATGTCATGTTGAACGAATGGAGATGAAGCTTACAAAGAGAATATGTGAGTCAGGTACAAGGGGAGATAGAAGGGCAGGAAGACCCCATAGATGGAGAACTGTGTAAGAAAGGCTTTGGATGATAGAGAATGACTATAGATCAGGCAGGGGAAATGGTGGCGTGGACAGGAGTGAATGGAGAAGCTTGTGAATAGTTGAGTGAACACGTGGTCATTTGGAGTAAGGGGGTCCGGCGCAAGTTGGATAATATCCATCAGGCGCCTCGAAATATGATTATAGTTGTGTGGGAGGGCTTTTTTTTTGCTCTGTGCCAGGATGATTGTGTCACTGCTTTTGGTCACCCTGGTCTGGGTCTTCTGGGTGACCTAATGTGAGAGTTTGTGTTTTATCTGTAGTTGTTTTTGGCTGCATTTCGCTGATGCTAATGTATATAGATAGCAGATAGATAGATTATTGTATTATTGTAAGCCCTGGCCTAGGTGCAAATGTGCTTAGAAGCTTCTGACCTGGTCTCTGCCTGAGCAATCCTAAGGTGTGTGCAACTCAATGTAGTCGGTCGTGATTTGACCGCTCCGGAGTTTAAATGAATCGCTTCTGCGGCGGTTTTCTACCTGCTTTCGTTTAGCTTGTAACATTAGAATACTCTGGTCAACCCTTTTCAGCTTGAGGAGGACTTCTACCTATATATATGAGGGGTTATAATGTCGGTTAGGCTTCGCATACGCATTTCGATTGATACTGTACTGAACAATTGTCAAATATTATTGTAAGCCCTGGCCTAGGTGCAAATGTGCTTAGAATTAAACAATATTTTTGCTTCTGAACTACGCTCAGCCTGAGCAATCCTAAGGTGTATATGCAACTCAATTTCGTCGGTCGTGATTTGACCGCTCAAAAAGTTAAAAAGTCCACAGGGTCATACCTGTCGAAATATCGCGTTTGCGAAGCGTCTCCTAAAATTACTTTGGCTGTTAATTTTTACTTGGGAGATAGTGCCGAGTAGAAAAGTGCAAAAAAGAACGAAAATATATATTTGGTATACTGAGAAACAAGCATTATCCGAGTTAGCGTAAACGTCAGTTTTGCGCATGGCCTCCATCGGAGTTTCAATGAATCGCTTCTGCTGCGGGTTTCTACCTGCTTTAGTTTAGTTTGTAACATTAGAATACTCTGGTCAACCCTTTTCAGCTTGAGAAGGACATCTACCTATATATTTGAGGATGTATAATGTCGATTAGGCTTTGCATGCGCATTTTGTTAGCTAATGTACTGCACAATTGTTAAATATGCCAAACTTGTAAGCCCTGCCCTAAGTGCAAATGTGCTTAGAATTAAAAAATATTTTTGCTACTGACCTACGCTCAGCCTGAGCAATCCTAAGGTGTATGCAACTCAATTTCGTCGGTCGTGATTTGACCGCTCAAAAAGTGAAAAAGTCCACAGGGTCGTACCTGTCGAAATATCGCTTTTGCAAAGCGTCTCGAAAAATTACTTTGGCCGTTAATTTTTACTTGGGAGATAGTGCCGAGTAGAAAAGTGCAAAAAAGAACGAAACTATATATTTGGTATACTGAAAAACAAGCCTTATCCGACTTAGCGTAAACGTCAGTTTTGAGCAGCGCCTCCATCGGAGGATGAATGAATTGCTACTGCTGCGGTTTTCTGCCTGCTTTTGTGTAGCTTGTAGCATTAGAATACTCTGGTCAACCCTTTTCAGCTTGAGGAGGACATCTACCTATATATTTGAGGATGTATAATGTCAATTATGCTTTGCATACGCATTTCGTTAGCTAATGTACTGTACAATTGTCAAATATGCCAAACTTGTAAGCCGTGCCCTAGGTGCAAATGTGCTTAGAATTAAAAAATATTTTTGCTACCGACCTACGCTTAGCCTGAGCAATCCTAAGGTGTATGCAACTCAATTTCGTCGGTCGTGATTTGACCGATCAAAAAGTGAAAAAGTCCACAGGGTCGTACCTGTCGAAATATCGCGTTGCGAAGCGTCGCCTAAAATTACTTTGGCCGTTAAGTTTTACTTGGGAGATATTGCCGAGTAGAAAAGTGCAAAAAAGAACGAAAATATATATTTGGTATACTGAGAAACAAGCATTATCCGACTTAGCGTAAACGTCAGTTTTGCGCAGGGCCTCCATCAGAGTTTCAATGAATCGCTTCTGCTGCGGTTTTCTGCCTGCTTTCGTGTAGCTTGTAACATTAGAATACTTTGGTCAACCCTTTTCAGCTTGAGAAGGACATCTACCTATATATTTGAGGATGTATAATGTCGATTAGGCATTGCATACGCATTTCGTTAGCAAATGTACTGTACAATTGTCAAATATGCCAAACTTGTAAGCCCTGCCCTAGGTGCAAATGTGCTTAGAATTAAAAAATATTTTTGCTACTGACCTACGCTCAGCCTGAGCAATCCTAAGGTGTATGCAACTCAATTTCGTCGGTCGTGATTTGACCGTACAAAATGGCAAAAAGACCACAGGGTCGTACCTGACGAAATAACTTTTGCGAAGCGTCTCCAAAATTACTTGCTGGGGGCCGATTATTTTACTTGTGAGATCGTGCCGAGTAGAAACGTTCAAAAAAGAAACGAAAATTTATTTGGTATACGGACCACAAGCCTTATCCGAGTTAGCGTAAACGTCATTTTATTGAGCCAGCGCCTCCATCAGATGTACAATGACCACCCCCACAACCCCTCGCTACTGCTGCGGGTTTTTCTGCCTGCTTTGGGGGGGGGGTCGTGTAGCTTAACATTAGAATACACTGGTTAATCCTTTTCAGCTTGAAGGCCATGTACCTATATATTTGAGGATGTATAATGTCGATATGTAGGCTTTGCATGTCACAGCATACTCTCGTTAGCTAATGTCTGGATACATATTTTCAAATATGACAGAACCTTGTAAGGCCTAGCCCTACGTTCAAATGGCTTAGAATTAAAAAAATATTTTTGCTACTGACCTACGCTCAGCCTGAGCAATCCTAAGGTGTATGCAACTCAATTTCGTCGGTCGTGATTTGACCGCTTAAAAAGTGAAAAAGTCCACAGGGCCGTACCTGTCGAAATATCGCGTTTGTGAAGCGTCTCCAAAATTGACTTTGGCTGTTAATTTTTACTTGGGAGATAGTGCCGAGTAGAAAAGTGCAAAAAAGAACGAAGATATATATTTGGTATACTGAGAAACAAGCCTTATCCGAGTTAGCGTAAACGTCAGTTTTGAGCACCGCCTCCATCGGAGTATGAATGAATCGCTACTGCTGCGGTTTTCTGCCTGCTTTCGTGTAGCTTCTAACATTAGAATACTCTGGTCAACCCTTTTCAGCTTGAGAAGGACATCCACCTATATATTTGAGGACGTATAATGTCGATTAGGCTTTGCATACGCATTTCGTTAGCTAATGTACTGTACAATTGTCAAATATGCCAAACTTGTAAGCCCTGCCATAGGTGCAAATGGGCTTAGAATTAAAAAATATTATTGCTACTGACCTACGCTCAGCCTGAGCAATCCTAAGGTGTATGCAACTCAATTTCGTCGGTCGTGATTTGACCGCTTAAAAAGTGAAAAAGTCCACAGGGTCGTACCTGTCGAAATATCGCGTTTACGAAGCGTCTCCAAAAATTACTTTGGCTGTTAATTTTTACTTGGGAGATAGTGCAGAGTAGAAAAGTGCAAAAAAGAACGAAAATATATATTTGGTATACTGAGAAACAAGCCTTATCCGAGTTAGCGTAAACCTCAGTTTTGAGCACCGCCTCCATCGGAGTATGAATGAATCGCTACTGCTGCTGTTTTCTACCTGCTTTCGTGTAGCTTGTAACATAAGAATACTCTGGTCACCCCTTTTCAGCTAAAGAAGCACATCCACCTATATATTTGAGGATGTATAATGTCGATTAGGCTTTGCATACGCATTTCGTTAGCTAATGTACTGTACAATTGTCAAATATGCCAAACTTGTAAGCCCTGCCCTAGGTGCAAATGTGCTTAGAATCTAAAAATATTTTTGCTACTGACCTACGCCCAGCCTGTGCAATCCTAAGGTGTATGCAACTCAAATTTCGTCGGTCGTGATTTGAACCGCTCAAAAGTGAAAAAGTTCACAGGGTCGTACCTGTCGAAATATCGCGTTTGCGAAGCGTCTCCAAAAATTACTTTGGCCGTTAATTTTTACTTGGGAGATAGTGCCGAGTAGAAGAGTGCAACAAAGAACGAAAATATATACTTGGTATACTGGGAAACAAGCCTTATCCGTGTTAGCGTCTACGGCAGTTTTGAGCACCGCCTCCATCGGAGTATGAATGAATCGCTACTGCTGCGGTTTTCTGCCTGCTTTCGTGTAGCTTGTAACATTAGAATACTCTGGTCAACCCTTTTCAGCTTGAGAATGACATCTACCTATATATTTGAGGATGTATAATGTCGATTAGGCTTTGCATACGCATTTCGTTAGCTAATGTACTGTACAATTTTCAAATATGCCAAACTTGTAAGCCCTGCCATAGGTGCAAATGTGCTTAGAATTTAAAAATATTTTTGCTACTGACCTACGCTCAGCCTGAGCAATCCTAAGGTGTATGCAACTCAATTTCGTCGGTCGTGATTTGACCGCTTAAAAAGTCCACAGGGTCGTGTCGTACCTGTCGAAATATCGCGTTTGCGAAGCGTCTCCAAAAATTACTTTGGCCGTTAATTTTTACTTGGGAGATAGTGCCGAGTAGAAAAGTGCAAAAAAGAACGAAAATATATATTTGGTATACTGGGAAACAAGCCTTATCCGAGTTAGCGTAAACGTCAGTTTTGAGCAGCGCCTCCATCGGAGGATGAATGAATTGCTACTGCTGCGGTTTTCTGCCTGCTTTCGTGTAGCTTGTAACATTAGAATACTCTGGTCAACCCTTTTCAGCTTGAGAACGACATCTACCTATATATAATGTCGATTAGGCTTTGCATACACATTTCGTTAGCTAATGTACTGTACAATTGTTAAATATGCCAAACTTGTACGCCCTGCCCTAGGTGCAAATGTGCTTAGAATTAAAAAATATTTTTGCTACTGACCTATGCTCAGCCTGAGCAATCCTAATGTGTATGCAACTCAATTTCGTCGGTCGTGATTTGACCGCTCAAAAAGTGAAAAAGTCCACAGGGTCGTACCTGTCGAAATATTGCGTTTGAGAAGCGTCTCCAGAAATGACTTTGGCTGTTAATTTTTACTTGGGAGATAGTGCCGAGTAGAAAAGTGCAAAAAAGAACGAAACTATATATTTGGTATACTGAAAAACAAGCCTTATCCGACTTAGCGAACTCCACCTCGTGTAAAACGAATGAAGCTACTGCAAAGGCAGTTTGCCTGCCGTTTGTTTAGTTGTAACATTAGAATACTCTGGTTACCCTTTTCCGCTTGAGAAACCTCTATATTGAAATAAGTCGATTAGGCTTTTTTTCGTTAGCAAATGTACTGTTCAATTGTCAAATATGCCAAACTTGTAAGCCCTGCCCTAGGTGCAAATGTGCTTAGATTAAAAATATTTTGCTACTGACATACGCTCAGCCTGAGCAATCCTAAGGTGTATGCAACTCAATTTCGTCGGTCGTGCGTGCTTCCAAAACTCGTGCAAAAGTCCACAAGGGTGTACTCCAAAACATATCTTTGGCCGATATTTTGAAATAGTGCGAGTAAAAATGAAAAAAAGAACGAAAATATATATTGGTATCTGAGAAAACAAGCATAAGTGAAAAAGTGCAAATCGGATACGAATCGCTACTGCTGCGGTTTTCTGCCTGCTTTCGTGTAGCTTGTAACATTAGAATACTCTGGTTAACCCTTTTCAGCTTGAGAAGGACATCTACCTATATATTTGAGGATGTATAATGTCGATTAGGCTTTGCATACGCATTTCGTTAGCTAATGTACTGTACAATTGTCAAATATGCCAAACTTGTAAGCCCTGCCCTAAGTGCAAATGTGCTTAGAATTAAAAAATATTTTTGCTACTGACCTACGCTCAGCCTGAGCAATCCTAAGGTGTATGCAACTCAATTTCGTCGGTCGTGATTTGACCGCTCAAAAAGTGAAAAAGTCCACAGGGTCGTACCTGTCGAAATATCGCGTTTGCGAAGCGTCTCCAAAAATTACTTTGGCCGTTAATTTTTACTTGGGAGATAGTGCCGAGTAGAAAAGTGCAAAAAGAACGAAAATATATATTTGGTATACTGAGAAACAAGCCTTATCCGAGTTAGCGTAAACGTCAGTTTTGAGCAGCGCCTCCATCGGAGTACGAATGAATCGCTACTGCTGCGGTTTTCTGCCTGCTTTCGTGTAGCTTGTAACATTAGAATACTCTGGTCAACCCTTTTCAGCTTGAGAAGGACATCTACCTATATATTTGAGGATGTATAATGTCGATTAGGCTTTGCATACGCATTTCGTTAGCTAATGTACTGTACAATTGTCAAATATGCCAAACTTGTAAGCCCTGCCCTAAGTGCAAATGTGCTTAGAATTAAAAAATATTTTTGCTACTGACCTACGCTCAGCCTGAGCAATCCTAAGGTGTATGCAACTCAATTTCGTCGGTCGTGATTTGACCGCTCAAAAAGTGAAAAAGTCCACAGGGTCGTACCTGTCGAAATATCGCGTTTGCGAAGCGTCTCCAAAAATTACTTTGGCCGATAATTTTTACTTGGGAGATAGTGCCGAGTAGAAAAGTGCAAAAAAGAACGAAAATATATATTTGGTATACTGAGAAACAAGCCTTATCCGAGTTAGCGTAAACGTCAGTTTTGAGCAGCGCCTCCATCGGAGTACGAATGAATCGCTACTGCTGCGGTTTTCTGCCTGCTTTCGTGTAGCTTGTAACATTAGAATACTCTGGTCAACCCTTTTCAGCTTGAGAAGGACATCTACCTATATATTTGAGGATGTATAATGTCGATTAGGCTTTGCATACGCATTTCGTTAGCTAATGTACTGTACAATTGTCAAATATGCCAAACTTGTAAGCCCTGCCCTAAGTGCAAATGTGCTTAGAATTAAAAAAAAAATTTGCTACTGACCTACGCTCAGCCTGAGCTATCCTAAGGTGTATGCAACTCAATTTCGTCGGTCGTGATTTGACCGCTCAAAAAGTGAAAAAGTCCACAGGGTCGTACCTGTCGAAATATCGCGTTTGCGAAGCGTCTCCAAAAATTACTTTGGCCGTTAATTTTTACTTGGGAGATAGTGCCGAGTAGAAAAGTGCAAAAAAGAACGAAAATATATTTGGTATACTGAGAAACAAGCCTTATCCGAGTTAGCGTAAACGTCAGTTTTGAGCAGCGCCTCCATCGGAGTATGAATGAATCGCTACTGCTGCGGTTTTCTGCCTGCTTTCGTGTAGCTTGTAACATTAGAATACTCTGGTCAACCCTTTTCAGCTTGAGAAGGACATCTACCTATATATTTGAGGATGTATAATGTCGATTAGGCTTTGCATATGCATTTCGTTAGCAAATGTACTGTACAATTGTCAAATATGCCAAACTTGTAAGCCCTGCCCTAAGTGCAAATGTGCTTAGAATTAATAAATATTTTTGCTACTGACCTACGCTCAGCCTGAGCAATCCTAAGGTGTATGCAACTCAATTTCGTCGGTCGTGATTTGACCGCTCAAAAAGTGAAAAAGTCCACAGGGTCGTACCTGTCGAAATATCGCGTTTGCGAAGCGTCTCCAAAAATTACTTTGGCCGTTAATTTTTACTTGGGAGATAGTGCCGAGTAGAAAAGTGCAAAAAAGAACGAAAATATATATTTGGTATACTGAGAAACAAGCCTTATCCGAGTTAGCGTAAACGTCAGTTTTGAGCAGCGCCTCCATCGGAGTTTGAATGAATCGCTACTGCTGCGGTTTTCTGCCTGCTTTCGTGTACCTTGTAACATTAGACTACTCTGGTCAACCCTTTTCAGCTTGAGAAGGACATCTACCTATATATTTGAGGATGTATAATGTCGATTAGGCTTTGCATATGCATTTCGTTAGCAAATATACTGTACAATTGTCAAATATGCCAAACTTGTAAGCCCTGCCCTAAGTGCAAATGTGCTTAGAATTAAAACATATTTTTGCTACTGACCTACGCTCAGCCTGAGCTATCCTAAGGTGTATGCAACTCAATTTCGTCGGTCGTGATTTGACCGCTCAAAACGTGAAAAAGTCCACAGGGTCGTACCTGTTGAAATATCGCGTTTGCGAAGCGTCTCCAAAAATTACTTTGGCCGATTATTTTTACTTGGGAGATAGTGCCGAGTAGAAAAGTGCAAAAAAGAACGAAAATATATATTTGGTATACTGAGAAACAAGCCTTATCCGAGTTAGCGTAAACGTTTTGAGCAGCGCCTCCATCGGAGTATGAATGAATCGCTACTGCTGCGGTTTTCTGCCTGCTTTCGTGTAGCTTGTAACATTAGAATACTCTGGTCAACCCTTTTCAGCTTGAGAAGGACATCTACCTATATATTTGAGGATGTATAATGTCGATTAGGCTTTGCATACGCATTTCGTTAGCAAATGTACTGTACAATTGTCAAATATGCCAAACTTGTAAGCCCTGCCCTAAGTGCAAATGTGCTTAGAATTAAAAAATATTTTTGCTACTGACCTACGCTCAGCCTGAGCTATCCTAAGGTGTATGCAACTCAATTTCGTCGGTCGTGATTTGACCGCTCAAAGAGTGAAAAAGTCCACAGGGTCGTACCTGTCGAAATATCACGTTTGCGAAGCGTCTCCAAAAATTACTTTGGCCGATTATTTTTACTTGGGAGATAGTGCCGAGTAGAAAAGTGCAAAAAAGAACGAAAATATATATTTGGTATACTGAGAAACAAGCCTTATCCGAGTTAGCGTAAACGTCAGTTTTGAGCAGCGCCTCCATCGGAGTACGAATGAATCGCTACTGCTGCGGTTTTCTGCCTGCTTTCGTGTAGCTTGTAACATTAGAATAACCCTTTTCAGCTTGAGAAGGACATCTACCTATATATTTGAGGATGTATAATGTCGATTAGGCTTTGCATACGCATTTCGTTAGCTAATGTACTGTACAATTGTCAAATATGCCAAACTTGTAAGCCCTGCCCTAAGTGCAAATGTGCTTAGAATTAAAATATTTTTGCTACTGACCTACGCTCAGCCTGAGCAATCCTAAGGTGTATGCAACTCAATTTCGTCGGTCGTGATTTGACCGCTCAAAAAGTGAAAAAGTCCACAGGGTCGTACCTGTTGAAATATCGCGTTTGCGAAGCGTCTCCAAAAATTACTTTGGCCGATTATTTTTACTTGGGAGATAGTGCCGAGTAGAAAAATGCAAAAAAGAACGAAAATATATATTTGGTATACTGAGAAACAAGCCTTATCCGAGTTAGCGTAAACATCAATTTTGAGCAGCGCCTCCATCGGAGTATGAATGAATCGCTACTGCTGCGGTTTTCTGCCTGCTTTCGTGTAGCTTGTAACATTAGAATACTCTGGTCAACCCTTTTCAGCTTGAGAAGGACATCTACCTATATATTTGAGGATGTATAATGTCGATTAGGCTTTGCATATGCATTTCGTTAGCAAATGTACTGTACAATTGTCAAATATGCCAAACTTGTAAGCCCTGCCCTAAGTGCAAATGTGCTTAGAATTAAAAAATATTTTTGCTACTGACCTACGCTCAGCCTGAGCTATCCTAAGGTGTATGCAACTCAATTTCGTCGGTCGTGATTTGACCGCTCAAAACGTGAAAAAGTCCACAGGGTCGTACCTGTTGAAATATCGCGTTTGCGAAGCGTCTCCAAAAATTACTTTGGCCGATTATTTTTACTTGGGAGATAGTGCCGAGTAGAAAAATGCAAAAAAGAACGAAAATATATATTTGGTATACTGAGAAACAAGCCTTATCCGAGTTAGCGTAAACATCAATTTTGAGCAGCGCCTCCATCGGAGTACGAATGAATCGCTACTGCTGCGGGTTTCTGCCTGCTTTCGTGTAGCTTGTAACATTAGAATACTCTGGTTAACCCTTTTCAGCTTGAGAAGGACATCTACTTATATATTTGAGGATGTATAATGTCGATTAGGCTTTGCATACGCATTTCGTTCGCTAATGTACTGTACAATTGTCAAATTCCCGGCGCGACCGAAGCCACTCCGGGGCTGTTCGGCCAGGCAGCTTAGGGAACAACAACAACAACAACAACAATTGTCAAATATGCCAAACTTGTAAGCCCTGCCCTAGGTGCAAATGTGCTTAGAATTAAAAAATATTTTTGCTACTGACCTTCGCTCAGCCTGAGCAATCCTAAGGTGTATGCAACTCAATTTCGTCGGTCGTGATTTGACCGCTCAAAAAGTGAAAAAGTCCACAGGGTCGTACCTGTCGAAATATCGCGTTTGCGAAGCGTCTCCAAAAATTACTTTGGCCGTTAATTTTTACTTGGGAGATAGTGCCGAGTAGAAAAGTGCAAAAAAGAACGAAAATATATATATGGTATACTGAGAAACAAGCCTTATCCGAGTTAACGTAAACGTCAGTTTTGAGCAGCGCCTCCATCGGAGTACGAATGAATCGCTACTGCTGCGGTTTTCTGCCTGCTTTCGTGTAGCTTGTAACATTAGAATACTCTGGTCAACCCTTTTCAGCTTGAGAAGGACATCTACCTATATATTTGAGGATGTATAATGTCGATTAGGCTTCTCATGCACATTTTGTTAGCTAATGTACTGCACAATTGTTAAAAATGCCAAAGTTGAAAGCTTTGCCCTAAGTGCAAATGTGCTTAGAATTAAAAAATATTTTTGCTACTGACTTATGCTCGGCCAGAGCAATCCTAAGGTGTATGCAACTCAATTTCGTCGGTCGTGATTTGACCGCTCAAAAAGTGAAAAAGTCCACAGGGTCGTACCTGTCGAAATATCGCGTTTGCGAAGCGTCTCCAAAAATTACTTTGGCAATCAATTTTTACTTGGGAGATAGTGCCGAGTAGAAAAGTGCAAAAAAGAACGAAAATATATATTTGGTATACTGAGAAACAAGCCTTATCCGAGTTAGCGTAAACGTCAGTTTTGAGCAGCGCCTCCATCGGAGTATGAATGAATCGCTACTGCTGCGGTTTTCTGCCTGCTTTCGTGTAGCTTGTAACATTAGAATACTCTGGTCAACCCTTTTCAGCTTGAGAAGGACATCTACCTATATATTTGAGGATGTATAATGTCGATTAGGCTTTGCATACGCATTTCGTTAGCTAATGTACTGTACAATTGTCAAATATGCCAAACTTGTAAGCCCTGCCCTAAGTGCAAATGTGCTTAGAATTAAAAAATATTTTTGCTACTGACCTACGCTCAGCCTGAGCAATCCTAAGGTGTATGCAACTCAATTTCGTCGGTCGTGATTTGACCGCTCAAAAAGTGAAAAAGTCCACAGGGTCGTACCTGTCGAAATATCGCGTTTGCGAAGCGTCTCCAAAAATTACTTTGGCCGTTAATTTTTACTTGGGAGATAGTGCCGAGTAGAAAAGTGCAAAAAAGAACGAAAATATATATTTGGTATACTGAGAAACAAGCCTTATCCGAGTTAGCGTAAACGTCAGTTTTGAGCAGCGCCTCCATCGGAGTACGAATGAATCGCTACTGCTGCGGTTTTCTGCCTGCTTTCGTGTAGCTTGTAACATTAGAATACTCTGGTTAACCCTTTTCAGCTTGAGAAGGACATCTACCTATATATTTGAGGATGTATAATGTCGATTAGGCTTTGCATACGCATTTCGTTAGCTAATGTACTGTACAATTGTCAAATATGCCAAACTTGTAAGCCCTGCCCTAAGTGCAAATGTGCTTAGAATTAAAACATATTTTTGCTACTGACCTACGCTCAGCCTGAGCAATCCTAAGGTGTATGCAACTCAATTTCGTCGGTCGTGATTTGACCGCTCAAAAAGTGAAAAAGTCCACAGGGTCGTACCTGTCGAAATATCGCGTTTGCGAAGCGTCTCCAAAAATTACTTTGGCCGTTAATTTTTACTTGGGAGATAGTGCCGAGTAGAAAAGTGCAAAAAAGAACGAAAATATATATTTGGTATACTGAGAAACAAGCCTTATCCGAGTTAGCGTAAACGTCAGTTTTGAGCAGCGCCTCCATCGGAGTATGAATGAATCGCTACTGCTGCGGTTTTCTGCCTGCTTTCGTGTAGCTTGTAACATTAGAATACTCTGGTCAACCCTTTTCAGCTTGAGAAGGACATCTACCTATATATTTGATGATGTATAATGTCGATTAGGCTTTGCATAAGCATTTCGTTAGCTAATGTACTGTACAATTGTCAAATATGCCAAACTTGTAAGCCCTGCCCTAAGTGCAAATGTGCTTAGAATTAAAAAATATTTTTGCTACTGACCTACGCTCAGCCTGAGCAATCCTAAGGTGTATGCAACTCAATTTCGTCGGTCGTGATTTGACCGCTCAAAAAGTGAAAAAGTCCACAGGGTCGTACCTGTCGAAATATCGCGTTTGCGAAGCGTCTCCAAAAATTACTTTGGCCGTTAATTTTTACTTGGGAGATAGTGCCGAGTAGAAAAGTGCAAAAAAGAACGAAAATATATATTTGGTATACTGAGAAACAAGCCTTATCCGAGTTAGCGTAAACGTCAGTTTTGAGCAGCGCCTCCATCGGAGTACGAATGAATCGCTACTGCTGCGGTTTTCTGCCTGCTTTCGTGTAGCTTGTAACATTAGAATACTCTGGTTAACCCTTTTCAGCTTGAGAAGGACATCTACCTATATATTTGAGGATGTATAATGTCGATTAGGCTTTGCATACGCATTTCGTTAGCTAATGTACTGTACAATTGTCAAATATGCCAAACTTGTAAGCCCTGCCCTAAGTGCAAATGTGCTTAGAATTAAAAAATATTTTTGCTACTGACCTACGCTCAGCCTGAGCAATCCTAAGGTGTATGCAACTCAATTTCGTCGGTCGTGATTTGACCGCTCAAAAAGTGAAAAAGTCCACAGGGTCGTACCTGTCGAAATATCGCGTTTGCGAAGCGTCTCCAAAAATTACTTTGGCCGTTAATTTTTACTTGGGAGATAGTGCCGAGTAGAAAAGTGCAAAAAAGAACGAAAATATATATTTGGTATACTGAGAAACAAGCCTTATCCGAGTTAGCGTAAACGTCAGTTTTGAGCAGCGCCTCCATCGGAGTATGAATGAATCGCTACTGCTGCGGTTTTCTGCCTGCTTTCGTGTAGCTTGTAACATTAGAATACTCTGGTCAACCCTTTTCAGCTTGAGAAGGACATCTACCTATATATTTGAGGATGTATAATGTCGATTAGGCTTCGCATGCACATTTTGTTAGCTAATGTACTGCACAATTGTTAAAAATGCCAAAGTTGAAAGCTTTGCCCTAAGTGCAAATGTGCTTAGAATTAAAAAATATTTTTGCTACTGACTTATGCTCGGCCAGAGCAATCCTAAGGTGTATGCAACTCAATTTCGTCGGTCGTGATTTGACCGCTCAAAGAGTGAAAAAGTCCACAGGGTCGTACCTGTCGAAATATCACGTTTGCGAAGCGTCTCCAAAAATTACTTTGGCCGATTATTTTTACTTGGGAGATAGTGCCGAGTAGAAAAGTGCAAAAAAGAACGAAAATATATATTTGGTATACTGAGAAACAAGCCTTATCCGAGCTAGCGTAAACGTCAGTTTTGAGCAGCGCCTCCATCGGAGTACGAATGAATCGCTACTGCTGCGGTTTTCTGCCTGCTTTCGTGTAGCTTGTAACATTAGAATACACTGGTTAATCCTTTTCAGCTTGAGAAGGACATCTACCTATATATTTGAGGATGTATAATGTCGATTAGGCTTTGCATAAGCATTTCGTTAGCTAATGTACTGTACAATTGTCAAATATGCCAAACTTGTAAGCCCTGCCCTAAGTGCAAATGTGCTTAGAATTAAAAAAAAAATTTGCTACTGACCTACGCTCAGCCTGAGCAATCCTAAGGTGTATGCAACTCAATTTCGTCGGTCGTGATTTGACCGCTCAAAAAGTGAAAAAGTCCACAGGGTCGTACCTGTCGAAATATCGCGTTTGCGAAGCGTCTCCAAAAATTACTTTGGCCGTTAATTTTTACTTGGGAGATAGTGCCGAGTAGAAAAGTGCAAAAAAGAACGAAAATATATATTTGGTATACTGAGAAACAAGCCTTATCCGAGCTAGCGTAAACGTCAGTTTTGAGCAGCGCCTCCATCGGAGTACGAATGAATCGCTACTGCTGCGGTTTTCTGCCTGCTTTCGTGTAGCTTGTAACATTAGAATACTCTGGTCAACCCTTTTCAGCTTGAGAAGGACATCTACCTATATATTTGAGGATGTATAATGTCGATTAGGCTTTGCATGCGCCTTTCGTTAGCTAATGTACTGTACAATTGTCAAATATGCCAAACTTGTAAGCCCTGCCCTAAGTGCAAATGTGCTTAGAATTAAAAAATATTTTTGCTACTGACCTACGCTCAGCCTGAGCAATCCTAAGGTGTATGCAACTCAATTTCGTCGGTCGTGATTTGACCGCTCAAAAAGTGAAAAAGTCCACAGGGTCGTACCTGTCGAAATATCGCGTTTGCGAAGCGTCTCCAAAAATTACTTTGGCCGATTATTTTTACTTGGGAGATAGTGCCGAGTAGAAAAGTGCAAAAAAGAACGAAAATATATTTGGTATACTGAGAAACAAGCCTTATCCGAGTTAACGTAAACGTCAGTTTTGAGCAGCGCCTCCATCGGAGTACGAATGAATCGCTACTGCTGCGGTTTTCTGCCTGCTTTCGTGTAGCTTGTAACATTAGAATACTCTGGTTAACCCTTTTCAGCTTGAGAAGGACATCTACCTATATATTTGAGGATGTATAATGTCGATTAGGCTTTGCATACGCATTTCGTTAGCTAATGTACTGTACAATTGTCAAATATGCCAAACTTGTAAGCCCTGCCCTAAGTGCAAATGTGCTTAGAATTAAAAAAATATTTTTGCTACTGACCTACGCTCAGCCTGAGCAATCCTAAGGTGTATGCAACTCAATTTCGTCGGTCGTGATTTGACCGCTCAAAAAGTGAAAAAGTCCACAGGGTCGTACCTGTCGAAATATCGCGTTTGCGAAGCGTCTCCAAAAATTACTTTGGCCGTTAATTTTTACTTGGGAGATAGTGCCGAGTAGAAAAGTGCAAAAAAGAACGAAAATATATATTTGGTATACTGAGAAACAAGCCTTATCCGAGTTAGCGTAAACGTCAGTTTTGAGCAGCGCCTCCATCGGAGTACGAATGAATCGCTACTGCTGCGGTTTTCTGCCTGCTTTCGTGTAGCTTGTAACATTAGAATACTCTGGTTAACCCTTTTCAGCTTGAGAAGGACATCTACCTATATATTTGAGGATGTATAATGTCGATTAGGCTTTGCATACGCATTTCGTTAGCTAATGTACTGTACAATTGTCAAATATGCCAAACTTGTAAGCCCTGCCCTAGGTGCAAATGTGCTTAGAATTAAAAAAATATTTTTGCTACTGACCTACGCTCAGCCTGAGCAATCCTAAGGTGTATGCAACTCAATTTCGTCGGTCGTGATTTGACCGCTCAGAAAGTGAAAAAGTCCACAGGGTCGTACCTGTCGAAATATCGCGTTTGCGAAGCGTCTCCAAAAATTACTTTGGCCCTTCATTTTTACTTGGGATATAGTGCCGAGTAGAAAAGTGCAAAAAAGAACGAAAATATATATTTGGTATACTGAGAAACAAGCCTTAACCGAGTTAGCGTAAACGTCAGTTTTGAGCAGCGCCTCCATCGGAGTACGAATGAATCGCTACTGCTGCGGTTTTCTGCCTGCTTTCGTGTAGCTTGTAACATTAGAATACTCTGGTCAACCCTTTTCAGCTTGAGAAGGACATCTACCTATATATTTGAGGATGTATAATGTCGATTAGGCTTTGCATACGCATTTCGTTAGCTAATGTACTGTACAATTGTCAAATATGCCAAACTTGTAAGCCCTGCCCTAAGTGCAAATGTGCTTAGAATTAATAAATATTTTTGCTACTGACCTACGCTCAGCCTGAGCAATCCTAAGGTGTATGCAACTCAATTTCGTCGGTCGTGATTTGACCGCTCAACCGTGAAAAAGTCCACAGGGTCGTACCTGTCGAAATATCACGTTTGCGAAGCGTCTCCAAAAATTACTTTGGCCGATTATTTTTACTTGGGAGATAGTGCCGAGTAGAAAAGTGCAAAAAAGAACGAAAATATATATTTGGTATACTGAGAAACAAGCCTTATCCGAGTTAGCGTAAACGTCAGTTTTGAGCAGCGCCTCCATCGGAGTACGAATGAATCGCTACTGCTGCGGTTTTCTGCCTGCTTTCGTGTAGCTTGTAACATTAGAATACTCTGGTTAACCCTTTTCAGCTTGAGAAGGACATCTACCTATATATTTGAGGATGTATAATGTCGATTAGGCTTTGCATACGCATTTCGTTAGCTAATGTACTGTACAATTGTCAAATATGCCAAACTTGTAAGCCCTGCCCTAAGTGCAAATGTGCTTAGAATTAAAAAATATTTTTGCTACTGACCTACGCTCAGCCTGAGCAATCCTAAGGTGTATGCAACTCAATTTCGTCGGTCGTGATTTGACCGCTCAAAAAGTGAAAAAGTCCACAGGGTCGTACCTGTCGAAATATCGCGTTTGCGAAGCGTCTCCAAAAATTACTTTGGCCGATTATTTTTACTTGGGAGATAGTGCCGAGTAGAAAAGTGCAAAAAAGAACGAAAATATATATATGGTATACTGAGAAACAAGCCTTATCCAAGTTAGCGTAAAAGTCAGTTTTGAGCAGCGCCTCCATCGGAGTACGAATGAATCGCTACTGCTGCGGTTTTCTGCCTGCTTTCGTGTAGCTTGTAACATTAGAATACTCTGGTTAACCCTTTTCAGCTTGAGAAGGACATCTACCTATATATTTGAAGATGTATAATGTCGATTAGGCTTTGCATACGCATTTCGTTCGCTAATGTACTGTACAATTGTCAAATATGCCAAACTTGTAAGCCCTGCCCTAAGTGCAAATGTGCTTAGAATTAAAAAATATTTTTGCTACTGACCTACGCTCAGCCTGAGCAATCCTAAGGTGTATGCAACTCAATTTCGTCGGTCGTGATTTGACCGCTCAAAACGTGAAAAAGTCCACAGGGTCGTACCTGTCGAAATATCGCGTTTGCGAAGCGTCTCCAAAAATTACTTTGGCCGATTATTTTTACTTGGGAGATAGTGCCGAGTAGAAAAATGCAAAAAAGAACGAAAATATATATTTGGTATACTGAGAAACAAGCCTTATCCGAGTTAGCGTAAACATCAATTTTGAGCAGCGCCTCCATCGGAGTATGAATGAATCGCTACTGCTGCGGTTTTCTGCCTGCTTTCGTGTAGCTTGTAACATTAGAATACTCTGGTTAACCCTTTTCAGCTTGAGAAGGACATCTACCTATATATTTGAAGATGTATAATGTCGATTAGGCTTTCCATACGCATTTCGTTCGCTAATGTACTGTACAATTGTCAAATATGCCAAACTTGTAAGCCCTGCCCTAAGTGCAAATGTGCTTAGAATTAAAAAATATTTTTGCTACTGACCTACGCTCAGCCTGAGCAATCCTAAGGTGTATGCAACTCAATTTCGTCGGTCGTGATTTGACCGCTCAAAACGTGAAAAAGTCCACAGGGTCGTACCTGTCGAAATATCGCGTTTGCGAAGCGTCTCCAAAAATTACTTTGGCCGATTATTTTTACTTGGGAGATAGTGCCGAGTAGAAAAATGCAAAAAAGAACGAAAATATATATTTGGTATACTGAGAAACAAGCCTTATCCGAGTTAGCGTAAACATCAATTTTGAGCAGCGCCTCCATCGGAGTACGAATGAATCGCTACTGCTGCGGGTTTCTGCCTGCTTTCGTGTAGCTTGTAACATTAGAATACTCTGGTTAACCCTTTTCAGCTTGAGAAGGACATCTACCTATATATTTGAAGATGTATAATGTCGATTAGGCTTTGCATACGCATTTCGTTCGCTAATGTACTGTACAATTGTCAAATATGCCAAATTTGTAAGCCCTGCCCTAAGTGCAAATGTGCTTAGAATTAAAATATATATTTGCTACTGACCTACGCTCAACCTGAGCAATCCTAAGGTGTATGCAACTCAATTTCGTCGGTCGTGATTTGACCGCTCAAAAAGTGAAAAAGTCCACAGGGTCGTACCTGTCGAAATATCGCGTTTGCGAAGCGTCTCCAAAAATTACTTTGGCCGTTAATTTTTACTTGGGAGATAGTGCCGAGTAGAAAAGTGCAAAAAAGAACGAAAATATATTTGGTATACTGAGAAACAAGCCTTATCCGAGTTAGCGTAAACGTCAGTTTTGAGCAGCGCCTCCATCGGAGTACGAATGAATCGCTACTGCTGCGGTTTTCTGCCTGCTTTCGTGTAGCTTGTAACATTAGAATACTCTGGTCAACCCTTTTCAGCTTGAGAACGACATCTACCTATATATTTGAGAATGTATAATGTCGATTAGGCTTTGCATACACATTTCGTTAGCTAATGTACTGTACAATTGTTAAATATGCCAAACTTGTACGCCCTGCCCTAGGTGCAAATGTGCTTAGAATTAAAAAATATTTTTGCTACTGACCTACGCTCAGCCTGAGCAATCCTAAGGTGTATGCAACTCAATTTCGTCGGTCGTGATTTGACCGCTCAGAAAGTGAAAAAGTCCACAGGGTCGTACCTGTCGAAATATCGCGTTTGCGAAGCGTCTCCAAAAATTACTTTGGCCGTTAATTTTTACTTGGGAGATAGTGCCGAGTAGAAAAGTGCAAAAAAGAACGAAAATATATATTTGGTATACTGAGAAACAAGCCTTATCCGAGTTAGCGTAAACGTCAGTTTTGAGCAGCGCCTCCATCGGAGTATGAATGAATCGCTACTGCTGCGGTTTTCTGCCTGCTTTCGTGTAGCTTGTAACATTAGAATACTCTGGTCAACCCTTTTCAGCTTGAGAAGGACATCTACCTATATATTTGAGGATGTATAATGTCGATTAGGCTTTGCATACGCATTTCGTTAGCAAATGTACTGTACAATTGTCAAATATGCCAAACTTGTAAGCCCTGCCCTAAGTGCAAATGTGCTTAGAATTAAAAAATATTTTTGCTACTGACCTACGCTCAGCCTGAGCAATCCTAAGGTGTATGCAACTCAATTTCGTCGGTCGTGATTTGACCGCTCAAAAAGTGAAAAAGTCCACAGGGTCGTACCTGTCGAAATATCGCGTTTGCGAAGCGTCTCCAAAAATTACTTTGGCCGTTAATTTTTACTTGGGAGATAGTGCCGAGTAGAAAAGTGCAAAAAAGAACGAAAATATATATTTGGTATACTGAGAAACAAGCCTTATCCGAGTTAGCGTAAACGTCAGTTTTGAGCAGCGCCTCCATCGGAGTACGAATGAATCGCTACTGCTGCGGTTTTCTGCCTGCTTTCGTGTAGCTTGTAACATTAGAATACTCTGGTTAACCCTTTTCAGCTTGAGAAGGACATCTACCTATATATTTGAGGATGTATAATGTCGATTAGGCTTTGCATATGCATTTCGTTAGCAAATGTACTGTACAATTGTCAAATATGCCAAACTTGTAAGCCCTGCCCTAAGTGCAAATGTGCTTAGAATTAAAAAATATTTTTGCTACTGACCTACGCTCAGCCTGAGCAATCCTAAGGTGTATGCAACTCAATTTCGTCGGTCGTGATTTGACCGCTCAAAAAGTGAAAAAGTCCACAGGGTCGTACCTGTCGAAATATCGCGTTTGCGAAGCGTCTCCAAAAATTACTTTGGCCGTTAATTTTTACTTGGGAGATAGTGCCGAGTAGAAAAGTGCAAAAAAGAACGAAAATATATTTGGTATACTGAGAAACAAGCCTTATCCGAGTTAGCGTAAACGTCAGTTTTGAGCAGCGCCTCCATCGGAGTATGAATGAATCGCTACTGCTGCGGTTTTCTGCCTGCTTTCGTGTAGCTTGTAACATTAGAATACTCTGGTCAACCCTTTTCAGCTTGAGAAGGACATCTACCTATATATTTGAGGATGTATAATGTCGATTAGGCTTTGCATACGCATTTCGTTAGCTAATGTACTGTACAATTGTCAAATATGCCAAACTTGTAAGCCCTGCCCTAAGTGCAAATGTGCTTAGAATTAAAAAATATTTTTGCTACTGACCTACGCTCAGCCTGAGCAATCCTAAGGTGTATGCAACTCAATTTCGTCGGTCGTGATTTGACCGCTCAAAAGTGAAAAAGTCCACAGGGTCGTACCTGTCGAAATATCGCGTTTGCGAAGCGTCTCCAAAAATTACTTTGGCCGATAATTTTTACTTGGGAGATAGTGCCGAGTAGAAAAGTGCAAAAAAGAACGAAAATATATATTTGGTATACTGAGAAACAAGCCTTATCCGAGTTAGCGTAAACGTCAGTTTTGAGCAGCGCCTCCATCGGAGTACGAATGAATCGCTACTGCTGCGGTTTTCTGCCTGCTTTCGTGTAGCTTGTAACATTAGAATACTCTGGTCAACCCTTTTCAGCTTGAGAAGGACATCTACCTATATATTTGAGGATGTATAATGTCGATTAGGCTTTGCATACGCATTTCGTTAGCTAATGTACTGTACAATTGTCAAATATGCCAAACTTGTAAGCCCTGCCCTAAGTGCAAATGTGCTTAGAATTAAAAAATATTTTTGCTACTGACCTACGCTCAGCCTGAGCAATCCTAAGGTGTATGCAACTCAATTTCGTCGGTCGTGATTTGACCGCTCAAAAAGTGAAAAAGTCCACAGGGTCGTACCTGTCGAAATATCGCGTTTGCGAAGCGTCTCCAAAAATTACTTTGGCCGTTAATTTTTACTTGGGAGATAGTGCCGAGTAGAAAAGTGCAAAAAAGAACGAAAATATATATTTGGTATACTGAGAAACAAGCCTTATCCGAGTTAGCGTAAACGTCAGTTTTGAGCAGCGCCTCCATCGGAGTATGAATGAATCGCTACTGCTGCGGTTTTCTGCCTGCTTTCGTGTAGCTTGTAACATTAGAATACTCTGGTCAACCCTTTTCAGCTTGAGAAGGACATCTACCTATATATTTGAGGATGTATAATGTCGATTAGGCTTTGCATACGCATTTCGTTAGCTAATGTACTGTACAATTGTCAAATATGCCAAACTTGTAAGCCCTGCCCTAAGTGCAAATGTGCTTAGAATTAAAAAATATTTTTGCTACTGACCTACGCTCAGCCTGAGCAATCCTAAGGTGTATGCAACTCAATTTCGTCGGTCGTGATTTGACCGCTCAAAAGTGAAAAAGTCCACAGGGTCGTACCTGTCGAAATATCGCGTTTGCGAAGCGTCTCCAAAAATTACTTTGGCCGTTAATTTTTACTTGGGAGATAGTGCCGAGTAGAAAAGTGCAAAAAAGAACGAAAATATATTTGGTATACTGAGAAACAAGCCTTATCCGAGTTAGCGTAAACGTCAGTTTTGAGCAGCGCCTCCATCGGAGTACGAATGAATCGCTACTGCTGCGGTTTTCTGCCTGCTTTCGTGTAGCTTGTAACATTAGAATACTCTGGTCAACCCTTTTCAGCTTGAGAAGGACATCTACCTATATATTTGAGGATGTATAATGTCGATTAGGCTTTGCATACGCATTTCGTTAGCAAATGTACTGTACAATTGTCAAATATGCCAAACTTGTAAGCCCTGCCCTAAGTGCAAATGTGCTTAGAATTAAAAAATATTTTTGCTACTGACCTACGCTCAGCCTGAGCTATCCTAAGGTGTATGCAACTCAATTTCGTCGGTCGTGATTTGACCGCTCAAAGAGTGAAAAAGTCCACAGGGTCGTACCTGTCGAAATATCACGTTTGCGAAGCGTCTCCAAAAATTACTTTGGCCGATTATTTTTACTTGGGAGATAGTGCCGAGTAGAAAAGTGCAAAAAAGAACGAAAATATATATTTGGTATACTGAGAAACAAGCCTTATCCGAGTTAGCGTAAACGTCAGTTTTGAGCAGCGCCTCCATCGGAGTATGAATGAATCGCTACTGCTGCGGTTTTCTGCCTGCTTTCGTGTAGCTTGTAACATTAGAATACTCTGGTCAACCCTTTTCAGCTTGAGAAGGACATCTACCTATATATTTGAGGATGTATAATGTCGATTAGGCTTTGCATACGCATTTCGTTAGCTAATGTACTGTACAATTGTCAAATATGCCAAACTTGTAAGCCCTGCCCTAAGTGCAAATGTGCTTAGAATTAAAAAATATTTTTGCTACTGACCTACGCTCAGCCTGAGCAATCCTAAGGTGTATGCAACTCAATTTCGTCGGTCGTGATTTGACCGCTCAAAACGTGAAAAAGTCCACAGGGTCGTACCTGTTGAAATATCACGTTTGCGAAGCGTCTCCAAAAATTACTTTGGCCGATTATTTTTACTTGGGAGATAGTGCCGAGTAGAAAAGTGCAAAAAAGAACGAAAATATATTTGGTATACTGAGAAACAAGCCTTATCCGAGTTAGCGTAAACGTCAGTTTTGAGCAGCGCCCCCATCGGAGTATGAATGAATCGCTACTGCTGCGGTTTTCTGCCTGCTTTCGTGTAGCTTGTAACATTAGAATACTCTGGTCAACCCTTTTCAGCTTGAGAAGGACATCTACCTATATATTTGAGGATGTATAATGTCGATTAGGCTTCGCATACGCATTTCGTTAGCTAATGTACTGCACAATTGTCAAATATGCCAAACTTGTAAGCCCTGCCCTAGGTGCAAATGTGCTTAGAATTAAAAAATATTTTTGCTACTGACCTACGCTCAGCCTGAGCAATCCTAAGGTGTATGCAACTCAATTTCGTCGGTCGTGATTTGACCGCTCAAAAAGTGAAAAAGTCCACAGGGTCGTACCTGTCGAAATATCGCGTTTGCGAAGCGTCTCCAAAAATGACTTTGGCCGTTAATTTTTACTTGGGAGATAGTGCCGAGTAGAAAAGTGCAAAAAAGAACGAAAATATATACTTGGTATACTGGGAAACAAGCCTTATCCGACTTAGCGTAAACGTCAGTTTTGAGCAGCGCGTCCATCGGAGTATGAATGAATCACTACTGCTGCGGTTTTCTGCCTGCTTTCGTGTAGCTTGTAACATTAGAATACTCTGGTCAACCCTTTTCAGCTTGAGAAGGACATCTACCTATATATTTGAGGATGTATAATATCGATTAGGCTTCGCATGCGCATTTTGTTAGCTAATGTTCTGCACAATTGTCAAATATGCCAATCTTGTAAGCCCTGCCCTAGGTGCAAATGTGCTTAGAATTAAAAAATATTTTTGCTACTGACCTACGCTCAGCCTGAGCAATCCTAAGGTGTATTAGAAAACCCATTAGTAGTTTTCTATGGATTTTCGTTTTCTCTCTCTGTGTGTCTGTTTTTTTGTTTTGCTCTCTCTCTCTCTCTCTCTCTCTCTCTCTCTCTCTCTCTCTCTCTCTCTCTCTCTCTCTCTCTCTCTCTCTCTCTCTCTCTCTCCTCTCTCTCTCTCTCTCTCCTCTCTCTCTCTCTCTCTCTCTCTCCTCTCACCTCTCTCTCTCTCTCTCTCTCTCTCTCTCTCTCTCTCTCTCTCTCTCTCTCTCTCTGTCTGCTTGCTAAAAAATTTGCTAATGATAGATTAAAATCCTCACAAAATGACGAAGAACGGGTGAAATTTGTAGAGCTACGACGCAAAGCCAAAAAGTTAATAAGCACAGTAAAAAGACCCATGGAGTTACATGTTTGCGAATCAAGTAAAACAAAACCCGAAAGAATTCTATAGTTATATCAGAAAGAAAAAAGTAGGTTACTTCAACTGTTGGACCGTTAGTCGATGAAATGGAGAATACACCAAAGACGAAGTACAAATGAGTAATGCCCTCAATACCTTCTTTGCATCAGTTTTTACAACCGAAGACCTCAGTGATATCCCTACACCATCGCCGATTCAGGTTGATAATTCAGATGTTCTAAGCAATATCACCGTTACAGAGAGAGAAGTATTGAATTGTTTAGATAAACTCAAGGTAAATAAAACCCCTGGACCTGATACAATCTCGCCTAGAGTTCTAAAGGAAGCTAAGGATGAGCTCTCCAAACCACTGACATTGCTATTCAATGAATCCTTGCAGTCTGGGACTATGCCTGATCAGTGGAGCTAGCCAACGTAACACCGATATTAAAAAAAAGGCAGCAAATCCCTACCCAGTAACTATCGTCCAATTAGCTTAACCTCAATTGTATGTAAAATGCTAGAACCGGTCATAAGAGACAGACTCGTAAATCACTTAGAGGCAAATAACTTATTTAAAGATACTCAACACGGCTTTCGTAAAAAACGTTCCTGTTTAACAAACCTCTTAGACTTCTTCCACGATATCCTCAACCTCTACGATGAGAGTAAAGCTGTAGATATTATATATACCTTGATTTTCAAAAGGCCTTTGACAAAGTTCCCCGCAAACGTTTACTGCTAAAACTAAAAGCGCATGGAATACAAGACGGTGTGTTGAAATGGATAGAAAATTGGCTCAGCGACAGAAAGCAGCAAAGAGTAGTCATAAACGGTAAGGCATCTAAATGGACCAATGTAAGTAGCGGGGTACCCCAGGGAGCGGTACTAGGACCATTCTCTTTCTAATTTACATCAACGACATAGATGAGGGTCTCACCTGTAGAATCTCAAAATTGCTGACGATAAAAAATTGCAAATAGCGTACTCTCAAAAGAACAAGTTGACGATATGCAATACAATCTAGATAAATTGTCATGTTGGGCCCAAATTTGGCAAATGAGTTTCAATGCGGATAAATGTAAAGTACTACATATCGGATACCTAAATGAGAAAGCAAACTATTCGATGAATGGCACTCAGCTTAAGAATGTAAACAGAGAAACCGATCTGGGAGTAAACAATATCGAGTAACCTAAAACCGAGTCAACAATGTTCAGAAGTTGTTAAGAAGGCAAACAAAATAATTGGCTTTATAGGCAGGTCATTTGAGCATAAATCCAAAGAAGTTATCCTAGCCCTTTACAATTCCTTAGTCCGCCCTCTTCTGGAGTACTGCGTTCAATCCTGGTGCCCTTATTACCAAAAAGATATAAACAAGCTGGAACGAGTTCAGCGTAGAGTTACCAAAATGATACCTAGCCTAAAGAACAAACCATATGAAGAGCGTCTTAGAGAATTAAATCTATTTCCTTTAACCCAGCGCAGATTAAGAGGTGACTTAACACCTTACGAGCGGCCTAGGCGGTATATAATATGTAGCCACCAGCGGGGTGTTTTTAGCCAAAATAGGGCTGTTTACGTGATCATTTTCATGCCTAAATAAGACCCAGAGCGTAAAACAAGTATCTATCCCTGAAAGGGCATAAACAGAGCTTTCCAATGACACCATAACGATCCTTTTATGATGGCTAGTTTTCTTGCAACAACCGCGCAACCAACGCGAGTGCAAAAAGCATGTAATTCGTCACTTTCCCCATACAATTCCGTATATAGCGAGTGAGAGAGGGAGGGAGGAGGTGGGATTCGTGTCAGTAGGTTCGCCGCGATGGTCTGGAGCAGTCATACGCTCGCTACTCTCCTGCCACCACTTGTCTCTCTCTCTCAGCAACATTACGTGCTGAAATTGCCACCTATGTCGAGCGCCGCCAGATAGTCCAGATTTATTATACTCGACTTATGTTGCGCCCCGACAGTTATGGGTTAATTCAAGTGTTCAAAATCATCAAAGGCATCGACAATATGAACTGTAGTAAGTACTTCACTATCGACCAATCTAATTAAACGCGGGGAAACGGTTGCAAAATTATTGGTAAATCTTTTAACTCACACGAATCTAAGAATTTCTTCTTCAATCGAGTTGTCAACTTGTGGAATGGGCTTTCCCGAGACGTTATAGACTGCAGCACCATTGATTCATTTAAACTCCGCCTAGACAAATATCTCGCATCAAACCCGCGACTGACTGCGTTTGTAAATGAATAACTTTATTTTATCCCCCCCTCAGTTACTAACCCATCTGTCCCCTACTAACTTCCTAATCCTGCCACGGACATTAGTTCCAGGGCAATAGTTCCCTTTCCAATGTTCCCTTACCCACTCTAAACCACTGTTTGGACACTTGATCCTCAGTGTTTTGGAGGACAAGCAGCCTAGAAGGGTCACTAGACCTGTTGTTGCTTGATTTCCTTTGTACTCCTTTGTACTCTCTCTCTCTCTCTCTCTCAACTTCATAATCCTGCCACGGACATTAGTTCCGGGGCAGTAGTTCCCTTTCCAATTTTCCCTTACCCACTCTAAACCACTGTTTGGACACTTAATCCTCAGTATTTTGGAGGACAAGCAGCCTAGATGGGGTCACTATACCTGTTGTAGCTTTATTTCCTTTGTTCTCTCTCTCTCTCTCTCTCTCTCTCTCTCTCTCTCTCTCTCTCTCTCTCTCTCTCTCTCTCTCTCTCTCTCTCTCTCTCTCTCTCTCTCTCTCTCTCTCTCTCTCTCTCTCTCTCTCTCTCTCTCTCTCTCTCTCTCTCTCTCTCTCTCTCTCTCTCTCTCTCTCCTCTCTCTCTCTCTCTCTCTCTCTCTCTCTCTCTCTCTCTCTCTCTCTCTCTCTTTAATTCTAGACCCGGTAGAATTTGGTTGAACGGGAAGATATTACAGTATGTACAATGTGGCAGAGTGAAACAACTGACGGGAGACGACGAATATTATTTAGTCTTACTGGTGAGAAGTAATAATTCATGTAGAGGAAAAATGGATACATGTCGGTTGATATTTAAGAATAATTGTATGACGAAGTCATGTCATATAGCTACAACCCCTAAGTGTATATATATACACTATATCTATTAGCTGCCCTTACCCTAAGAGTGAGTGAGTGAATGATAACTAACTCTATATTAGTCCCGCGTGTTACCTCCTCTTTTAAGCCCCAAAATCTAAAATTGTGGAGGCAGTCTGTACTAAAAACACTGGCTATATTCCTCCCGTAACTCAATACTGGGATCATTGGTGTCACTGAATAACAAATAAAGCGATCGTTTGGAGGCTTACCCCTGTATGTTCTGATGGTGGGATATTGTCCATGAAACGGTTTGAAATGAACCCGGCAGTTTAATTATGTTGGGGATTTTAGCATTTGTATAATTTATCATTATTACCGGTTATTATTTGCCAGAATTGACTGGTTCATGCAAGTCAGAAACGTTTTAATATGCTTAATCAAACCAATATACTCTGTGTGTGTGTGGTGTTTTTTTTAGCCATCTCTCCCGACATATGCATGTATCGGTCTGTATTGATTAGTTTAATTAATTATCTAATTGTTGCCCATTTTCTTGTATTAACCCCTATTTTCTTTTATCAGATTGAGAGCCAAGATTAACTGGATTCAGTGTACAACTCTCCCATGCATCAGTTGGCCATCTCGAGTCACTGGTAAGTAGCACTGTATATTTTACTCCAATATAACGTTATGTATCTATACACCTTTGAGAACTCCAGATAGATAGATAGATAGACATATCGATTTATTGATATTTTGTTCTTACATTAGAGACAAATTATCACTCCTGATGGATATAAATACACTAGTTATTACAATATATTTGGGCAAAGATTCTTTCTCTATCTATCTATTGCTGGACGCCTTACTCCCCTTACGAGGGTGGCCATACACAGAATGCCCCCAAGCGGACCTATTCCCTGTGAGAGGGACAACTCGAGCCAGTTTAGTGAAGGACTTACAGGATTGACCACTCAATTTAGGATCCGTCCGACTCAGAGGCCCTCTGTGTATCTTGTTAGCACTATTTTTCTACAGTGGTGTTCGGCTAATCCATCCACTAACCTGCCTTACCCTTAGGTAAGCAGTACGGATTTGTATCAGCTTTACTCCCCTAGACAGGTTGCCAACCAAGGCTGACGAGTCCCATCCACCCGGATTTGTATAAGGTTGTCTCCCCTAGATGATTTGCCGACCAAGGCTAACGAGTCTCATCCACCCGGAAGATTCTTTAATTTTATTTATTTATTTATGTATTTGTTTTTTGTTTTCTGCAATGAACCAGGGTCAGGTATCGTACAGTATGCAGGTGTGTTTTGAGATATAATCTATAATATGCACGTGTTTTTATTCTTTGTATTAACCATTATTTATCATCATATCCATCAACTATTATTACAATTTGTATATGGAAGTCTTCGTTGGGTAATCATATAATTATGAAATTAAGATCCGTATCGGTTTATTTGATTTTGTTTTATAGTCCTGCATAATCGATTTCAAACATGTGCGCATATCGTTCCTAATGCTGCTCTAACCCTTTTTGAGTTACAGAGGATAGAGGTCATGATTTCTCGCCTACTTACAGCGAATAGACTATAGGATGACAAAGAAGAAGAAAATAACCTTCATCAACTGTTTCAAATTAGGCCTACCACTCCTCTCTCCTCTTGATGCCAGACTAATATTACCACCACAGAAATGTAATTTCACCATTAAACGCATAAGTTTTATCATACAATGTTTTTTTTTCGGAATTGGCATGATGTCTGATTCAGAGAAGTCTCCCAAATCTGTTAGCTTGCTTCACAGTATTTTTTTTATATATATTTGCTGTTTTTGTTTTTATTATTATTATATTTGTTATTATTTGTGTTGGTTTTCTATTTTATTTGTTTGGCTTTTAGAACAATTAGTAAATTTATGAGTTATCTCGTTATATAATAATTGTAGAATTGAAAGTTGACCAAACACACTTAACCCCATCCCTAGTCCTGTAAACAAATGAATCCCACACTCACACACACACATACACATTAACACTTTCCCTCGACAATTAATGACCTAGCCACGGAATACTTAACGCCTAAATTAGGGCTTCCACAACAACATAACTCTGCATTCCTTTTAAGGGAGCCCACCTCGCTTGTTTTCTCTTTCCCTCCCTCTCTCTTTGGCTTGTATCCATTCGGCCCCATTCAGCCTACATTTTTAAGACATTTACCCCCATCCAGGTGTCAATATTTTCCTGGCGAGCGGTAGCGAGCCAGCATATATATATATATATATATTTGTTTTGACAGCAAGCTAAATTTGTACATTTTTCGATAGAAAAATTTCTCCGGCGAAGCCGGATTTCTCAATACAATGCTGGCTCGCTATCGCTCGCCAGGAAAAAATCGACACCTGGATGGGGATAAACGTGTTAAAATAGTTGGCTGAATGGGGCCGAATGGATACAAGCCAGAGAAAGAGAAAAAAAGCAGGTGACCCCCCTTAACGGCTAAATTAGTGCCTCCACAACGACATAACTCTGCATTCCTTTTAACGGAATACCATCTCTGTGTGTGTGTGTGTGTGTGTGTGTGTGTGTGTGTGTGTGTGTGTGTGTGTGTGTGTGTGTGTGTGTGTGTGTGTGTGTGTGTGTGTGTGTGTGTGTGTGTGTGTGTGTGTGTGTGTGTTACACAAGATAAGACAAATGGGCATTACTGGAAAGCTCGGGATGTGGCTGCACTCGTTTCTTACTGACAGGGAGCAGTGTCTCGGTGGTCAACAGTGGGGTGCCACAGGGATCAGTCCTTGGACCTCTGCTATTTCTGATCCACATATCCGACATAAACAGACACGTCTTACACTCGTCTGTAGCTTCTTTTGCCGATGACACCAGGGTACTGAAGGAAGTTTCTTCAGTATCGGATGCCGAAAAATTACAAACTGATCTGGCATCACTTTACGCGTGGGCAGAGCATAATTACATGTCCTTCAACGACAACAAATTTGAGCATATACATTACAGTTCAGGGGAATCAATTACAATGCACACACGTTTGCAGCACCGGACGGTTCACATATAGACACCAAGGAGTATATAAGAGACCTAGGAATTACCCTCAGTTGTGACGGAAACTTTACCCAACATATACAAAATGTGGTAAAGAAGGCACGAAGCCAGGCTGGCTGGATCCTTCGCACTTTCCGGACACGTGAAAGGCTTCCTATGCTGACGTTATACAAGTCACTCGTGATACCATTGCTAGAATATTGTGGTCAGCTGTGGAGTCCGTGGCGAGCAGGAGAGAAGCAGTCACTTGAAACAGTACAACGATCTTTCACCGATAGAATATCTGACGTCCGACATTTAGACTACTGGGCAAGGTTACGTGAACTCGACCTTTACTCACTAGAAAGGCGTAGAGAAAGGTACGCTATATTATACATCTACAAAATATTGACCGAAAAATCTGTAAATAACTTGAATATACGGTTTAGCATCCACCAAGGACGGGGTCGGCTCTGCCATATTGAAAGGATATACCCCAGAGCAAGTACAAGAATCAAGACGCTCAAAGAAAACGCTTTTGCTATAAGAGGGCCACTCCTTTTCAATGCACTGCCCAGACACCTGCGTGACTCAACGGAACATAACCTTGAACGTTTCAAGAACCAACTAGATAAATTCCTACGGATAATACCCGATCAACCCAAGCTGCCACATTACCACCTCTGCGCTGCCAGCAACAGCATCATAGACCAAATGGCGAAGAGACGAGCAGACGGGTTATACTAGTGGCGGCGCATCAGCGTGGCCACGGGCAGCAACTACTGCCTGAAACTACTCTGTGTGTGCGTGTGCGTGTGCGTGTGCGTGTGCGTGCGCGTGCGTGTGCGTGCGTGTGCGTGCGTGCGTGCGTGCGTGTGTTTGTTGTCATTTTAGCCTGCAATGTTTGTATAATAGTAAATTAGTTACCCGCGCTTAATATTGATATGTTTTCTGTAGTTTGATATTACATTATAGTCTTTCAGTAGGATGCCACCATTCTTCAATATTAGCTGCATATCATTAGTTTATATGATTTAGGAAGAACCTGTGGATATCTAAAGTTTTAATTGATATATTATTTACCCCTACACAAGGTCCTGATCTATCAACCATTTTTGATTGGGGCAGAGAAAATCTTGTTACTTTCAATGCTTCCAAAACCCAATTTCTTCATTTATCTACCCGTCAAGAACCTCCACAGGTCTATCCCATATAGTTCAATACACAAATCAACCCTTCATCTTCTCACAATATGCTTGGTGTTTCTTTTTCTTCTGGTCTTTCTTGGAAAGATCATATTACCAATCTTGCTAAAACAGCTTCCCAAAAGTTAGGTGTACTCAACTGCCTCTGTGGGGTTTTCACCCCCGATCAACCTCTTGCTCGTTACAGGCAGCTATGTCTTTTGTCTCCTTCATACAAAACATTAGGTCACAGGTTTTAAGTGGTTATAATGGCCTCGTTCCACTTAATTGCCACTGACATTGGATTCCCCTTTGGTGAGCGGGAGGCAATTCCTTGTAATGCTGTTGCCATAAATGTAATAGTAATGGCCTACTAAATTGTCGGTGTGGGCGTTGAGGATGTCACACGACCGATTTGTCCTGCAATTTTCGAACTGCAATGTTGTTATTTTTCTGACAATTTGGGTTAGATTAGTTAAATTCGTACGCTTTGCACGAAAACAAATGCTCAGAAACGTGAGTCAGTTTAATTACCTCTTCGGGGATCGTGGCGTCAGGCAATAGATAGATAGATAGATTTAATTTCTGGTCGTAGATTCTTTTAGGCAATTTATCCTTCCAGTACCGGCGGTGTTTTTTATGCAACTTCAGCTGTATTTAGACGATTTTATGAAGCTTAGGAAGGACGTAGGGTAGCTAAAAGGATAGCTTGAGATAGAGTGTACCATATTAATGAGTGGACGTAGGGTAGCTAAAAGGATAGCTTGAGATAGAGTGTACCATATTAAGGATAGCTTGAGATAGAGTGTACCATATTAAGGATAGCTTGAGATAGAGTGTACCATATTAAGGATAGCTTGAGATAGTGTACCATATTAAGGATAGCTTGAGATAGTGTACCATAGTAAGGATAGCTTGAGATAGAGTGTACCATATTAAGGATAGCTTGAGATAGTGTACCATATTAAGGATAGCTTGAGATAGAGTGTACCATATTAAGGATAGCTTGAGATAGTGTACCATATTAAGGATAGCTTGAGATAGAGTGTACCATATTAAGGATAGCTTGAGATAGAGTGTACCATATTAAGGATAGCTTGAGATAGAGTGTACCATATTAAGGATAGCTTGAGATAGTGTACCATATTAAGGATAGCTTGAGATAGAGTGTACCATATTACGGATAGCTTGAGATAGAGTGTACCATATTAAAGGATATCTTGAGATAGTGTACCATATTAAAGGATAGCTTGAGATAGAGTGTACCATATTAAGGATAGCTTGAGATAGAGTGTACCATATTACGGATAGCTTGAGATAGAGTGTACCATATTAAAGGATATCTTGAGATAGTGTACCATATTAAAGGATAGCTTGAGATAGAGTGTACCATATTAAGGATAGCTTGAGATAGAGTATACCATATTAAGGATAGCTTGAGATAGAGTGTACCATATTAAGGATAGCTTGAGATAGAGTGTACCATATTAAGGATAGCTTGAGATAGAGTGTACCATATTAAAGGATATCTTGAGATAGTGTACCATATTAAAGGATAGCTTGAGATAGAGTGTACCATATTAAGGATAGCTTGAGATAGAGTGTACCATATTAATGAGTGGACGTCCTTTCTAAGCAGAATAAAATGTTCTAATAGTTGCCAGAAAATAGTGAATAGGACGTCACCGGTACTGAATTGAAGTGCAAATTTAGTAGAACTTATAGTGTGTCCCCAAATGTAACTGAGGAATGTGGAAACAGTGGTAGGACTATATAAATGTGGTGTATGCCCGGGTGTAATGTGGAAACAGTGGTAGGACTATATAAATGTGGTGTGTGCCCGGGTGTAATGTGGAAACAGTAGGACTATATAAATGTGGTTGTGCCCGGGTGTAATGTGGAAACAGTGGTAGGACTATATAAATGTGGTGTGTGCCCGGGTGTAATGTGGAAACAGTGGTAGGACTATATAAATGTGGTGTGTGCCCGGGTGTAATGTGGAAACAGTGGTAGGACTATATAAATGGTGTGTGCCCGGGTGTAATGTGGAAACAGTGGTAGGACTATATAAATGTGGTGTGTGCCCGGGTGTAATGTGGAAACAGTGGTAGGACTATATAAATGTGGTGTGTGCCCGGGTGTAATGTGGAAACAGTGGTAGGACTATATAAATGCTGTGTGCCCGGGTGTAATATGGAAACAGTGGTAGGACTATATAAATGTGGTGTGTGCCCGGGTGTAATGTGGAAACAGTGGTAGGACTATATAAATGTTGTGTGTGCCCGGGTGTAATATGGAAACAGTGGTAGGACTATATAAATGTGGTGTGTGCCCGGGTGTAATGTGGAAACAGTGGTAGGACTATATAAAATGTGGGTGTGCCCGGGTGTAATATGGAAACAGTAGGACTATATAAATGTGGTGTGCCCGGGTGGACAATGTGGAAACAGTGGTAGGACTATATAAATGTGGTGTGTGCCCGGGTGTAATGTGGAAACAGTGGTAGGACTATATAAATGTTGTGTGTGCCCGGGTGTAATGTGGTAAGGGTGGTGACCTGCTATTTTCATCATTCTCGGTTGTGTATTCGGTCCCATTCAGCCTACTGTTCTAAGACATTTATCCCCATCCAGGTGTCGATTTTTTCCTGGTGAACGATAGTGAACCAGAATTTTTTGGAGAAATCCGGCTTTGCCGGAGACATTTCTCTATCAAAAAATGTACAAATTTAGCCAGCTGTCTAACACATTATCCAAAATATGGTGGCTCGCTATCGCTCGCCAGTTATAAATCGACACCTGGATTGGGATAAACATCTTAAAACAGTAGGCTAAATGGGGCCGAATGGATACAACCCAGAGACAGAAAAAATGCAGGTGACCCCCCTTAACAGTGGTATATACAGTATATGGGGTGTGTGCCCGGGTTGGTATATGTGGTAACAGTGGTAAATATAATGTACAGAGATCACGGGTAATGTAGGAATTTGTAATCAAGCAGACGAGACTACATACCAGTTGTCTGATATAGCCTACCGTCTGCAGAGAGAGAGAGAGAGAGAGGATCGTTATATAATCTTATGTGAACAAATTATATCATAGTATATTGCTCCCTCTCCTCTTGTATTTTCTGGGAGATATATTAGTATTAGTAATCATAATATTGGTATATGTAGTAATGTATGTTGATATGTCATAGGTTGATATAATTACCAAATGCATACTGGTATTAACCCACTGAATACCACCGACGTGTGTTATCTTATATTCTAGCAATATGTAGACAATATTATGCAGCTTAGGATGGATCTACAGTAGTTAAAAGTGTTGGTTGAGATAGTTTAAAGCCTTATTATTGCTAAAGGTCCTTCCTAATCTGAATACAATCGTTTAAGAGTTGCCTTAATATAATAACAAGGACGTCACCGGTATTGTATGGGTTATAGAATAGACGGTCAGGCGGCAACGTCTCATCTGATTAGTCAACGGAAAATATTAAAAGCAACCACACGACGAGGAACAGAACTTAAGTGGGCAACTGTAGGCCTACCTTTGTATAGGCCTATGTACTGTACCGGTATGTATGTATTGCCAGTATCATCCTATGTACTGTATGTATGTGTTGCCAGTATCACCCTAGCATCGTCGTTATCGTCACCATTACTGTATGTATGTGTTGCCAGTATCACCCTAGCATCGTCGTTATCGTCACCATTACTGTATGTATGTGTTGCCAGTATCATCCTAGCATCGTCGGTATCGTCACCATTACTGTATGTATGTGTTGCCAGTATCATCCTAGCATCGTCGGTATCGTCACCATTACTGTATGTATGTGTTGCCAGTATCATCCTAGCATCGTCGGTATCGTCACCATTACTGTATGTATGTGTTGCCAGTATCATCCTAGCATCGTCGGTATCGTCACCATTACTGTATGTATGTGTTGCCAGTATCATCCTAGCATCGTCGGTATCGTCACCATTACTGTATGTATGTGTTTGCCAGTATCATCCTAGCATCGTCGGTATCGTCACCATTACTGTATGTATGTTGTTGCCAGTATCATCCTAGCATCGTCGGTATCGTCACCATTACTGTATGTATGTGTTGCCAGTATCATCCTAGCATCGTCGGTATCGTCACCATTACTGTATGTATGTGTTGCCAGTATCATCCTAGCATCGTCGTTATCGTCACCATTATTGTATGTATGTGTTGCCAGTATCACCCTAGCATCGTCGGTATCGTCACCATTACTGTATGTATGTGTTGCCAGTATCATCCTAGCATCGTCGGTATCGTCACCATTACTGTATGTATGTGTTGCCAGTATCATCCTAGCATCGTCGGTATCGTCACCATTACTGTATGTATGTGTTGCCAGTATCATCCTAGCATCGTCGTCGGTATCGTCACCATTACTGTATGTATGTGTTGCCAGTATCATCCTAGCATCGTCGGTATCGTCACCATTACTGTATGTATGTGTTGCCAGTATCATCCTAGCATCGTCGGTATCGTCACCATTACTGTATGTATGTGTTGCAGGATCATCCTAGCATCGTCGGTATCGTCACCATTACTGTATGTATGTGTTGCCAGTATCATCCTAGCATCGTCGGTATCGTCACCATTACTGTATGTATGTGTTGCCAGTATCATCCTAGCATCGTCGGTATCGTCACCATTACTGTATGCATGTGTTGCCAGTATCATCCTAGCATCGTCGGTATCGTCACCATTACTGTATGTATGTGTTGTCAGTATCATCCTAGCATCGTCGGTATCGTCACCATTACTGTATGTATGTGTTGCCAGTATCATCCTAGCATCGTCGGTATCGTCACCATTACTGTATGCATGTGTTGCCAGTATCATCCTAGCATCGTCGGTATCGTCACCATTACTGTATGTATGTGTTGTCAGTATCATCCTAGCATCGTCGGTATCGTCACCATTACTGTATGTATGTGTTGCCAGTATCATCCTAGCATCGTCGGTATCGTCACCATTACTGTATGTATGTGTTGTCAGTATCATCCTAGCATCGTCGGTATCGTCACCATTACTGTATGTATGTGTTGCCAGTATCATCCTAGCATCGTCGGTATCGTCACCATTACTGTATGTATGTGTGTGTCAGTATCATCCTAGCATCGTCGGTATCGTCACCATTACTGTATGTATGTGTTGCCAGTATCATCCTAGCATCGTCGGTATCGTCACCATTACTGTATGTATGTGTTGCCAGTATCATCCTAGCATCGTCGGTATCGTCACCATTACTGTATGTATGTGTTGCCAGTATCATCCTAGCATCGTCGGTATCGTCACCATTACTGTATGTATGTGTTGTCAGTATCATCCTAGCATCGTCGGTATCGTCACCATTACTGTATGTATGTGTTGCCAGTATCATCCTAGCATCGTCGGTATCGTCACCATTACTGTATGTATGTGTTGCCAGTATCATCCTAGCATCGTCGGTATCGTCACCATTACTGTATGTATGTGTTGCCAGTATCATCCTAGCATCGTCGGTATCGTCACCATTACTGTATGTATGTGTTGCCAGTATCATCCTAGCATCGTCGGTATCGTCACCATTAAGGGGCTAGTGCTTATTTTGGGGGCTACTTATTCAAATATATATATTTAATTATGAGTTTCCTGCTAGACCTCCATCAAACTTTATAAAAAAAAAAAAAAAAAAATCCCTTTTCATGATATCTTTGTACATTTTTCGGTAGAAATATGTCCCGGCCAAAGGCCGGTTCCTTAAAAAATTACAGGCTCGCTATCGCTCGCGATGAACAAATCGACTACTAAACAGCGAAAGATTTCAAAATCGCCAAACTAGTGAACGAACGTCTTAAAATCACAAAACTAATGGGTCTAAACATGAGGGAGAAGGGGATCCAGAAAAAGTGAGTACCTCCCCTTTAATGCGTGCGTGCGTGATGTGTGTAGGTACAGTTGGCCACGTAAGTTCTGTTCCTCGTCGGGTGGTGGCTTTAAATATTTTCCATTGGCTAACCAGATGAGTTAACGATTGCATGAGAAACTACGTGCGTAATTCATTCATGCGTATTATATTTCCCTGTATAAGATCACGGGGAGGAACAGAACTTATGTGGGCAACTGTGCATGTGTACCTCTGTGTGTGTGTGTGTGTGTGTGTGTAGTCTCATCCCATAGCCTCCTGACAGCCAGTGACGTCACCAGTAATGGAATCCTGAATGTGTGTGAGGGCTCTCTCTCTCTCTCTCTCTCTCTCTCTCTCTCTCTCTCTCTCTCTCTCTCTCTCTCTCTCTCTCTCTCTCTCTCTCTCTCTTCTCTCCTCTCTCTCTCTCCTCTCTTCTCTCTCCTCTCATACCTCTCTCTCTCTCTCTCTCTCTCTCTCTCTCTCTCTCTCTCTCTCTCTCTCTCTCTCGGAATGGAATGGAATGGAATGGAATGGAATGGTGCTAGGTTTTTCTGAACACCTCCAGGAATGTCAGGGAAGAGGGGGAGGGGAAAGAGAGAGAGAGAGGAGGAGGAGGAATACAATGGAGAACAAACTGCAACAGGCCTATTGGTTCTTACGGGGCAGTTTGAATATCTAAAACTATTAATCTATTGACTACGAGGTAGAGAAAAGGATAGCAAAGAAGAAGGCTCCTCCCCACCCACCACTCCCTCCAGCTAATGCTGGCATGGAAGAGGAGAAATGAGAGTAAGAAGAAGAGACGGAAGAGAAAGGGAAGGGGGAAAGAAAGGAGAGGTGGAAGGGGGGGAGAGGAGAAGGGGGAGGAAGAAGAAGAGGTGGAAAAGAAAGAGGAGGGGGGAATGGAGGAGGAATTGGAGAAAGGAAAAAGGGGGGGGGAGGAGGAGGAACTGTAAGAGAAGGGGGAGGGGGAGAAGAGGAGAAAGGGGTAGGAACAAGAAGAGGTGGAGGGAAAGAAGTAGAAGAGGTGGAATAGGAAGAGGAGAAGGGGAGGAAGAAAGGAGAAGAGGTGGAAGAGAATGGGGATCGGGAAGAAGCGAGAGAAAGGGTGGAATAGGAAGAGGAAGAGACTGGAAAAAAGAGGAGGAGGAATAGGAGGAGAAGAAGAAGAAGAAGAAGAAAAATAGTAAACAAAGACGAAATTAAATATTGGAACAGAACTGATTAAGGGGAGATTTATATTTATTTATTTAGTGTATACTTATTGTGTATGTCCTCCCTAGACCTCCATCAAGATTAGAAATAATACCCTCAAGACCCCTTTTGAGTAGATTTGTGCATTTATCGGTATAATAATGCTCCGGCCAAAGGCCAGTTCCTCCTAATTTGCAGGCTAGCTTTCGCTCACTAGGACAAAATTTACACCTAAATGGGACGAAAGATAATATGATCGTCAAACTAAGAGGGCGAATGTCTCAAAATTGTAAAACTAATGGGCTAAACATGAGGGAGAAGGGGGTCTGGGAAAAAACCTGCCTTTGATAAATAAAATCGTCTAACAATTTCCAGATTATAATTAAAAGGATGCTACTGCTACTGAATAAGTTCAGACAAATTATGCTGTTTTTAGCGAGTAGGTCTCCACATTATGGCTTATTGGGTCCTATGCAGCCTGACTAAAAGGTGGGATTTTAACTGAAGGAGGAGATAAGGAAAATAATAGAGGGAGAAACTATTTTTTTTTCTTTCTATGTGGGTGAGGGAGACAAAAGGAAAAACTCCCTGTGACGAGTGCCTCCTCCAGAGTTAAAAGAGTGACAGGGGCAAAATCGAGGAACGTTCGAGCCAAAATATCTGGACACACGGAGTTTGAAACAATTTAAGTCAAGGATGAGGGAAAGGTGGATTCAGGGAGAGAGTTCCATAGCTCAGCTGTTGAATAGAAGAAAGATTGGAAGTAACGTTTCACTCCTGAGTTGAAGAGTTGTACAGAGTAGGGGTGGGATTGTGTTGCAAGGCGGGTACTACTAAAAATGTCGGATACTCAATAAAGACGCTCTCGTACGCCTAAGGTTCTCGCGGAGTTGGTGATCTCTCATTAATTTCACACATTTACCGTAATTAATTTACTACGATGGAGTTTTCTTTATTTTATTCTAGCTAAAGAAGGGCCTCAATTGATTAAAGAAACCAGCACTCTTACAGGTCCTTCCTAAACCGAATACAATCGTCTGAAAATAGCCTGAATAAAATGTCTTAGTTTACAGACAGTTCGGGAGGTGTTTTTTGTTAGCCTAGGGGGCAAACTAAAAACACATTGCTCGAAAATGGCAAACAACAAACAAAATCCTCAATACAAATAAAACAAAACAAATCATAATAACCCACAATACATCGTGCCAGATAGTGTTAACACAAAAATACTCCTGAATGACTTATTACCTACCATAAGTGGGGATAGTTCAGTTTTTTTTTTTTTTTTTTTTTTTTTTTTATGTATTAGCATTTTAGTTTCCTCCCTAAACTTACATCATACTTGAAATAACAATCCCAGAATCCCTCTTCAAGATATATTTGCACATTTTTCGGTAGATATTGCTGATATCAATTATTGATTAATATATACTTGTTGCCGAGACATCACATATTTGGCCGACTGTACAGGAGAGAAGACGGAAGAAGGAGAGACAAGATAAGAGGAGAAGACAATAAGAGAAGAGGATAGAAGAGAAGAAACAGATAATATAAGGACAGAATATGAAAGAGCGAAAGAGAGAGAGTGTGTGTGTGTGTGTGAGAGAGAAAGGGGGGGGGAGAGGGAGAGGGAGAGGAAGAGGGGGGGGGGGGGGAGAATAATGGCAATGTGAGATATGAGCAGGATGAGGAAAAATGCAGAGAGGAAATTGAGTACGAGAGAGGATGGATTTAAGAGGGGGGCTTGTGAGCGCGGCGCACGCACACTTATACGCAAACACACACACACCACACACATGTACACGTACTACACGCACTCGCTTTCACACACACACACACACACACACACACACACACACACACACACACACACACACACACACACACACAGAATTAATATTTTTGTGACATGCCCCAGCCAGGGTTCGAACCATGTGATATGGAATCTGATTATTAGGATGAAGCCTCCTGCATCTTGTCTGAACTTACTGATTTCTGTGAAGTATGTTCCTGTTTACTTCTTGATCATGAACTTGAATGCCGTGTACTCCATTATTTTAGTTTGACTTTGTTCATGGGTGAGGGATGTCCAACCGCCCCTTGTTGTGTGTAGTGTGTGAGGTGCATGTGGAATGCTTGCGTACTGTTGGTATGGCTGTAGATGTGAGTTTATATACATATTATATTAAGGGGGTAGTGGTTATTTTATGGTCTATATATTTAACTTTCGTCACTAGACCTCCATCAAACTTAAAAAAAGACCCCCCCCCCCACCCTAGACTCCATGTCAAAATAAATTTGTACATTTTTCAGTACAAAAATTTCCCGGCCAAAGGCCGGTTCCTCCTAAATTTACAGGCTACTATCGCTCGCAAGGTAAAAATCGACACCTAAATGGCACGAAAGGTCTTAATATTGACAAAGAAATGGGGTGAGAGGTTTTAAAATCGCCAAATTAATGGGCTGAACGCTTTAACCCATAACTGTCGGGGCGCAACATAAGTCGAGTATAATAAATCTGGACTATTTGGCGGCGCTCGACATAGGTCGTGTGGCAATTTCAGCACGTAATGTTGCTGAGAGAGAGAGACAAGTGGTGGCAGGAGAGTAGCGAGCGTATGACTGCTCCAGACCACCGCGGCGAACCTACTGACACGAATCCCACCTCCTCCCTCCCTCTCTCACTCGCTATATACGGAATTGTATGGGGAAAGTGCCGAATTACATGCTTTTTGCACTCGCGTTGCACGGTTGTTGCAAGAAAACTAGCCATCATAAAAGGATCGTTATGGTGTCATTGGAAAGCTCTGTTTATGCCCTTTCAGGGATAGATACTTGTTTTACGCTCTGGGACTTATTTAGGCATGAAAATGATCACGTAAACAGCCCTATTTTGGGTAAAAACACCCCGCTGGGCGGTACATATAAATAAACCGCCTAGGCCGCTCGTAAGGTGTTAAAATCTGAAAACTAATGGGGCTAAACATGAGGAAGAAGGGGAACCAGAAAAGCGACCCATCTCCTCTTAAGATCCAACAATACAAAATAAAATAGCTGGCCGTTTCCTAGATATATCAAGTGTCTGCATGAAATTAAATGTATTCAGCTGAAAACTAGACGAAAATATCTTCAAAATGACACTAGAATGAGCTTCATAGCTTGCATGGTTCACCCCCAGCGCTACCATAGACATTGGGGAAAACTCGCTGTTTATTAGCTATGTAGCACTTTTTTGCCTATTGGCAGCACTGCTGAGAACCGGGGCTGGGGTCTCAGTGCACGGACAGATGTGCTGGCAGTCGGAGGTGGGCCCCACTCGCTCCCGCCCACTGGCACTCAATTTCTACGGCTTTAACAGGCTTTAAAATCCTGTAAATTGCCATGGCGTTCCGGAATGTCTCCTGCAGGGAACGGGTTTAGATGCAGCAATACATAATGAAAGAGATGGCCGTTTCTGAGATACATCAAGATATTGTGTGTGTCTGTGTTACAAGGTGGTAAGAAAGAATAAAGCTTTGGCCCAATACAGAGAAAGAGTCAAAGTGGCAAAAGAGGCGACAAAGTTATGAGCTAAGTCGGGGGTAAGAGAGGCAGCGAGGGTGAGGTTTCCTGGAATCACCTTCTGGCAGAGGCACTGTGTAACCAAAAGTCCTTCTTTGTGGTCTGTGTCACCTGTATGTGTATTTATTTGTATGTGTGTGTGTGGTGGAAGGGGGGGGGGGGGAGATTTCTGTATATGTGCTTATTTGTTAGTTTGTGCTTATGTTGGCATATCATAAATATATTAGGCTAATTAATAATCAGTTTATTTCGAACCGGCAGCCAATGAGGCTGAAAATACACGGACTTAACCTAGATCTTATCTTAAGGGAGCAACAGTCTGAGCCTGGCTGCTAACAGGAGCGCCTACATACCCCCGAGGCCTGGGCAGGGAAGAGTAAATAAAATCATATAATATAGCCAGAATAAGATTAAAATATTCATCAGGATATACAGTACTGAAAGGGTTGAAGTTTGTGAAAAAATATGTATTGTTTTCTTTACCCTCCAGCAATGTTGTGTACCTTCTTTGACTTGTACCCAAACAGAAGCTCATTGTCCCTCTATGAATATTCCGTACAGTCAGCCTCTTGTCAGATAGATATTTACCTAAGCTGATAGAGCAAGAGGGGTATTGTGTGGGTGGGTGTGTGTGTGTGTGTGTGTGTGTGTTTTTTTTGTTTTTTTATTATTCTTATTTTCTTATTTTACTGAATTTTTTTTTTTTTTTTTTACCTGTCTCTTAATTGATTATTGAGGTAAACTGTTAACACTATCTGGTCCGATGTCTTGTGGGTTATTATAATATTAAGTATTGAAGTTTTTGCTTGCTTTTGATATTTTCGAACAATGTAGTTTGTTCCCTAGGCTAACGTCTTCCCAGGTAAAGTAAATGCAAACTCAGACCCCCTTCAAGCTAAATGTGTAAATTTTTAGATAGAAAAAAAAATGTCCCGTCCTAAGGCTAATTTCATCTAAGTTGCAGGCTCGCTATCGCTCGCCCAGAAAAATAATCGACACATCAGTGGAGTGAAGCGTCATATTATCGCCAAACTACTTGGGTGAATCGTCTCATTATCGCCAAATTAATGGGGAGAAACGTCTTAAAATCTCCAAACTAATGGAGCATAACAGGGGCAGTCCAAAAAAAGAAGTCTTCCCTTGGACCAAATGGGGTTAAAGAGATTCCCGAATATTATCGGTCACAGAGCAGGCAGCACTATTGTCAACATAATACCCCTTGAGGACCATGACGCGTTTGGCCAGTTTCTGCTGGCTATCATTAGACGATTACTTAGGCACATGGATCTGTGGGAATTAAATGGGGTAAGGACTGGCTCGATTAACCCTCTGACTTCCATATATCCTTCCTAATCTCAATAAAATCATTTAATGATCCTCAAGGGGTTAACTAATGGGGGATATTGCTATTTACTTATATGCTCTTGTTATGGTATTATACAGGTAACATACAGTTAAGGATATATACAGTATATATATATATATACCCGGTATATATATATATATATATATATAGTATATAGCCTATATAGTGTGTATTATAATTTATATAGTCGCCTTAATCATTAATGTAACGCGTGCGTATTAATGGATATAATTAATTTAGGAAGCGATTACTGTGGCCAAAACCGGGCATGTTCAAACGACACTCTATCCTACATCAGCCCCTGTGAATGTTATCTGTATGCTCATTGATCTAGAATATACAGGAATTCTGAAAACACGTGTCCAAAATATGACCTCTGAAAAGTATGTATTTATAGACTCTAGGCCGTAATCGTGTGTGGTAAAATTGTCGGTTAGTCGGAAACCAGATTACGTTGTTATTAGATTATTAGGTCACTTATAGCATGTTCCATTTAACCCCTTTAATACGCCGTTTTTATTCTATTCCGGGTATAAGTTGACGAGTTTAAACAGATTAAGAAAGACTTAGAGGAATGAAAAAGTTAATGGAATTGTTAACCATTCTGAGCCAGCTCACGATCTACAGTACATGTTTATGTAGATCGTGACGGCTGGCTCAGTTGATAGCGTCTCTGTTTCCCATCCTACAGACTTGCGTTCAATCCCCGATACCCGTTCAATATAGCCGACGGCTACCGTCTTCCCTTGAGCAAGGGAGATGGGTAATGGTCTCTGGTTGATTAAAGGTCAAGTGCTTGTAAATCCTGGCAAAGGGAGAAATGATTGCTATGCATGTAATCAGACGATTATTATTATTAGTAGTAGTATTATTCCTAAGCTTAATTCAATAGTCTAATGATACCCTGTGTAAAGTGCCACCATCATACTGAAGGGGTTAATTATAGTGTGTGTGTGTGTGTATGTATGTGTGTGTGAGGTGATTTAATGAGACAAAATGCTTTTGACTATAACCTTTCGAGAACTGCATATGGGTTGAACCTCCCCACACATGAGTACAATACTCGATACATGGGCGCACTGTGTCGACACACAGAGCAAGAAGCTGTACGGGGGTGGGGAACCCACGGAGACGGTTGAGCACACCTAACCTCTGGGAAGCTGTTTTCAGCAAGAGTGGTAATATGATCTTTCCAAGAAAGGCCAGAAGAAAAAGAAACACCAAGAATACTGAGAGAAGATAAAGGGTTAATTTGTCTATTGTTAAAGTATAAGGGAACATGTGGAAGTTCGTGATGGGTAGATAAATGGAGAAATTGGGTTTTGGAAAAAATGAAAGTAACAAGATTGTCTCTGCCCCAATCAGAAATAGTTGATATATCATAAGATATGGTGTGCTATGGCCTCATCACGTATAAGGGGTGCAACTCATAGGGGAAGCTTAATTAAAAGGAGATGGTTCACTTTTTGGGTGATTTTTGCATGTATTCATAATTTTTCTTTTGTTTCCTCCCTAAATCTCCATCAAATTTAAAAAAAAAAAAATCCATTAGATCCCCCTTCTAGATTAATTTGTACATTTTTCGGTAGAAAAAAAATCCGGCCAAAGGCCGGTTCTTACAACATTACAGGCTCACTATCGTTCGCCAGGGAAAAGATCGACACCTAAATAGCACGAAAGGTCTAAATATTGACAAAGAAATGGGGCGAAAGGTCTTAAAATCGACTAACTAATGGGGCAAACATCTTAACATCTGAAAACTAATGGGGCTATACATGAGGGAGAAAAGTGACCAGAAAAACGACCCATGTCCCCTTAAGTTCATTGTTTATAAAGCGGAACTGCAAGCCATAGGCCTATATTTCTTATCCAAACAGCAAAATTACTTCATCGAGGCAAACTGTTATTAAAATATTATAGGGAGCCACAAATCAATGGGCTTATTGTGTGGATGCTCTACATGCGACTAATTGGGCATATGACAGACAAATGGCGCTGACGGACAAAGGAAAACATATGACGCTCGTTATGGTTGTTGACGCTGTGATAAGAGCAATGACGTAGCTTATCCATCCGTCATAATATATATGTTTCTTAACAATTAATGTCTGCATTATTACATCGTCATTGTATTTTTATATTCTTCTTACCTTTATGTGACCTTATTCAACTATAAAAAGAAGACTCGTATATAGTCTAGGATTATAAGCCACGGAATCTAAATTCTTGGACTTGCGTTATTTATAGAAATGCAACGGCGGTATTTGTTGTTATATTAATATATATATATATATATATATAAGGTTATATAAATAATTTATATAAAATACATTCGTATACGCAGTTTCCTTAAACGAATTTATATTCATTAATGTACTGTACTTCGTAACCTCTTCTATACAATATTATTTTGCTTTTCTGTATCCTGGTTAACATCTATATATTCATGATATGTTGACCAGGAAATGCTTACCAAGTACTGTACGCAATCAATAATGTCGGCACCATACTGTATTTTCCAAACTATCCCTGAGTGAATTCAATCTAAATTCCAAAATATTATTGCCTGTGATTGTAAAATAAACATAAACAAATTTTCACCGAATACGTTGAGGATAATTTGTGTGAAATATAAAGAGAGGGACATTAATTAGACACTTCTACGACGCTCAAGTAGTAGTACTGGTTGCGGGCTCTCAAAAGCACATGTGGAGTACCAAGGAAAAGTTATGGGAACAGTATTTATTAGCAATAATATTGGTAAATGTTTTCTTTTAACTGTATAATGTTTATACACTATATATTCCCTGGTGATTGGTGGAGTACATATAGTCTGTAGGTACCGGCCCTCTGACACGATTATTATTCCTTTGATGTGTTGCTGCAGGTGGCCTGGGTAAAAGCGGTGAGGGCCAGGCTATAATATACCCCCTGCTGTGCTGCCGCCACGCTCTGTCGGCACCACAGCACACCAGGGTCACAAGAAGGTTTCATTTCATCTGACGGTAGTTTCAATCCCGTATCAACTGAATTATCGATACGAAATGGAATAATGTGAAACTGCAGTACCTTGTATGTCCTATTAATACCTAGTGTACATAATTAACAACATAGTCTGCCAAGCGTCGGCTGCTGATCAAAGGGTAGGTAGATCGAGCCCGCACTGTCAAAGTTTTATTGGTAGATGTCAAACCCGGTCAACTTGACTTAGCGTTTCGCGACAAACGTCTAATATCCATGGCCACCACTTGTCGGAAATTACGCCATCTTGCAAAAAAAAAAAATATATATATATATATATATATATATATACAGTACCGGTATAATATATATATATATATATATATGGACCCCCTTCTCCCTCGTATTTAGCATATTAGTTTTGAGATTGTAAGACGTTCGTTACATTAGGTTGGCGATTTTAGACCTTTCGCCTCGTTTCTTTTTCAATATTAAGACCTTTCGTGCCATTTAGGTGTCTATGTTTTCCTGGCGAGCGATAGCGAGCCTGTAATTTTAGCATGAAGTGGCATTTGGTCGGGACATTTTTCTACCGAAAAATGTACAAATTTATCTTGAAAGGGGGTCTAGGGGGTGTTTTTTAAGGTTGATAAAGGTCTAGCGAGGAAAATAAAAAATACATTAATAGATAAATATGTAGACCAAAAAACCAAGCACTACCCCTTTCAGCTGGTGTTCACCTCCTGTGTGTATTGTCTCCCGCGGCCATTGTATTGCGTGCTGGTTGAGCCCAGGGTCGCGCCTTTTCACCTGTCTTAAGGGGCTAGTGCTTATATATATAGGGGAGGTGTGGTGGAGTGGTCTTGCCACTGGCCTGGTAATCCAAAGGTCCCGGGTTCAAATCCCGATGTATCAATGGGAAGATATTATTGGGATGGAATTTGTGCTGTACCTAGTATCAGTGCATTACCACAAGCCCACCGAAACGTCAATAAAATACCCTCATTGTTCCATGATTAAATAGCACTGTATGAATATTCCCATATTCAAAATATGTTATAGGGGTGCAATGCCTGGTGAGTTATCTGCTCAACAGGTGGCGTTGTGTGTGTGTAAGTGTGAGAGTCCGAGTGTAGGGGGTGAGACAGTGAAGCACGGGAACGAGGTGGCTTCAGAGATGGGGTCGTTTCGGGCCATGAGTGAGCACCGTGCCTCATGTGAAGGCAAGATGGCAGGTGCTCGTTGTACTCTACGTGCTTCACACGTCTCACTCCCTAGACTGAAACAAGACCTCACGGGCTTCACTGTTCATTGTAAAGCGGTGAATGTTAAGGCTCTCAGCCTATGCCCGAGAGGGAGTAAGTTGGAATATAGAAAAAAAAAAAAAAAAAAAAAAAAATATATATATATATATATATATATATGTTTCTAGTCTCTCAGTGGGGATCGAACCATCGACCATCAGGATGATAGCCGACGCTTTAATCAATTACACCACGGCAGTCGATGGTTCGATCCCCACTGAGAGACTAGAAACATTTAGTGGCTCACGTGTATTTGTGATATATTCTCAATATATATATATATATATATTTATTTATTTTTTGTATTCATTTATTTACTATATTTTTAGTTTCCTTTCTAGACCTCCATCAAGCTTAAAAAAAATCCCTTAGAACCCCTTTCAAGATATATTTGTACATTTTTCGGTAGAAAAATGTCTCGGCCGAAGGCCGCTTCCTTCTAAAATTACAGGCTCGCTATTGCTCGCCAGGAAAGAAAATCGACACCTGAATGGCACGAAAGGTCTTGATATTGACACAAAAATGGGATGAAAGGTCTCAAAATCGCCAAAATACTTGAACGAACTTCTTAAAATCTCAAATCTAATATGCTAAACCTGAGAGAGAAGGGGGTCCAGACAAAGCGACTACCTCCCCCTTAATAGCCTCCCCCGCTGCCTGAGAAGAAAGACCCCGATCTCTTTTGTGCCACTTCCTAAATAAGAGTTAAGGTATTTAGATTTTCGTTTGGCTTTCTGCAGTTCTTAATTTTCATGCCAAATAAGAACACTGAAATAGCTTTAAATAAATATATATATATATATATATATATATATATATATATATATATATATATATATATATATATATATATATACTGTATACCGATATATATATATACACTTATACAGAATATATATATATATATATATATATATATATATATATATATATATATATATATATATATATATATATATATATTACTTTTCCTTTCAGTCTTTTGAGGATTAGGTTGTGTGATAGGCAGGGAGTTAACTACATATTTCTCTATATAATCTTCGTATTACCGGAGAAGAGGTGCGGGAGAGGGTACAACAGGGGAAGAGGGTTGTAGGAACGCTAAAAGCAGTAACAAGAAATAGGGTGATCAGTATGGAAGTGAAGAAGTCCTTGCATGACAGTGTGGTAATCCCGACACTGACTTACGGAAGCGAAGCATGGACGTTGGTTGAGAGACTCAGACCAAGAGTGAGAGCAGTGGAAATGAATTACTTAAGGAGTGCGTGCGGAGTTACATGGAGGGATAGACAGACTAATGAGGAAGTAAGAAGGAGGTGTGGTGTGGAGGTAGATGTGCTGGAAAGTGTGAAAAGGAACAACTTGAGATGGTTCGGCCATATGGAACGTATGGAAAGCGAGAGAATGACTAAGAGGGTGTAAGAGAGCGAGGTGGAGGGACAGAGGGGGAGAGGTAGACCGAATATGAGGTGGAAGGATGGAGTGAGGAACTAAATGAACGAAGGCGGTGCTGGTTGGGGGGAGGGGCGTCGACTGACTGGGGACAGAGGTGCATGGGGGCGGTTCGTTCGTGGCCACCCCTTCGGGGATCACGGCGTCAGGCAATAGATAGATAGATAGATTACCGGAGAAATTAAGATGGCGACATCGCAATTTACCATCAACTGAGAAACAAAACAGACTAGTTATGGGAATACATTTCAATTAGGTGAAATATAAATATGACCATATACAGTAAAGCAAAATGAAATCCCGTTCCTCCCAGATAAATTCTTTAAAAAGCAACGCTCGTCATTAAGGGGAGATTTCCACCTGGAGGATATTCTTCTGAACCTCTTTCTCCCTCATGTTTAGCCCCATTGCTTGTGAGATTTAAAGACACTTGCCCCATTAGTTTGGCGATTTTAAGAACCCTCGCCCCATTTCTGTCAATTTTAAGACCATTCGTGCCATTTAGGTGTCAATTTTTTCCTGGCGAGCGATAGCGAGCCTGTAATTTAAGGGGCACCGGCCTTCGGCCGGGACATTTTTCTACCGAAAAAAGTACAAATTTATCTTTAAAGGGGGTCAAGGGGGAGTAATTGTAAGCTTGATGGAAGTCTAGGGAATCAACTAAAAACCTCCCCTTAAATGACTGCCTTTGCTCCAGATAAATAATATATTGAACCCATTAAATTCGAAAGTGTTGTGCATTTCAATATTTAAGTTCAATGTGACATTACTTAGCAATTAGATTATATGAAGCGTATTAAAATATATATTTAATTTATTATGTTGGTTCGTATATAAGTTCAACAACATACTGGAAAAAATGCAAATTTGAACTAGAAATAACAAAACTCATAACTATTATAGGGAGATTGTTAATTTTTCTGGACTCCCTTCTCCCTCGAAGCCCCATTAGTTTTGATATTTGAAGACGTTCGGCCCTTTAGTTTGGCGATTTTAACACCTTTCGCCCCATTTCGTTGTCAATTTTAAGATGTTATGTGCCATTTAGGTGTTAATTATTTCCTGGCAAGCGACAGCGAGCCTGTAATTTTAAGAGGAACTGGCCTTCGACCCGGACATTTTTACCGAAAAAACGTACACATTTATCTTGAAGGGGGTGTTTATAAGCTTGATGGAGGTCAAGCGAGGAAATTAAAAAAAATATATGATTGAATAAATAAATAGTCCAAAAATAGCCCGTACCCCCTTAAGCGTGCTTCTGGTTAAGACATATAATAACATTTATTAATTTTGGTATTCATGTTTTTATTCTTATAAGATTGGTTAATGTCTCATTGTATATAATCAGAACTATTACATACACTGGTATATATATATATATATATATATATATATATATATATATATATATATATATATATATATATAAAATATATATACAGTATGTATGTATATATACTGTATACAGTATATATATATATATATATAAACTATATATATATATATATATATATATATATATATATATATATATATATATATATATATATATATGTATGTATGTATGTATATATATATATATACACTCACACGCACAGTATATAAATCCGCCCAAAATAAATGTCCTGACCTTAATTTTTGGACCAAGCGCCTGGGTTGTGAGTGCTGTTGACCTAATCAGGAAATACTGTGTGCAGCAGAGTGTGTGGGTATTGACACACCCGTCACTATTATAGAAGTGTGTGTGTGTTTGTGTGTGTGTGTGTGTGCGCATCAGAGTGTGTGGGTATTGACACAACCGTCACTATTATAGAAGTGTGTGTGTTTGTGTGTGTGTGTGTGTGTGCGCATCAGAGTGTGTGGGTATTACACACAACCATCACTATTATAGAAGTGTGTGTGTGTGTGTGCAGCAGAGTGTGTGGGTATTGACACAAGCATCACTATTATAGAAGTGTGTGTGTGTGTGTGCATCAGAGTGTGTGGGTATTGACACAACCATCACTATTATAGAAGTGTGTTTGTGTGTGTGTTTGTGTTTGTGAGAGAGAGAGTGTGTGTGTGTTTAGAATTTTAGAGAGAGAGATGATGATGATGATGTTGAAGAAGAGTGTACATTACACGACTCTATGGTCATACCTTTACCTTATCACCAGTGGAGGAACTATAAACCTATAAAATTGAAGAGTTACACAGAGTTACACATATACTCAGACCACACAGACCTTGTGGTCCCTACTAGGTGGTCCGGCCTTAATACTACTAGGCACGGACAGTTTTTAGTAGAAGAATAGGACAGCAAAGTAGAAGGTTCTCTCCTCACCCTCCCCTTCCTCCGGCTAAGAAGCCGTACTGAAAAATAGGATGAAGTGTAACCTTATACGTCTGGAAATGTCCACAAGGAAAGTTATTATAGAGTATAGAAAGAAATTAGCCTGAAAAGGAATTTGCACTTACATACCTACTGATTCGTTCATAATAATCCAATCTCAATCAGATGATTGTCCAGCCTCTTCTTATTACTATCGAGAGAGAGAGAGAGAGAGGGGAGGGGAGGGGGGGGGGGGAAGGGGGAGGGGGAGGGAGAGGGAGGGGGAGAGAGAGCTGATCAAAGCCACTAATGGGATAAACCATAGGCCAATATCTAAGCAGAGTGACCGCGGGTATGGTGGCGTACGAGCCGAGATATAATATGAATTCTCTGACCACCACCCTTACATATTGTAGCTACCAATATCTACCCTTTAGTCTATCTATCTATCTATCTATCTGTCTCTATTTATCTATTGCCGGACGCTTTACTCCACTTTATGAGAGTGGACCTATCCTCTGTGACAAGGAAAACCTGCGCCAGTTTACTGAAGGACTTACAGGATTGACCACTCAATTTGGGGTCCGTTCGACTCCGAGACCTTCTATGTATCGTTTTAGCACTATTTTGCTACAGTGGTGAGCGGTTAGTCCATCCACTAACCTGCTTCACCCTTAGGTAAGCAGTGCAGATTTGTATAAGGTTTACTACCCTGGACAGGTTTACCGACCAAGGCTGACAAGTCCATCCGCCCGAATTTGTATACCATTGTCTCCCCTACATGGGTTGCTGACCAAGGGTAACGAGTCTCATCCCTTTAGTCAACAGCTACAGTTAGGTGCATTTGTTAGAGTGTGTATATTGTGCTTTACTGTCATCAATGTATAGACTACATTTTCATCACTATAGTGTATAGCTACCATCACATGATGTTTGTGTATATGTAATGTATACAGTATGTTGTCTGTATATACAGTAGATACCTATGTCATTATTATTATCAGTAGTAGTAGTAGTAGTAGTAGTAGTAGTAGTAGTAGTAGTAGTAGTAGTAGTAGTGGTCATTAATAAGCTGAATAAACACACACACACACACACACACACACACACACACACACACACACACGCACGCACGCACGCACGCACGCACGCACGCACGCACGCACGCACGCACGCACGCACACCATGCGGGTCAGGGTGGCCTAGTGGTATAAAAGTCTGGTTGTAAATATTCATCAGCACTCACAAATGGCTGAAATGGTTTACTAGAATCACAGTTGCAAACCGGGGCAATGTTATTTCAAAACTGAGTTGACAGCCTCCATACAATGTCATCAGCTGAATAGATTAATTTATAACAATGCTTCATTTAGCAGGTTTCATGTTGAACAATAAGTACAACAAACAGTTTAATTAGCTAATTATAAAGCTCATTAGTTAAACAAAATGCTCCCAAAAGGCTACGCTAAGTGCAAGCCAAATAATATGGCGGTGCAAAAATAGTTATATTTATTGATTTATTTATTTATTTATTTATTTTATTTATTTTATTTATTTTTTTATTTTTTACATTGGAAGTTGAAATCAAACTTTTTCTTTATTTGACTCAAAATTGTACAAGTCCATACAGAAATGACTGCATGACTTTTATTGACAAAAATATATTACCATAGTTTAAGCTATCCAGAAATTACTTTGACGTGTGATGTTTCCCTGTAGTACAGTATATTGCAAGGATTTTTACGACTTACCGATAATAGATGGGATGGGTCGTACACACACACATACACAGAGAGAGAGAGAGACACAATCAATCACACACACACACACACACACACACACACACACACACACACACACACACACACACACACACACACACACACACACACACACACACACCATTTAAATATTGTTTTGGTGTCATCAGCTCGTACTTGATGCCCAAATCGTGGGTGCTTTAACCGTAAAACTCTTCAGTTTTTAGTATACTGTATATTTATTACTGTTTGTTAACTGTACAAACACGTCTCTCATCAGGATACGACTGGATCGAGGTTGCATAGTGTAGAGTCTAGGAATAGATTATAAACTGTTATTTGTAGCAATGTGATCAATTTAGTATTAGTAGATAATAGTAGTTGTTGTTGTTCCCCAGACTGCCTGGCCGAACAGCCCCAAGGCCCCGAGCAAGGCCAAGGCCATAGCCGAGCGCCCCCACAGAACCCTCCCTGCCTACCACAAAAAAGCCTGGGTGACTGAAACCGCTCACAGGTAAGGAGCCGAGGAGGCGCGGAAACGCCCAAGATACCGAAGCCCCACCCAAGGCCCTGTGCTCCTCAGCAATTATGAAGGGAAAGTTGAGGGGCAAAGGAAAAATGTGACCCTTTGGCTCCCAATCTGTCAACCTCGAGAGTTGGCAGTAGGGAGGTCAATCCACGGAAGAGACGCCGCCACTTGAGATCTAGATAATATATAAGTAAAAGGAACAGTTAGAGTAAGCTATGGGTATGGCAGAGAACGCTGTTGTTAAATATATATGTTGTAGTGGTAGATGGCATCACACACACATAAACACACACAAACTTACATGCAGAGAGAGAGAGAGAGAGAGAGAGAGATGTAATAGATCACTAACCCACCTCAGTTTTCGAGGGGTCCTGGCATATTTACTCAAGCACAACTCAGCCCTTTCATCCCACCCACCCACTCAATCAAAGCAAACTTCTTAAGGGGGGAATGGTTAACTTTTTGGTCGATTTATTTTCATTTATTAATTATTTTTCTTGTTTCCTCCCTAGACCTCTATCAAACTTAAACAAATAATCCCAGGATCCCCCATCAAGATATATTTGTACTTTTTTTCGGTAGAAAAATTTCCCGGCCGAAGGCCGGTTCCTCCTAAATTACAGGCTCGCTATCACTTGTCAGTAAACAATCGACACCTAAATGACACGAAGTCTTAATATTGACAAAGAAAAGGGGCGAAAGGTCTTAAAATCGCTAAACTAATGGGCTGAACGTCTTAAAATCTGAAAACTAAAGTGGCTAAGCATGAGGGAGAAGGGTGTCCAGAAAAACCGGTCCATCTCCCCTCAAAGCCTTCTATAAAACTGTGGATCTCATCAATACGAGATTCTACGCTCACAAAGACCCCAATCTGGACAACAGGCAAAAATCGAATCCTGCTGTTTCTCTATGATGCCTCGTTGTGAAGCGCCGTATGTTTCACATTTTGTTTTTGTGTTGTTGTTGTTTTTTTTATATAGTCCAACTACTCCCTCTCGGGCATAGGCTGATAGCCTTTACACTCTACCGCTGAACACGGTGAGGCCCGTGAGGGTCTTGTTCCAGTCTCGGGAGTGAGACATGTCAAGCTTCACGGCTCGAAGCAACTCCATCTCTGAAGCTGCTCCGCCTCTGTGCTTCACAGTCTCATCCCCCAGGCTCGGACCCTCACTCTCAGAACGCCACCTATTGAGCAATTAACTCACTAGGCATTGCCCCCCTGTAGCATATTTTTTAATCTGGGAATATTCATACAATGCTATTTAATCAGGGAACAATGAGGGTATTTATTTGGCATTTCGGGGTGCTGTGGTAATGCACTGATACTAGCTAGGTACAGCACAAATTCCATCCCAATAATATCTTCCCATTGACATATTGGGATTCGAACCCGGGTCCATTAGATTACCAGTCCAGTGGCAAGACTACTCCGCCACACCTCCCCTTGCTAGATACTTGCTAATAATTCCCCGCGCATTTGAGAGCTTCCACTATGTTAAATTTTAATCATTATGGTTTAGTAGTGTGAAAGACTCGATACAGCATATATCCTTAGGTATACAAGTCTCTGTAAACACTAATGGTGGAACTCTCCCTATTGAAAATCCTCCCGTGTGCAGCAGTTGGGTGAGCAGGTTAATGTGAGCCAAGTTTCCTAATGGTTAATTAAGACAACATTATTACGGCAACTTTGGAATAGTCATGCACACCTTAATGGTATAATTATACACTCATTAATATGTATATTTGCCCACATAAATTCTGTTTCTCGTTGTGATCTTATGTATGAAAGTAAAATAGTATGTGTGGTTTCTTTTAATTATCAGTTGACTAATCAGATGAGTTAACCACTGCACATTATATTTTCATGTATAATAATTTTATGATCACTGAGAGGAACAGAACTTATGTGGCCAACTATACACTGGGATGCCATAGTCTCTAGCCCACTCATAAATATTCCTGGACTTCACCTATTTCTAATTATGGAAGTATATTGTTGTGTTGTATGTTGTTTTTGTGTTTTCCCTGTTCTTGCTCTGTCTTGAGTCGGCCACCCCCAAGAAATAAGGAAACAAAAAAATTAAATAGAAATAATAATAGAAATAGGAAATATGGGGATTGGGCCTGAGCATATAGATAGATAGATAGATAGATAGATTTCTGGAAACGAATTTATGACAGGAGTTTATAATGTTATATGCATCAACTACCAAACTAAATTATTGAACAACAAAGTTTATCCAAAAATCAATCCAGATCGTTATAAGTGCTCAAAGAAAAACATAGGGTGTCTACGAATTGTTATGAGTGGGCTATAAACTATGGCAACTCAGTGTACGGTAGCGCTAATAAGTCATATCTGGGCTGCCATTACGTTTGGCTCGCTCTGTGCTGTATTAAGGGGAGGTTTCCACTTGAGGGATTTTTTTCTTGACTCCTTTTTCCCTCATGTATACTTAGCCCCATTGCTTTTCTATTTTTAAGACGTTCGCCCCATTATTTTGACGATTTTAAGAACTTTCGACCCATTTCTGTCAATTTTAAGACCTTTCGTGCCATTTAGGTGTCGATTTTATCCTGGCGAGCGATAGCGAGCCTGTAATTTAAGAGGAACCGGCCTTCAGCCGGGACATTTTTCTACCGAAAAATGTACAAATTTATCTTGAAAGGGGCTCAAGGGGGTGTAATCTTAAGCTTGATGGATACCTAGAGACCAAACTAAAAACCTCCCCTTAATGTATATCAGATGTTGAACTGGGTGGTAAGTGTAAGAACATGTTTGTGTATCTCACTCGAAATGAATAAAGCCAGTTTAGATATTGCTCATACCAATCATTGATCAAAATATACTTGGTGCCGAGACATCCCATATTTGGCCAACTTACCATGTGGTATTAATAATGGTTGTGTGTGATAGTTCGAAGCCGGTTAGTTGTTGGAGGCCCTATGTCCACTGTATGACATCATCTAACAGTAGCCAGTGTGTTTGATCCCTACACTAACATCAAGCTTTAAAACACACACACACACACACACACACACACACACACTCACACACACACACACACACACACACACACACACACACACACACACACACACCCACACACCCACACCCACCCCCCCCCCCCTTCGTGATATATTTGTGTATTTTTCTGAAGAAAATTTTCCCAGTTGACGGCCTATTCCTCTAAAATATTAGGCTCGCTATCGCTCGCCAGGAAATAGCTTAAAATTACACCCCCTTGACCTCCTTCAAAGATAAATGTGTGCATGTTTTCGGAATGTTCTGGGGAGGGGGACGGAACCCCCCCCCAAGGTAGGACAGCTCATACTTCCATTTTCCCCCGGGCAACGCAGGGTACCTCAGCTAGTACGCAATTATTTTCCCTTTTCTGTTCCTTTCCCACATTCCTCCATTGCTTGCGTTCCCTTGCTTACTGGTTGGTTAGGGCCCCCTCCTCCT
>CM064519.1:13285056-13652556 GCA_032716605.1 Paralithodes platypus | reverse complement strand
TAGAAAGAGAATTGGTCCTAGTACCGATCCCTGGGGTACCCCGCTGAGAGAGAGAGAGAGAGAGAGAGAGAGAGAGAGAGAGAGAGAGAGAGAGAGAGAGAGAGAGAGAGAGAGGGAGAGAGAGAGACAGAGAGAGAGAGAGAGAGAGAGAGAGAGAGAGAGAGAGAGAGAGGAGAGAGAGAGAGAGAGAGAGAGAGAGAGAGAGAGAGAGAGAGAGAGAGAGAGAGAGAGAGAGAGAGTAATAATAATAATAATAATAATAATAATAATAATAATAATAATAATAATAATAATAATAATAATAATAATAATAATAATAATAATAATAATAATAAAAATAAATACAAACTGCACCCAGGTAAGCGGGAAATGTGTATGCAATTTTAACTTGGTAAACTCCGCAGCTTCTGAACTTGACCAGAAGGATCATGGTCCAAAACTTTGGTGGGAATATTTACCCTTAAAAGATACGAGGGCGCATTATAGTTTCTGTTTTCTGGCTATTAAGGGAGGTCAGACGGTATTGTGCGGCATAATTTACTGGTTCGGCTCAATGGCTTAAGGAGGGGGTTTAGTTTGCTCTCTAAACCTCTATCAAACTTTTTTTTTTAAACACAAGACCCCTCTTCGATATAAATTTGTACATTTTTCGGTAGAAAAAATGTCCCGGCCGAAGGCTGATTCCTCTTCAAATACAGGCTCGCTATCGCTCGCCAGGAAAAAATCAAAACCTAAATGGCACGAAAGGTCTTGATATTGGCAAATAAATGGGGTAAAAGGTCTGAAAATCGCCAAACTAATGGGGTGAATGTCTTGAAATCTCATAACTAATAGGGCTAAACATGAGGGAGGAGGAGGACTCGAAAAACCAACTACCTTCCCTTAATTGAAGATTGTATTAGTATTAGGAAGGGTGTACATGGAAGTCTGAGGGTTACATTAGAGCCTTTAGAAGTTACGATGACACATTTTGTTCTGTTTTCTGGCTATTAATTGAAGATTTTATTCATATTAGGAAGGGTATGTGGAAGGCTGAGGGTTATATGAGATAGTCTTTACCCTTATAATTCTTATATTGTTTAAAATCGTCTGATGATAGCCTGAATAAGCTGCCAAAATGCTTTATAATCCTCAACTGGTTAAAAATAGGGAGTTTTTTGTTCAGGAAACACTTATTTCGCTTGCCACATAAAAACAATATATATATATATATATATATATATATATATATATATACACACACGTCGCATCAAGTTATCAAATTATAATGAAGCTATTATGGCATCTAATTTCTGTAATAGTTTCATAAAAAAAAATGTTTGGTATCTATGCTCTGTTCCAAATAGGTAGGCCAGATATCGTGAACTCTAACCTAATTAGCTCAAAAAGGGCTAGAGCAAAGGGGTTGTAAATTCCCACACTTTTTCCCTGGGTGACCCTTCCCAATTAGCTCGATTACTCCAGTCGTTTGTGAGTTATTGTGGTCAATGTTGAAGAGTTTTGGTCTACTTATTATGAACAGGGTATAGTGTTATTCGTACATGGCCATCAGTATGTGGGGCTTGGGAACTGTGTACTGATATGCAACAACTTTCCTAAGTATAATAATGATGCACTTATGGGGGTAATGCTAATTTTGTTGGTCTATAATTGTTTTATTTATGCATACATTTTCTAGTTTCCTGGTTAGTCCTCCATCAAGCTTAAAACAACATTCCCTAGACCCCCCTTCAAGATAGATTTGTACATTTTTCGGTAGAAAAATGTCCCGGCCGAAGGCCGATTCCTCTTAAAAGTACAGTCTCGCTATCGCTCGCCAGGAAAACATCGACACCTAAATGGCACGAAAGTTTTTATAATTAACAACGAAATGGGGCAAGAGGTGTTAAAATCGTCAAACTAATGGGCAGAAAGTCTTAAACTCTCAAAACTAATGGGACCAAACACGAGGGAGAAGGGGGTCCAGATAAAACAACCCTCCCCCCTTAATTAATGCCTATCTCCGTCCAAACATGTCAAGAGGCCTTCGAATACTTGTCCAAGTTAAACTATCCCGAATTCTGTTCGCCTGACGCCATTGTTAAGGGGGGTTACCGTTTTTTTTGTTTATCTTTCTCTCTCTTTGGCTTGTATCCATTCGGCCCCATTCAGCCAACTGTTTTAAGACGTTTATTCCCATCCAGGTGTCGATTTCTTCCTGGCGAGCGATAGCAAGCCACCATTGTATGGAGAAATCCGGCTTCGCCGGAGAAATTTTTCTATCGAAAAATGTACAAATTTAGCTTGCTGTCAAAACAAAAATATATATAGCCTATGCTGGCTCGCTACCGCTCTGCACGAAAATATTGACACCTGGGTGGGGGTAAACGCCTTAAAACAGTAGGCTGAATGGGGCCGAATGGATACAAGCCAAAGAGAGAGGGAGAGAAAGAGAAAAAAAGCGAGGTTGGCTCCCTTAATACACAAAATGCAATATTACATCTACCTCAATATTTGTCTTTATGTTGGTTGTATCATAAAGTCATATTTAGAATGATTAATAATGTTGTTTTAATTGTTATTACCCCATGGCAATGATTGTGTTAGATATTTTGCAGTAAAGGCAACTAAATCAAAACTACCGTAAAATGGCCTAACTTCGGTCAATGGGTTATACTTCGGACATTTTTGGATAAAAGTATATAAGGTAACAGTTATGGAAGAATGGCTCTGCATTATGGAAGAACACCACAGACATACTTGTTTGTCCATAACATCAGGTATTTATCCCATAACTGCGGTTCATCATATTTGTTTCCAGAATGTCCGAAATTATATCCCCGTCCAAAGTTACGTCATTTTACCGGTACGGCTCGACATATATTTCAATTACACCATCAGCAAACTCTCGTATAGCTAATTAGTAATTAACCTGTAGACAATATTTACACTAATTAAATGATGCAACTAAGCATCAATGGACAAATAATTTATGAAAACGTAATTAATGTCCAGTGATATAATTAGCTATCCAGAATGTAGTTTATCCAGACTAATTAGGTCGAGTATTTTGTTTATCCCAATCAGTACCGGTGACATCCTGTTAAATGTTTCCTGGCAACTATTAAACGGTTTTATTCAGCTTAGGAAGGCTGTCTACTTGTTAAAAGGCTACAGACTATCTCGATCAATCCGTTTAGCTACCACATATCCTTCCTTAGCTTCATAAAATCGTCTAAATGCAGCTGAAATATAACAAAAAAGACGTCGCTGGTATTAACCCCTTGAACCTCTGACGCGTTTTAGCAGTTTATTTTGGCTATCATTAGACGATTTTATGCAGCTTAGGAAGGATATGCGGGTATCAAAAGGGTAAAGGCTATCGCAATCAACCCTCCGACTTCCATATACCCTTCCTAATCTGAATAAAATCGTCTAATAATTACCAGAAAACAGAAAAGAAATGCGTCTTGGATCTTGAAAGGGTTAAAAGGGTTATACTAGATTAGTGCCGATAGAGATGCACGATGATAATTTGGAGTTTCATTATTTTAACCCGCCGACCGTGAGAGGTCTTTCCTGAGTTTATGGAAATAGTGTAAGGGGAGATGGATCGTTTTTCTGGCCCACCTTGTTTAGCCCCATTAGCTTTGAGAATTTAAGACGTTCGGCCCATTAGTTTGGCGATTTATAGACCTTTCATAATAGCCCCAAAGCCATCGCACCAGTGTTGCATCGCCTAATGGTAGCCTGAATGACATTGAAGAAAAGGGATTCATATGGGTTTAAAAAAAGGTTTAAAAGGTTTAAAAGGTTTAAACAAATAATTCGCGAGTCATTGAAAACTGGTAAATATTAGTTTATTTTAAGATAATAGAGTGTATATGGTGATAACTAAATGTACAGCAAGATTCAGTACTTCACTGACAAACATGATGAGAACTTTGTAAATTTGAGTTGCTAACATTTGTAATTATCAGTCTTCAATTTATTTTAAAAGCCCATGAATAATGTTATTTATTTTACGCTATTTGGATGTTATTGTATTTTTTTTTTTTTTTTTTAACTACGTAACTATACTGATATTGATAGTACATTACAGTATTCCCCATACACTGTACAATTTCCAATCAAGGTGTGGAAATTTACGTCGAAAAATTGACAGAATTAATAAAAACACCATTTGAAGAGTAAGCGTTATATTGACATCGCTTCGTTTATTGCTTCTCCAGGCCACCGAAGAAGGGTTTCCTGGGACGTAACCTGCGGAACGTTGTAATAAAAGTGAGACTCCCAAAATGTTAAGGGGGGGATGGTTAACCTTTTGGTCGATTTTTTCATTTATTAATTATTTTTTTAGTTTCCTCCCTAGACCTCCATCAAACTTTAAAAAAACATCCATTAGATCTTCCTTCTAGATTAATTTGTACATTTTTCGGTAGAAAAATGTCTGGGCTGCTTCCAAAATGGCAGGCTCACTATCGTTCGCCATCCATGCATTGGTTCTCGAGATATTTTGCGAATACACACACAAACAGACACATACAGTTGGAGCGATTACAACCTTGCGCACCCCAGTTCTGGTGCCGAGCTAATTAAATACATATTGACATGTATATTCTAGGCAATCTCTAAATTTCGTATACATTCGATGAAAACTTTTGAAATATTTTATAAGCAGGCAGATAATCAAAGAGGCTGACCTACAGGGAACCACCGCTTCATTAGCGGAGGTAAAGACGCAGTAATTCCAGGCTTAATTACGAGTCCTAGTTAGAAAGCCAACTGGTTGTTTAGTCTGGCCGGGTGATTAAAGGCCGGAAACACTTGGGAGAGTCATGGTAGTGAGCCACGTACGATATCACACACCAGGAGACTTACACTGGGCGTATATATTTCCTCATGTATGTATCTTTTTAGCATTATTTTAGTTTCCTCCCTAGACCTCCATCAAAGTTTATGGGCGTATTTATTTACTCATTTAGCCTATGTAACTTTCTATCATTATTTTAGTTTCCTCCCTAGAACTCCATCAAACTTTAAAACAAAAATCCATTAAATCCCCCTTCTAGATTAATTTATGCATTTTTCAGTAGAAAAATTTCCCGGCTAAAGGCCGATTCTTCTAAAATTACAGGCTCACTATCGTTCGTCAGGAAAAGAAATTAGACACCTAAATAGCACGAAATGTCTTAATATTGACAAATAAATGGAGCGAAAGGTCATAGATCGACAAACTAATGAGGCAAGCAAGGTCTTGAAATCGACAAACTAATGGGGCAAACATCTTAAAATCGGCAAACTAATGGGGCTAAACACGAGGGAGAAGGGGATCTAGAAAAACGACCCATTCCCCCTTAAAGGCAGGAAACACTTGGGAGAGTCATATTAGTGAGGCACATACGATAACACATCCACCAGGAGACGTATCTCTTCATTCCTCAATCTGTCTAGAATAACTCCTAAGTGGTTATACTGTAGATGAAGTCAAAATAAGGTTATAAACTTAGTCTGAAGGTATAGACTTAATAGAGGTAAAGGGGCTTGACCACTAAGTCTTATTAGTTAAACTATGAGTTAGTCTATCAATTTATGAGTTGATTTGGCTAGAGATAAGTGTTAATAGTGATGGAGAAGGGATGTGAGTAAGAAGGTAAATGAACTGTAACCTTCCTTCACAGTGCCCTGGCTGGGAGTGATCAACCAAACTATCTCTGTGTGAGAGGCAGCGTGAGGTTGTCTCGTCAGCGTATTTTAGGTAGGTCATGAGGGGTTGTAGTGATTAATTCAGACATTCTGTGATGTCTATGGAGGACAAGATGTTTACAGTTAATGTTTCCAATTCGTAAATATAAATAATCTAGATAATTATATATCTGTGATGAGATTAACTTGGGGATTAATAGATTATATTTGTGTTCTATATTATGGGGTATAATATATATATATATATATATATATATATATATATATATATATATATATATATATAATCATCTTAGAATGTTGATGGAACAGAGGATGGTCAAATACGACAGTTAAATTGAAAGGGAGTAATTAATGAGAATGGGCATAGTATGTGAGTGAGTCTAGTTTACCAGTATATACAGTATATAAATAGGTGTAATATACTGTACATGTTACACTGTTGTTATTTTATTAAAATAAAAATTAGGCATTTGGCTTAGCTTAGAAAGAACCTTAAGTATCCAAAGGATAAAAAACTAGCTCAATTAACCCTATATCCCTAACTAATTATTTCTAAGCTTATTAAAATCGCCTAATGCTGGCCACATTATAATGAAGATGGATGGCCGTATTTAATGCAGGTCTGTTATTCAGTTATTTCACCCCGCGCTTTGTTCTAACTTACCATCCTGTCCCACAAAATAAATAAAGTCTATACATTTGGTGTAAGAGAGAGAGAGAGAGAAAACAAAATAGAATGAAGTCAGATGGCTGCCGGTTTCTACTAAATTACAGGCTCGCTGTCGCTCGGCAGGAAATAATCAACACCTAAATGCCACAAAAAGTCTTAAAGGTGGGGGTGCATTGGTTGAGGTAAACATGGAAAAATAATCGCCAACCTGCATATAATTATCCTGTAAAATGCAATGTCACTGAAATAATTATTAACAATGGTATAAAGGATTTTGCGGATCGTCTGTACCGGGCCTGTGACGTCATAGTGACGTCACACCAGTATCCTTAGCCTAGACTGGATGGTGGACTTACACTCTTGTGACGTCACAGGCCCGGTATAGACGATCCACAAAATCCTTTATACTATTGTTAATAATTATTTCAGTGCCATTATATTTTGCAAGTTAATTATGTACAGCTTGGCGATTATCATTCCATGTTTATCTCAACCCATGCGCCCCCACTTTTAAAATTGCCAAAATAATGGGGCTAAACATGAGGGAGAAGAGGGTCCAGAACAAAACAAAGCTCCCCTTAAGTGAGACCAGTGTTATCAAGTTAGTTCCCCCCACGCCTCGTCCTAACTTACCAGTCTGTTCCATAACTTAGTCGCTAAACTTTATTATCCAGTTGGTTTGAAGGTGGAGGTGGCGTGAACAGAGAGAGGTAGGAGGGTGCTGGTGTGTAAGATCAGGGCTCATTATTACTATCACATTATGTCTTATGAAGAAATAGAAGATATTGTGATAAGCTTAAAGACCTTTCTTGAAAAGATCATATTACCACTCTTGCTAAAACAGCTTCCCAAAAGTTAGGTGTGCTCAACTATCTACGTGGGTTCTTCACCCCGCACAGTTTCTTGCTCTGTATCGGGGTATAGTACGCCCCTGTATTGAGTATTGTACGCATGTGTGAGGAGGCTCCACCCATACCACATATCGAACGAGTACAAAGCATTGTGCATCATCAACTCGCTTCCTGTTACTAGCTCCCTACAATCTCTTTCTACACGCCGCATTGTGTAATCTCTTTCACTCTGCTATCGCTAGTACAACAATCAGTGTTATTCAGAGCTCTATCAGTGCATACCACCTCCCTTGCGGCGAGTGCGAGGCACCCGCCTTTCAACACAGTCCCACTCCTATTCTGTCCAGCTCTCCAACCTAAGAATTGGCAAATTTTCTCAGTCTTTCTTCTACTCAACAAGTGAACTCTGGAACTCTCCCCTTCAATCAGTCTTTCCTCCATCTTATAACTTAGACTGCTTTAAACTTCGTGTGTCCAGGCATTTTGTCCCCAATTTGGCTCTGTCATTCTTTTGGCTTTGGGGATGACACTCCTACAATATGATATATATATACAACATTTGATTAAAACTACAGTATATAAGCGAATACTTTATCAATATGGGACTTTTCAAAACACCAATTGTTACCCCATCACATTACCATGCTCAAAATATATTTTTAATGAGATACTTTGAGTGCACACATTTAATATACATTTCATTATGGTATTCATGTTATTCATATTGATTGATTACACCATTTGTCCTCCTCAAATGGTGTGTACACAAGAAATTGATATAAAGGAGAAACTAAACAAATTTGCATGATCGAGTCGAGTGAGTGGGTCAAGGGAAAGTGCAACAGAGGGAATATGATAGAGTGAGATGGATGCGGTGGGAAATTTATGCAAGAGTATAAGAAGCGTGAAAAGTGGAAAGGATAGAAAGAGAGAGAGGGGGGGGGGGAGTGGAAAGGATGGGTATAGAAAGGAGAGAGAGAAAAAAAAGAGGTGTGTGTGAGAGAGAGAGAGAGAGAGAGAGAGAGAGAGAGAGAGAGAGAGAGAGAGAGAGAGAGAGAGAGAATGTGTGTGTGTGAGAGAGAGAGAGAGAGAGAAGGTATTATGGTGAGACAGACAGGGAAAGTAAATGTAGACACTATAATACATATATACTGCAATCCTGAACGTAAGCAAAATACATACATCTTAATCTTGGTTTAGCATGATGAATACAAGTGCCTGATTTAGTGTACAGTCGCGCTAATAAGTCATGTCCCAGCTGTCATTACGTTTGGCTTGCTCTGTGCTGTATTAATGTCTGTCAGATGTTGAATAGGGTGGGTAAGTGAAGGAACATGTTTGTATATTTCACTCGATATGAAGAAATGAAGCTTAGATATTGCTGATACCAAGTAATGATCAAAATATACTTGGTGCCGAGACATCACTTATTAGCGCGACTGTACATTATTATCAGATTATGTACAGTGACAATTTTAGAAGTATATAAAATAGGAATCAATAGTATCTTTAATTATAGGGGCAGTGGTTATTTTTGTTAGTCTATTTACTTATATATTCATAATTATTTTTAGTTTCCTCGATAGACCTTCATCAATCTTTAAAAAACATCCATTAGATCCCCCTTCTAGATTATTTTGTAAATTTTTTGGTAGAGAAATGTTCCGGCTGAAGGCTGGTTCTTCTCACATTACAGGCTCACTATCGTTCGCCAGGAAAAATAATGACTACTAAATGGCAGGAAAGGTCTTAATATTGACAAAGAAATGGGGTGAAAGTTCTTATAATCACCAAACTAATGGGCCGAACGTCATATAATCTGAAAACTAATGGAGCTAAGCATGAGGCAGAAGGGGTACCAGAAAATACAACCATCTCCCCTTAATCAGAATCCAACTTGCCACTAATCAGTTTTATTACATCTTACTTAATTATATATATATATATATATATATATATATACTGTATATATAATGTATATATATTTATTTATTTATTGTTATATCATTGTTTTTGTTTTTTCAATATATAGAGGAATGAAAACAAAAATACTAAACAAAGAATCTACAATAATTCACATACTGACAAATATACTGTAGATACCTGGATGAAAACATAGTCTTCAGTTTCGTTGGCGGATATAATAGGCTACAATAAAAAAGGAATTAAATATATAAAACTAGATAAGTTCTATGACAAAAATATGGTCATGGAAAAGTGGAAGTAAATAGGGTAAGGTAATTAATTAATTTGGTAATCTCCAGTCATACTAAATTGAAAAAGCCAGCGTAGGGGTACTTACTCTGAATTAGTTCATTAATTTGTGATGTAAATACCGGTACTATGGAAGGAAAATTAGTTACTTGATTAACACTATCTCGTCCGAACCATCTCAAGGTGTTCCTTTTCACACTTTCCAGCACATCTACCTCCACACCACAGCTCCTCCTTACTTCCTCATTCGTCTGTCTATCCCTAATATTGTACGGTACATTATTTTTATAGAAACATGATTCGGCCGAAGGCCAATTTTTTCTAAGTTAGAGGCTCGTTATCGTTCGCCCAGGAAAAAAAATCGACACTTGAATGTAGTGTTTATTTTATGTTTGTTTATTTTTTATTTTATTTTATTTGTATTTATTATTATTATTATTATTATTATTATTATTAGTAGTAGTATTTGTTTTCGCCAAACCAATGGAGTGATGCGTTTTAGAATATCCAAACTAATGAATCAAAACCAGTGAGGATACAACCCCCCCTCGGACCAAAAGGGTAATACATTCTCTTTAAGGGGGACGCCGGCTTTTTTTTTATCTCTCTCCTTTTCTCTCTTTCCCTGGTTTGTATCCATTCAGCCCCATTCAGCCAACTGTTTTAAGACGTTTATCCCCATCCAGGTGTCGATTTCTTCTTGGCGAGCGTTAGCAAGCCAGCATTGTATAGAGAAATCCGGCTTCGCCGGAGAAATTTTTCTATCGAAAAATATACTAATTTAGCTTGCTGTCAAAGCAAAAACATATATATGCTGGCTCGCTACCGCTCACCAGGAAAATATTGACACCTGGATGGGGGTAAACGTCTTAAACAGTAGGCTGAATGGGGCCAAATGGATACAAGCCAAAGAGAGAAGGAGAGAAAGAGAAAACAAGCGAGGTGGGCTCCCTTAATTAATTATGAAGTACGGTTAGCGCAGCCCGGGCCTCTTGAACCTTAGCTACTCTTACACACATCTACATCAGTACTTAGTTTATTATTCATTTTTATTTACGTAGTATTTGAATATGTATAATTTCACACACACACACACACACACACACACACACACACACACACATACACATACACACACACACACACACACACACACCACACACATACACACACACACACATACACACACACACCCACACACACACACACACACACACACACACACACACACACACACACACACACACACACACACACACACACACACACACACACACACACCCATATATATATATACAGTATAATGTGTGTGTGTGTGTAAGAGAGGGATAGAGTATATATATTTTATTATTAAAGGCGTTTTTATTCTACTATAAAATGTAAGATTATTAATGTTCACGTAATCATGTCGTCATAATACTTCCTTTAAATCACCTTTGAACTACTGGAACTAGGTATTGTTGAACTGAATTTTAATATCGGATAATTTAAAAGAGCAATTTTACAGCAACTCAGTAAAAGAAGTTTCTGAATAAGATTCCAGTTTCAGATAATGTTTTTGAGTCATGTGATATGACGATATGAGTCGCATGTGTTTATCAAGCTCATTCAAAGGCTTATATTTGTTCAACGAGGCCATTCAAGATCAATAGGTAGAAACACTAAGAAGTTTAATTGACATGATGGACCCTGGCAAGATTTTAGATAGTTACTGTTGCCCATATCTTGCCATTAATCAAATGAATCGGACATGTAGCTTCTGTAAGCATGCTTATTAATGCGTTATAGGAATTCAACCGCCTAAAATATTAAACTAGTAATTTAGTTTCCGATCTTAATACAAAGGACCCCTTAATTATTGTTACCAGAAAAAGATGCGCGCAGTGTTCCTCATTAGGACCTGTTGAGAAGGCAGTACGTAATTACCGGTACCCTGCTAAAGTGACTCGCCTTGCAAGATCGGCATCGATAAAGAAGAAGACGAATTTCAAGAAGACAGGCGCATGGCATGTTTCAAAGTGACTATCATGACGATTGAAAACAAAATAATCGTGGTAATTTCATGCGGGGTTTTATATTATTTGCAGATATTGGCCAAAACTTTCATATCTGTTATATCAAATTAAGTTACTAAGGAAGTTCATCTAAATCCGTCCATTAGTATCTGAGACCTCGTGTTACTAACAGACAAACATAATGTATAGACGATCCCATAATCACCGTTCACTACGTTTGGCAAAAATATATCCTGTTAACGTGTGACCATGGCAGGTAACTTGATAATTAAATTAATAGTTAAACTGGAAATTCAATCATCGACTCTCAAATGTTTAGGATATCCATGTATTCATGATTTTCCGGGAGGTATTTAGTGTTGAGTGGCTAGCTTGGTCTGGTGTAATTTTAGGGGGGATAGACCGTTTTTCTAAGCTTGATGGAGGTCTAGGGAGGAAACTAAGCAAATATATGAATACATGAAGTAATAGACCAAACAAACAGCCACTGTCCCCTTAAATAGCATCATTCTACATTACACAAATAATATTATATTCAGATGCTCATCGAATATTCATGGAAATAATAAGTGAAAAATATAATTCTAGGGTATGTATGTATAAACTATATAATTATATTATGTGTACACTTGATATACGTATACAACTATACATAATATACACATATTTCTCTTGTTCTCCTCCATTCATCTATCAAGAGACGGACATTCACTCTCTCTCTCTCTTACGTAGATGTGAACATGTACAACTCATTTGCTCTAGTCGTTTTTGAGTTGCAAAATGTTAGTATTAAAGTTTTCTGGCCAAAATATAATTAATACATTTTTAGGAAACCAAAAGTCTGAACGAAAATAAAATATATAAATATATTATATATATACTGTATATATATATATATATATATATATATATATATATATATATATATATATATATATACTGTATACAGTATATATATATATGGACTCCTGAGTGAATCGCGGAACGATTCCTTGGCTGCCTCTGACAGCTGACGACTGGAAATGTGCGAGGGTTTAAGAAGGGGATAGTGGCTGAGTTTTTTTATTTATTTATTCAGTTATTCATATAATTTATAGTTTCCTCGCTAGACCTCCATCAAGCATAAAAGACACCCCCTTCAAGATAAATTTGTAAATTTTTCGGTAGAAAAATGTCCCGGCCGAAGGCTGATTCCTCTTAAAATTACAGGCTCGCTATCGCTCGCCAGGAAAAAAACGACATCTAAATGGCACGAAAGGTCTTAAAAATGACAAGGAAATGGGGCGAAAGGTGTTAAAATCGTCAAACTAATGGTCCGAACGTCATAAAATCTGAAAACTATAATGGGGCTAAAAACGAGGAAGAAGGGGGGACCAGAAAACGGCCCATGTCCCCTTAACAGCGAAAGGAGTGACCGCTGACAACGGGGAATGTGCGAGGGTTTAAGGGGGGATGGGCCGGTTTTCTGGCACCCCTTCTCCCTCATGTTTAGCCCCCTTAGTTTTGAAATTGTAAGACGTTTGGCCCATTATTTTGGCGTTTTTAAGACCTTTCGTCCCATTTCTTTGTTCTTTTCGTGTCATTTAGGTGTCGGTTTTTTCCTGGCGAGCGAAAGCGAGCCTGTAATTTAAGAGAAACCGGCCTTTGGCCGGGAAATTTTTCTATCGAAAAATGTAAACATTATCTTGAAGGGTGGTGTAGAGGGTGTTGTTATAAAGCTTGATGGAGGTCTAGCGAGAGAACTAAAAAATAAATTAATATATAAATCAATAGAACAAAAACATTGCCACTATCCCCTAAACGCGGGTGTTGGAGCAGGGGCGGCACCGTTTACGAGGGTTAATATTATGAGGCCAGGGATGTATTAACTGGCTTATATTACCTCACGACACATTAACGACTGGCGGGTGTGGAAGGCAGCTGACCTAGGGGAGACACGCGAGAAACTAAGTGAGATCAATATGTTGTCCTGAAAATCATACAAAAACATAATACGCATACAGGAGAGAGAGAGAGGCCGACAGAGACAGACGGACAGACAGGCATAGACGTAGACATATATACAGATAGACAGTCAGACAGACAGATAGAAACATACACAACTAGAGGGGCACTTGGGAGAGCGCTATCTCCGCCTACGCCGGCGGAGGTATGCGCTCTACTGATCACTTCCTAAATGGAATTCCTTTTTCCTTGGCGCATTGCCTACCTGCCCACCAAATTTCGTGAACAACGGTTTATAACTCTTTGAGATATCTTGTTTACAGACAAACAGACAGAGGGAAAAGCAACACCTCCGGTGAAGGTGAAAGTATTGAGGGATAAGCCTTTACAACGGCACCGCCTCCAACGTCATTGGCGGAAGTTAAAATATACAGATAGAGACTAACACTTTCACCCAGACAGACAAGCTACCACTACGAAAAGCTAAGCAAAAGAGTGTAGAGGTAATGGTAAGACAATAGAGTGTTAGTGCCAGTAAACTTAACTTTATGATGATTGAGCAGCGCCAACATACTCTCTTTTACCCCTCTATAGCATACATCAACGGGTGCATGGAGGCAGCTGCTGGATTTATAGTGTGTATGTAGGGAGTGAGTGTGTGGAGGCTTTGGCCGAGCAAGTCGTATCTTAGCCTCTACAAACATTTTTACTTAGACCATCGTAAAGTTGGTGGGGATGATGGTAATGAAATGCTGGTATGTGTGTTCGCGAGCCTTATTACTGTATGACTGTGTGGATATAGGAATGTGGATCTTGCGAGATTTGTGATATGCTTGGTATGTATAATATGACGGAAGTTTTGGGTTAGTATAAAAATATGATATAGGAACACACCACCACCACCACCACCACCACTTCCCCAACCTCACTTGCTCCTCCTGCTAACACCCTTAACCTTGAATCATGGTCCTCGTTAATCATGATCATCTCCCCCCCTCCCCACCCCCCCTCCCTCCTTCACTAATCCAGCATATACCCCCTCCTAACCTACCCTTATCTGTCTTGACCTACCCCCTCCCTCGTCAGCCCACTCCCCCTCCTGCCCTAATTCAGCCTGTCCCCTCCTAACCTAACCCCACCTTTTGCTACCTCACCCCTCCCTATCCCCTCTAACCTAACCCATCTTTCTTGACCTACCCCCTCCCTTCCCCCCATTATTCTTGACCTACCCCCTCCCTACCCCCTCTAACCTGCATATATCTCTCTTGACGTAGCCTCTCCCTTCCCCCTATTAATTTACCCCCACCATTTTCTATCTCACCCCTTCCTACCCCCCTCTACCCTGCATATCTTTCTTGACTTACCCACTCCCTTCCCCCTCCACCTCCCCCCTCCTGCCCTAATACCGCATATCCCCTCTTAACCTACCCCAACTGTCTTGACCTACCCCCTCCCTTCCCCCTCCAACCTACCCTTCCCCCTCCCTCCTACCCTACCTCTGAACCCCCCCCATCATGCCCCAGCCTACTCCCCTCCCCAAGATTGATACAGCATAGCCCCTCCTAACCTACCCCCCTCCTGCTTGTCCTCCCCCCCTCCCTTCCCCCTCCAACTTACCCTACCTCTCTCCATTCTTACTTACCGACTCTACATCCCTTATGGGGGTAGGGTTTATTTAGTAGTTTATTGTTATTTCATTTATTATTGTTTTAATTTCCTCTTTAGACCTCCATCACGCTTATTAAATAATCTTCAAGATCCCCCTTCGAGATAAATTTGTAAAAAAAATTGGTAGAAAAATGTCCCGTCGACGAAGGCCGCTTCCACCAAAATTACAGGCTCGCTTTCGCTCGGCAGAAAAAATCGACACCTACTGTATATGGCAGGGAAGGTCTTGATATTGATATAGAAATGGGACGAATGGTTTAAAATCAACAAACTAATGGGGCGAACGTCTTAAAATCTCAAAAACTAATGGGGCTAAACATGAGGGAGAAGGGGTTTAGGAAAAACAAAAACTACTTGCCTCCCCTTAACCCTCAAATACCTAGCATTCCCTAGCATACCTAGAACCCCTCCCAAGCAACCACCCTTTTGACTCGGCCTCCTTCCTCCAAAATCATGACCTATACTCCGTTTCAATTCATCTGACGGTAAATTGAATTCCTTAGCAGCTAATTTCTCGCTATTTAATGGAAAAATATGAAACCACTATGTCTCTGCATCATATTAAGACCAAGTTTATATATGGAAGAATATAAAACCACTATGTCTCTGCATCATATTAAGACCAAGTTTATATATATATATATATATATATATATATGGAAAACTATGAAATCACTATGTCTCTGCATCATATTAAGACCAAGTTTATATATGGAAGAATATAAAACCACTATGTCTCTGCATCATATTAAGACCAAGTTTATATATGGAAGAATATAAAACCACTATGTCTCTGCATCATATTAAGACCAAGTTTATATATGGAAGAATATAAAACCACTATGTCTCTGCATCATATTAAGACCAAGTTGATATATGGAAGAATATAAAACCACTATGTCTCTGCATCATATTAAGACCAAGTTGATATATGGAAGAATATAAAACCACTATGTCTCTGCATCATATTAAGACCAAGTTGATATATGGAAGAATATAAAACCACTATGTCTCTGCATCATATTAAGACCAAGTTGATATATGGAAAAATATGAAATCACTATGGCTCTGCATCATATTAAGACCAAGTTTATATATATATATATATATATATGGAAAAATATGAAATCACTATGTCTCTGCATCATATTAAGACCAAGTTGATATATGGAAGAATATAAAACCACTATGTCTCTGCATCATATTAAGACCAAGTTGATATCATGAGCACCATATTTCACTACAAAATCTTAAAAATAACTGAGAAATCTTGATGGGAACTTTGCAATTGGGAACGTTGGAAAGAAACAGGGTTATAGCTTTCATCCAGCCCCAGCATTTGCCCTCTCCTGCCTCAAACATCAGGCCCTTATTTGCATCCCTAAGGCCGCTGTCATAAGAATTTGACTATGGAAGCTTAAGGGGGGGTGACCTGTTTTTGTTCGGTCCTTTTCTATCTTTCTCTGGCTTGTATCCATTTGGCCCCATTCAGCCTACTATTTTAAGACGTTTATCCCCATCCAGGTGTCAATTTTTTACTGGTGAGCGGTAGCGAGCCAACATATTTTTTATTTTTGTTTGACAGCAAGCTAAATTTGTACATTTTTCGATAGAAACATTTCTCCGGCGAAGCCGGATTTTTTCATATAATGCTGGCTAGCTATCGCTCGCCAGGAAGAAATCGACACCTAGATGGGGATAAACGTCTTTAAATAGTTGGCTGAATGGGGCCGAATGGATACAAGCCAGAGAAAGAGAGAAAAGGGCAGAAATAACAAAAAACAGGTCACCCCCCTTAAGGGGAGATGGGCGTATTTATTTGCTTATTGTATTATCTTTTTATTAGTTTTTAGTTTCCTCCCTAGACCAACATCAACCTGTAAAGAACACCCCCTAGACACCCCTTCAAGACAATTTTTTACATTTTTCGGTAGAAAAATGTCTTGGCCTAAGGCCGGTTACTCTTAAAATGTCAGGCTTGCTGCTGTCGCTCGCCAGGAAAACATCGACACCTAAATAGCACGAAAGGTCTTAATATTGACAAAGAAATGGGGCATAATGTCTTAAAATCGCCAAACTAATGGGCCGGTCGTCTTAAAATCTAAAAACCAATGGGACTAAACACGAGGGAGAAGGGGACCAGAAAAACCAGTCCATTCCCCCTTAACGGCTGCTATGATATAAATTCCACCACGAAATATTCAGGTATCATAGAATAAAAAAACTATACCCCACAAATATTTATTCGAAGCACCGCTTTAACTGCTCATATGGAGTGGGTAGTGCTTGTGTGTATGTATATATATTTGTGTGTATGTATATATATTTGTGTGTATGTATATATATTTGTGTGTATGTATATATATTTGTGTGTATGTATATATATTTGTGTGTATGTATATATATTTGTGTGTATGTATATATATTTGTGTGTATGTATATATATTTGTGTGTATGTATATATATTTGTGTGTATGTATATATATTTGTGTGTATGTATATATATTTGTGTGTATGTATATATATTTGTGTGTATGTATATATTTGTGTGTATGTATATATATTTGTTTTATGTGTAGATATAGTGTGTAACAAATATAGTGTGTTCAAGATAAATATGTACATTTTGTCGGTAGAAAACTGTGTGTGTATGTATATATATGTGTGTGTATGTATATATATTTGTGTATGTATATATATTTGTGTGTATGTTTATATATTTGTGTGGATGTATATATAATGTTGGCTGTATATCAAACTAATGTGAACGAACGTCTTAAAATGTCAAAACTAATATGCTAAGATGAGGGAGAAGGGGGTCCATGTATACTATATTGTGTGTAGAGTTATAGGTGTATGTTTGACCATTATTTGTGGTGTATGTATATGATGAATTTGTGTGTACAACCTATATTTGTGTGTATGTAGATATTTGTGTGTAATGTATATATATTGGAGTGTATGTATATATAGTGTGATGCAATATATTTGTGTGTATGTATATAGAGTGTGTATGTATATAGATAATTTGTGTGTATTTACGTATATATTTGTGTATGTATATATTTGTGTGTATGTATATACACATTGTGTATGTAATTATATATTTGTGTGTTCAATATATATATATTTGTGTGTTCAATATATATATATTTGTGTGTTCAATATATATATATATTTGTGTGTTCAATATATATATAATGTGTGTATGTAGATATATATGTGTGTATGTATAGATATATATATATTTTTGTGACGCCGTGTATATATTTGTGTGTGTATATTATTTTGTGTGTATATTATATATGTGTATGTATATATATTGTGTGTATGTTCATGTATATTTGTATGTCATATATTTGTGTGTAATATATATATTGTGTGTTGTATCGTATATGTGTGTATTCTCTCGCTTTCCATACGTTATATATATGTGCCACGAACCAAGTTGTTGTCCTTTTCACACTTTCCAGCACATCTATACACCACATTCTTACTTCCTCATATATTTGTGTGTCTATCCCTAAGTAACTCCGCACGCACTCCTTAAGTAATTTAGTTTTTCGCTGACCTCACTCTTGGTCAAGTCTAACAAACCAAACACTAGAGCTTCGCTTTCCGATAAATTTGTAATTTTCGGTAGAAAACTGTCCCGCAAGGACTTGCCGGTTCACTTCCTAAATTGCACCCTATCGCTACGCTTTTTAGCGTTCCTACAACCCTCTACACTTAAATGGCACGAAGGGTCATAATATTTACAACAAAATGAGGCGAAAGTTCTCAAAATCATCAAACTAGGGGAACGAACGTCTTAAAATGTCAAAACTAATATGCTAAAGATGAGGGAGAAGGGGGTCCATAAAAAGCGAGTACTACCCCCTTAAAGTTGCTTCAGAGTTGAGGTCCTGCTCTTTGACCATTATTCTGGGTATGTGTTAGTATGACCTGGAATTCTTTACAACCTAATTGATCACTTGCGAGTTTCAGGCTATAAGGAAGTTGGAGCTGTAGACATCGATGACAAATAGAAATGCAATAATTATGTAGGTTTCTGAAGGCTAAAGAGTAGCCGATGTTGAATTGGGTTTTACGTATTTATAAATGTACTACAACCGTATATTAACAGGTAATTATACTGCAACCGTATATTAACAGGTAATTATACTACAACCGTATATTAACAGGTAATTATACTACAACCGTATATTAACAGGTAATTATACTACAACCGTATATTAACAGGTAATTATACTACAACCGTATATTAACAGGTAATTATACTACAACCGTATATTAACAGATCATTATACTACAACCGTATATTAACAGGTAATTATACTACAACCGTATATTAACAGGTAATTATACTACAACCGTATATTAACAGGTAATTATACTACAACCGTATATTAACAGGTAATTCTGCTGAATATCAATATCTGCAGCTCCAACTTCCTTATAGAACGAAACTCGCAAGTGGTCAATTGATCTGTATTGCCTTCGTTCGAGCATCAATCATTGTCACATATTTCTTCTCCAAGGACTGTATTCTACTTTTAAGGGGAGATCTCCACTTGAGGATTTTTTTTCTTGACCCCTTTCTCCCTCATGTTTAGCCCCATTGCTTTTGATATTATAAAACGTTTGCCCCATTAGTTTAGCGATTTAAAGAACTTTCACCCCATATTAAGACCTTTCGTGCAATTCAGGTGTCGATTTTATCCTGGCGAGCCTGTAATTTAAAACGGGAAATTTTTCTACCGAAAAATTTACAAATTTATCTTGAAAGGGACTCAAAGGGGTGTAATTTTAAGCTTGATGGAGGTCTAGGGAACAAACTAAATACCTCCCCTTAACTTCTATTCTTGCTCTTCCCATTATATGTTTTGAATAAGTAACACCCCGTTCTTAACATTGATCATCAATTACAAACCCCAGTGTATTTGAATAAACTAATGAAAGTATATGGTCCTCCCGGGATTCGAACTCGGGACACCACACCCAGAACATAAGCATCTAACTTCATTTTATATCCCTTGCATTTGTGTTTGCTGTACTATATCCTATTTGTTTTTATTTGTTTTTGTTTTTTAATCTTATTTTAACCTTCTCTTCTTACGTTCTATTCAGTATCATTCATTTCTCGCAAAAAACAAAAGAATCATTTATTTTCACTTAACACTCTTATTTTTAACTGCCTTTACAAAACTGGTTGATAGTAAGTTTGATTTCGTAAATCAACACTTACTCTATTTGTTTTGAGTATTAGTCTGATATAGAATAAGCAAAATCCCACTCACATAATATAATTATGATTAATATTGGTTTTCACTAAATCGACTTCCTCTCTATGTTTTGCCATTACTCGTCCGTGTACTCTCTCTCTCTCTCTCTCTCTCTCTCTCTCTCTCTCTCAAACCAACACTATAAGCACAAAACAATACACACACACACACACACACACACACACACACACACACACACACACACACACACACACACACACACACACACACACACACACACACACACACACACACAGTAAACACAACACACACACTAGGGGTTAAGCGAGCCTCCAGAGCGTTGTAGCAGCCAATACCCCGGGCTCAGTAATCCCCCCTGAAGCCCTCATTCCGCGGGTGTGGAGAGGCGTTATCTCCAACACCAGGACACACACACACTACACCCACACCGTTTTTTGTTTTTTCTCTCTCTCGCTCTCCCCCCTTGTCAGAATTCTCCTCGCATACAGCTCAGGTAGTTGACGCATCTCCCTTAAGGGGAAATTTCTACTTGAGCCTGTAATATTAGGAGGAACCGGCCTACGGTCGGGACATTTCTCCACTGAAAAAATTTACACATTTATCTCACATTTATTACACAAGGGGAGTTGAGGGTGTTTGTTTTAAGTTTGATGGAGATCTAGGGAGGAAACTAAAAAAAAAATATATATATATATATACTGTATACAGTATATACTGTATAATTATAAAAGCCAATGAATACGCCCATCTCCCGTTAAGAGAGGCCCAAGGAGGATATTGTCTTAATCTGTTCAGTCGCTGTTATTGCGTTTATGGCTTGGGAGTTATGGTTTATGTTATCATTATTATCCAAACTTAATGAAATACATTGTTTTCTTACACTATGGGTACTGTATGTCAAGGCGTTAATAATTTGTTTCCTGTTCAATTATGTTAAATAGTTGTGTTCGACACTAGCAATATAATATAATATCTATAGTATCTGAATAAGCTATTTGCAGTGTGCAGAAAATGGGACTCGGAGTGAGTTATTGAAAAAGTGTATGAGAGTGACAATGTGTGTGTGTGTGTGTGTGTGTTACTCAGTTACTCAGTTACTTGTTCGTCAAGGGAAATCCACGCAATGCGAGCTAAGCTCATTATTATCGCGCCTCCTTAACTGGGAATGTATTGCGTGAAATGCATGTTAAGTGTTTTATGTACTGTTGGAATGGCTGTGGATGTGTGTGTTGTCTGTATTTTAGCCAATTGGCGACATCGGAAACGAAGGCTTAGGGTGGATCTGTATGGTACCATTCTCACTATAGACGGTACCGTCTCGCCCGAAGGCTTAGGTAGCCATCAGCTTAGGTGAACCATATGATACCCATCTCGCCTTGTACCATTTTTGCCAACCCCAGATGGGACGTCACAACGTCGTCCACTTATTCCAGGTACCTATTTACAGCTAGGTGAACTGAGGCTAACACATGAAAGGACGCAAGCCCAATTTGTCTCAGCCCGGCCGGGGATTGAACCCCCGACCCTTCGTGTGTGTGTGTGTGTGTGTGTGTGTGTGTGTGTGTGTGTGTGTGTGTGTGTGTGTGTGTTTTCGTTCGTTCGTTCGTTCGTTCGTTCGTTCGTTCGTTCTTCCGGGTATGTCTCCCGAACGTTTGGAACCAGACTACAAGTACACTGAATAAAATATGATCCACCCAAACTTTTACAGCTTACAGAAAGAGGTTGGTGTGTGCTGGGAGAGAGTGGCGAGTGTAAAGGCTTCAATAGAGAGAGAGAGAGAAAGTGATTACGGAAGTGCCCACCTCTGATACATAGGCCTACATACAAATGATTTTTTTTTTTTTTTTTTTTTTTTATCACTCTCTCTTAATGATGAGAGAAAGAAGATGCGCCTACAGCAAATATATACCGGTAGTGCTTTATAATCCACAGTACTTTAGTTTTTCACAATCATGTTTATTCTTGGTTGCAGGTGAAGGCAAGCTTGGCGAGAGAGGGGAAACTGCCGACTGACGAGTTTAATAAGAAGTGACGGTAAGTGAAAGGTTTATTATTTTTAAGGGGGTCACCGGCTTTTTGTTTATCTTTCTCTCCTTTTCTCTCTTTCCCTGGCTTGTATCCATTCGGCCCCATTCAGCCAACTGTTTTAAGACGTTTATCCCCATCCAGGTGTCGATTTCTTCCTGGCGAGCGATAGCGAGCCAGCATTTTGTAGAGAAATCCGGCTTCGCCGGAGACATTTTTCTATCAAAAAATTTACAAATTTAGCTTGCTGTAAAAAAAAAATCTATATATGCTGGCTCGCTACCGCTCGCCAGGAAAATATTGACACCTAGATGGTGGTAAACGTCTTAAAACAGTAGGCTGAATGGGGCCGAATGGATACAAGCCAAAGAGAGAGGGAGAGAAAGCGAAAAAAATTGAGGTGGGCTCCCTTAACAGCAAGGTGAGCTTAGGCTGTTAGAGATGCCTGCAGTGTTGGCAAAACATTATTAATGATAATGGGGGGGGGGGGGATGCGATGATAATGGGGGGGGGATGTGATTGAGTAATGGTCAATAATCGAAAAATGTCACGGCCGATGGCATAGTTTTTCTAAGTTGCAGGCTTGCTATAGCCTGCCCAGAAAAAAAAATCGACACCTGAATGAGGTGAAGCATCTTGTTATCGCCAAAAATAATTAGGTGAAACGTCTTAAATTCAACAAACTAATGGAGCGAAACAGCGTATGTCCAAAAAGACCAACCTCAGGTTAAATAGGGTTGAACTCAATGTTCAACCCCTCTTGATAATTTAAAAGGAAATAATTTACCTCATCAAATTTTTCGTTCAAAGAAATCTCGAAATATGATTACGTGCAGCGTCGCTTGCTTACTTGCTTCCATATGTATAAATCCCTTTCAACAACTAAAATATGATGCTGAAAATTGTCCACAACCAAATGAGCGCTGTTTAATAATATTGTGAGTATTATGCCATATACTGTACTATATTAAGTTTTCAGATTTTAAGATGTTTGCCCCATTAGTTTGTCGATTTGTAGACCTTTCACCCCATTTTGTTGTCAAAATTTAGACCTTTCGTGCTATTTAGGTGTCGATGTTTTGCTTGGCGAAAGATACTGAGCCTGTAATTTGTGAAGAACCTTCAGCCGGGAAATTTTTCTACCGAAAACTGTACAAATTTATCTAGAAGGGGGATCTAATGGATGTTTTTATAAGTTTGATGAAGGTCTAGGGAGGAAACTAAAAACGTGATATATATACTGTATATATATATATATACGTATATATATATATATATTCCTCTCACACCGCTCTCCTAGACAAAGTTGAAAGGAAGGCCTTTCGTATCATTAACTCCCGTCCACTCACCAACTCTCTGCAATCTCTCTCTCTCCGCCGCAATGTTGCATCTCTCTCGCTATTCTATCGCTACTATAATAATCAGTGTTCCTCAGAGCTATCCCAGTGCATACCACCTCCTTTACGTAGGGCACGTGGTACCCGTCTTGCAACTCAATCCCACCCCTACTCTGTGCAACTCTCCAACCCAAGAGTGAAACGTTACTCTCAAACTTTCTTCTACTCAACAGCTGAGCTCTTGAACTCTCTCCCAGAATCAGTCTTTCCCTCTTACTATGACTTAAATTGCTTCAAACTCCGTGTGTCCAGGCATTTTGGCTCGAACGTCCCTTGATTTTGGCCCTGTCACTCTTTCAACTATGGGGGAGGCACTCGCTATAGGCAGTTATGCCTTTTGCCTCCCTCAATCACATAGAAAAAAAATATATATATAATGTTTTTTGTTTTTTGTTTTCTACCTATTGGGCTCAAAGGGGTAAATACTACCTCAATAAACCTTAGAAAGGGGCAAATACTACCCTCTGATTAACATAGGTTCTTCTTGAAGTGCCTTACATCATCTAGTTTTTACCAGAATGATAAATTATGTTACCTCCACCAACCGACTTTACTCCTAAACTCAATTAATGAAATCAACAAATACATGTGGCAGTCCAGGGATTCGAACCTAGGATGCTCACACCGAAATTCAGTACATTTATCCATTGCGCTACGAAGACAGTTAAAGAATGGTGGACAAGCCTACGATTTCTTATGCAGTTTCGAATCCTGCATATCAATCTAAGCATGTACACAATTCCAACGAGAAAAAACAAAAAGAGAAGATAATGTTGGTGAAACTTGTTCCCTTGCAAAAATACAGATATAGCCTTTGACGGAGTATGCGAAAAATACAACTACCCAAAGTCCATTCTAGCCATATTTACAGCCTTTTCTTTCATTTTCTTATTTTTTTTTTTTTTTTTTTTTTTTTTTTTTTGCCTTCCTCTTCTAAACCTTAATAACCCGGAGGAAGAAAAATTAAAATGGTGAAAATTATCTCCAAGCAAAAATATGATGTGTGTGACCAAAAATGGTTGATTACAAGGTGTAAGAGGTCATTAGTTCCCTTGTCCACCTGTTACCGGGGTCAAGAGAGAGAGAGAGAGTGTGTGTGAGTGTATCTGAGAGATAGAGAGAGAGAGTGTGTGTAGCATGCATTATTAGTAATTTTGTTCATCCTTTACCGGGGTCAGAAGAGAGAGAGTGAGTGAGTGTGAGTTAGAGAGAGAGAGAAATGTGTGTGCCTTATTAGTCGTTTTTTCATCATTTACCGGATTCAGGAGAGAGAGAGAGAGAGAGAGAGTGAGTGAGTGAGTGAGTGAGTGAGTGAATAAGTATTTACCCCCTTTGAGAGCACGAATAAAAAAGGGGAGAAAAATAAGATAAGGATAGAAGGAAAGGAGAAAGAGAAGAGCGAGACCGACAGACAGACAGACAGACAGACAGACAGACAGACAGACAGACAGACAGACAGACAGACAGACAGACAGACAGACAGACACACAGACAGACAGACACAGACACGAAAGCTAACGGAAAAGCAAAAGAAAGATATACAAAAAAAAAGTAAAACATAATAGACAAGGCAAGAAATACTGACGGAGAGAAGTGAGAGGAAAGAAGTGAGAGGAAAGAAGTGAGAGGAGAGAAGTGAGAGGAAAGAAGTGAGAGGAGAGAAGTGAGAGGAGAGAAGTGAGAGGAGAGAAGTGAGAGGAGAGAAGTGAGAGGAGAGAAGTGAGAGGAGAGAAGTGAGAGGAGAGAAGTGAGAGGAAAGAAGTGAGAGGAGAGAAGTGAGAGGAGAGAAGTGAGAAGAGAGAAGTGAGAAGAGAGAAGTGAGAGGAGAGAAGTGAGAGGAAAGAAGTGAGAGGAGAGAAGTGAGAGGAAAGAAGTGAGAGGAGAGAAGTGAGAGGAAAGAAGTGAGAGGAGAGAAGTGAGAGGAAAGAAGTGAGAGGAGAGAAGTGAGAGGAAAGAAGTGAGAGGAGAGAAAATGCCAAAGAAAAAAAGAAAAGTTGATGAATTAATTAAGGGGTTAGTGGTTATTTTTGTTGGTCTATTTATTTGTATATTTATATGTTTTAGTTTCCTCCCTAGACCTCCATCAAACTTAGATCCCCCTTTGAGATTAATTTGTACATTTTTGGGTAGAAAAATGTCGCGCCCGAAGGCCTGTTCTTCGACAATTACAGGCTCGCTATCTCTCGCTAGGAAAAAATCGACACCTAAAGGGTACGATTTGGTCTTAAAATTGACAAAGAAATGGGGCAAACGGTCTTAAAATCGACAAACTAATGGTGCAAACGTCTTAGAATCTCAAAACTAATGGGGATAAGCATGAAGATAAAAGGGGACCAGAAAAACAGCCCATCTACCCTTAAGAGGAACTGATAAGACGAAAAGCTGCAAAAAAGAGGAAAGCAAAATATCAACGATGCACAAAAATTAATAGAAATAATAAATGGTTTTTGGCTATCCTGACGATGAATATGCAGTAATGAAAGAACTTGTGGGGTTAATTAAGATAGATTGTACTCCGTGTTTAATATCGAAGCAGAGAAGAAGAGGTAGTATTAAAATTATATTAAAGTATAAAATATCCGCGTATAATTTGTTAGCAGAGAAAATGTAATAGTATGAATATTATACTAGATTAACCCTTTCAAGATTCAATACGCATTTCTTTTCTGTTTTCCAGCTATTATTATTAGACGATTGTATTCAGATTAGGAAGGATGTATGGAAATCAGAGGGTTGATTGAGACAGTCTTTACCCTTAGTATTCCCGCAGATCCTTCTTAAGGGGAGATCTCCACTTGAGAGATTTTTTTCTTGACCCCTTTCTACCTCATGTTTAGCCCCATTGCTTTTGATATTATAAAAACGTTTGCTCCATTAGTTTAGCGATTTTAAGAACTTTCACCCCATATTAAGACCTTTCGTGCAATTCAGGTGTCGATTTTATCCTGGCGAGCGATAGCTAGCCTGTAATTTAAGAGGAACCGGCCTTCGGCCGGGACATTTTTCTACCGAAAAATGTACAAATTTATCTTGAAAGGGACTCAAGGGGGTGTAATTTTAAGCTTGATGGAGGTCTAGGGAACAAACTAAATACCTCCCCTTGAGCCGTACAAAACCGTCTAATGATGGCCGGAATAAACTGTCAAAATGCGTCACAATTATTGAAAGGGTCAATAAAAGAAGCTGGCTTGTGAAGACGGCCCAAATGAGAGAACTTGGTGTAAATTGGAATCTTGGTATGAAATGAACTCGAACGTATGATAATGATATGCAAAAAAGAAAGAGAGAGAGAGAGAGAGAGAGAGAGAGAGAGAGAGAGAGAGAGAGAGAGAGAGAGAGAGAGAGAGAGAGAGAGAGAGAGAGAGAGAGAGAGAGAGAGAGAGAGAGAGAGAGAAGGAGAAGGGTTCAGAGCAAGATAAGTTCATTAAAGGTGGATCTGAATACTGAGTTTAGAGTTAATAGAAGATGTAGATTCGAATTATAACATAAATTAATATATTGACTGAAAAGATAACGTCAGATAATAACTGGTAGGAAAAAGTAATGATGAAATTGAAGTATAAGCAAACATAAAAAGAGCCTAGAAGAAAAACGTTGATTAGAGAACCTGAAATATTAAGGGAGGTCACCGGCTTTTTTTTTTATCTTTCTCTCCTTTTCTCTTTTTCTCTGACTTGTATCCATTCGGCCCCATTCAGCCTACTGTTTTAAGACGTTTATCCCCATCCAGGTGTTTTTTCCTGGCGAGCTATAGCGAGCCAGCATTGTATGGAGATATCCGGCTTCGCCGGAGAAATTTTTCTATCGAAAAATGTAAAAATTTAGCTTGCTGTAAAAAAAAAAAAAAATTTATACTGGCTCGCTACCGCTCGCCAGTGGCACCCTTATCGGGGTAAAAGTCTTAAAACAGTAGGCTGAATGGGGCCGAATGGATACAAGCCAAAGAGAGAGGGAGAGAAAGATAAACAAAAAGCGAGGTGGGGCTCCCTTAAAAGCAAGATTAAGTCGAGACTTCAAACATATATGGAATAAATGAAAGAAAGAAAATTTCAAAGATGAAAAATTATTGAGATATTAAAGGTTCGAATTCTATGTTAACCCTTTCAGTATGATATTTTGGTTGGCTTTTGTGTTATCTCGTACACAGTATTAAATAATGAGGCATGAAAAGGGTATGCAAAGTGTCCATAATAACTGATGACAATAAATACATCTTATACAAGGATGGATAGGTGAATCATTATCAATATACCCAATGATTATATATACATTTTTCATACCCTGTACATATTTCATACCTTTGATTAGACAATTTTATAAAGATTGTGAAGAATATGTGTGAGTCAATGGGTTAAGGGGAGATGGGCCGTTTTTTTGGTCTAATAATTAATGTATTCATTTATTTCTTAGTTTACTCCTTATACCTCCATCAAGCTTAGAAAAACACCACCTAGACTCCCCTTTAGGATAAATTTGTACATTTTTCGGTAGAAAAATGTACCGGCCGAAGGCCGGTTTCTCTTAAAATATCAGGTTCGCTATCACTCGCCAGGACAAAATCGACACCTAAATGGCACGAAAGGTCTTAAAATTGCCAACAAAATGGAGCAAAATGTGTCAAAATCGCCAAACTAATGGGCCGAACGTCTTATAGTCTCAAAACAAATGGGGCTTAACACAAGGGAGAAAGGGGACCAGAATAACGGCCCATCTCCCCTTAAATGAAGCTGATGTTACCCCTTTGATTCCATTCCTTGAAATCCTTCCTAAAGTGACGGTAATCTTCTAATGTTAAGCTGGTGTCACACGAGCGAATTTTTTGCCAATATTTTGGAACGATTCGATTCACGTCTTGCAGATTCAAAGCTAAAGATGTATCCGTTTTAACCCTGGATAGGCACTGGTGTGCCACATTTGGTGCGAGGGTTAAGTTTTTATGCATTTGTTTATGTATATGATCACATTATTTTGACTTATTTCCCATTCATATGGATTCATCATATCTGTGTTAATCTCGCCCCTCCTAGTTTACATTAGGCACCGTGCATATATAATGTACCTCAGACCACAAACGCTACAATAGATTAGCGAAGAGAGGGGAAGGGTGAATCTCGCAGGAACCCTCACTCATAATTCTCAATATTAACACGATTATCGGGTCCACCTTCATCAATTAGGAGTGTCTGTCTGGCTGTTTCAACACCCCTCATACACAGAGGAATACGCAGACATTATGGCAAACATGGTTTATTTGTTTGTCTGTGTACAGAAATGTCATGAATCGGCATTATCCGAGGGGACATTAAATACAAATTATATTACTCTTAACAACAGTAATAATTTTGAAAGACCAACTCCGTAACAATACAAACAATGTCCTGGAGATTATAATTATGATTATTACCGTCTTCAACTGTAATTTTTTTTTTTTATCTGGCGTTGTTGACGAATTACGCTCAATCAGATTTATATATGCGTTAAACATGTCAAATGTTATCAATTAGGAGTCTATAACCACTTAAAACAAAATATATATAGGGAAGCATATTTAGACAGTATGCTGAATATATGCTTGTATTCATATCATGCGGACGATTTATCACGATATTTAAATGTAATATGTTGAATAATAAGTACATTTTAGTGGTGACTATAGAGGGGTGGTCCTCACTGCTATGCAGGTACACAGTGTATTTAACTTAATGGTGGGATAAGTTAAACACTGGTAAAACTTGAAGTAGGTTCTTATTATAGGAGAGCGTTGGATACACCGATAGTGACGCCTGTAGGGGGTGAAGACGCCTCTCTATCTGCTTGTCAACAAAGCCCCTTGCGGGAATAATGTACAACACTCACACAATTGCCATATGGGCTTATATGATACAATTCTTATAAGCGAGTGCCTATAATTGCTATGGTACATATTAATTATAAAGAGGTGTTACATATAGATACTGATGCATGATAGATACTGGTGCACTTATTTATCATATACATACAGTGACATTCCATATACAATATTTGTTCATACTTAACAAGATACCGCTAGCAAATAATATAACTCAGTATATGCTTGATTGTAATATAATAAACAAGAATGTTTGATTACATTATTTAACAAAAACATATAATTAAGCAATACATTGGAGAGCCTGGTAAAACAATAACAATAGAGTCTAAAATGCGTTTCTAGTATTCTAGCCCATCTTCAGTATAAATGTAATAGTCTATGCCCTTAAGGGCATTTCTTTATCTTTCTCTCCTTTTCTCTCTTTCCCTGACTTATATCCATTCGGCCCCATTCAGCCAACTGTTTTAAGACGTTTATCCCCATCCAGGTGTCGATTTCTTCCTGGCGAGGGATGCGAGCCAGCATTGTATGGAAAAATACGGCTTCGCCGGAGACATTTTTTTATCGAAAAAATTTACAAATTTAGTTTGCTGTCAAATAAAAAAAATATATATATGCTGGCTCGCTACCGCTCGCTAGGAAAATATTGACACCTGGATGGGGGTAACCGTCTTAACACAGTAGGCTGAATGGGGCCGAATGGATACAAGCCAAAGAGAGAGGGAGAAAAAGATAATAAAAGCGAGGTGGGCTCCCTTAAGAATATTGCCCGTTGTCCCGTGCCCTCATTCCCGTCTCTTAGTGACCCTTAAGAGGTGAAGCCATCCCATTGAACTGCCCTATGCACACCTTAAGGACCTTCGACATTTGAGAGAGAGAGAGAGAGAGAGAGAGAGAGAGAGAGAGAGAGAGAGAGAGAGAGAGAGAGAGAGAGAGAGAGAGAGAGAGAGAGAGAGAGAGAGAGAGAGAGAGAGAGAGAGAGAGAGAGAGAGAGAGAGAGAGAGCAGAGAGAGAGAGAGAGAGAGAGAGATAGAGAGAGAGAGAGAGAGATAGAGAGAGAGAGAGAGAGAGAGAGAGAGAGAGAGAGAGAGAGAGAGAGAGAGAGAGAGAGAGAGAGAGAGAGAGAGAGAGAGAGAGAGAGAGAGAGAGAGAGACTGACTTTGACAGCCAGAGAGACATAGACAGAATGACTGACTGACTGAGGTTGTAGAAAGATAGTTATAATAGACAGACACATACTTCTCTTACACATACAGACAGACGGATTATAATAACACTTTCTTTAAGGGGGTACTACTCGGTTTTGTGGGCTATTAATTCATTTATTAATTTATTTATTTTCTAGTTTCATCGTTACACCTCCATCAAGCTTAAAAAAACACTCCTTAGAACCCTCTTCAAGATAAATGTGCACATTTTTCGATATAAAAATGTCCCGGCCTGGTTCCTATCGCTCGCTAGGAAAAAATCGACACCTACATGGCACGAAAGGTCTTAATATTGACAAAGAAAAGGGTCGAAAGGTCTTAAAATCGCCAAACTAATGGGCCGAACGTCTTAAAAGCTGAAAACTAATGGGGCTAAGCATGAGGGAGCAGGGGGTCCAGAAAAACCGACCATCTCCCCTTAAATCCTCTAAAGGCATATATTCCCATTGGTAGACTGACATTGAGTTTGATTAGTGGCTGCCTTTCATCATTATCGACTGTGTCCCTATTCTATTAGTCCCTGCCTTTCATCATTATCGACTGTGTCCCTATTCTATTAGTGGCTGCCTTTCATCATTATCGACTGTGTCCCTATTCTATTAGTCCCTGCCTTTCATCATTATCGACTGTGTCCCTATTCTATTAGTGGCTGCCTTTCATCATTATCGACTGTGTCCCTATTCTATTAGTCCCTGCCTTTCATCATTATCGACTGTGTCCCTATTCTATTAGTGGCTGCCTTTCATCATTATCGACTGTGTCCCTATTCTATTAGTCCCTGCCTTTCATCATTATCGACTGTGTCCCTATTCTATTAGTCCCTGCCTTTCATCATTATCGACTGTGTCCCTATTCTATTAGTGGCTGCCTTTCATCATTATCGACTGTCCCTATTCTATTAGTCCCTGCCTTTCATCATTATCGACTGTGTCCCTATTCTATTAGTCCCTGCCTTTCATCATTATCAACTGTGTCCCTATTCTATTAGTGGCTGCCTTTCATCATTATCGACTGTGTCCCTATTCTATTAGTCGCTGCCTTTCATCATTATCGACTGTGTCCCTATTCTATTAGTCGCTGCCTTTCATCATTATCGACTGTGTCCCTATTCTATTAGTCGCTGCCTTTCATCATTATCGACTGTGTCTCTATTCTATTAGTGGCTGCCTTTCATCATTATCGACTGTGTCCCTATTCTATTAGTCCCTGCCTTTCATCATTATCGACTGTGTCCCTATTCTATTAGTCCCTGCCTTTCATCATTATCGACTGTGTCCCTATTCTATTAGTGGCTGCCTTTCATCATTATCGACTGTGTCCCTATTCTATTAGTGGCTGCCTTTCATCATTATCGACTGTGTCTCTATTCTATTAGTGGCTGCGTTTCATCATTATCGACTGTGTCCCTATTTTATTAGTGGCTGCCTTTCATCATTATCGACTGTGTCTCTATTCTATTAGTGGCTGCCTTTCATCATTATCGACTGTGTCCCTATTCTATTAGTGGCTGCCTTTCATCATTATCGACTGTGTCCCTATTCTATTAGTGGCTGCCTTTCATCATTATCGACTGTGTCCCTATTCTATTAGTCCCTGCCTTTCATCATTATCAACTGTGTCCCTATTCTATTAGTGGCTGCCTTTCATCATTATCGACTGTGTCCCTATTCTATTAGTCGCTGCCTTTCATCATTATCAACTGTGTCCCTATTCTATTAGTCCCTGCCTTTCATCATTATCGACTGTGTCCCTATTCTATTAGTCGCTGCCTTTCATCATTATCAACTGTGTCCCTATTCTATTAGTGGCTGCCTTTCATCATTATCGACTGTGTCCCTATTCTATTAGTCCATGCCTTTCATCATTATCGACTGTGTCCCTATTCTATTAGTTGCTGCCTTTCATCATTATCGACTGTGTCCCTATTCTATTAGTCGCTGCCTTTCATCATTATCAACTGTGTCCCTATTCTATTAGTCCCTGCCTTTCATCATTATCGACTGTGTCCCTATTCTATTAGTCGCTGCCTTTCATCATTATCAACTGTGTCCCTATTCTATTAGTGGCTGCCTTTCATCATTATCAACTGTGTCCCTATTCTATTAGTTGCTGCCTTTCATCATTATCGACTGTGTCCCTATTCTATTAGTGGCTGCCTTTCATCATTATCGACTGTGTCCCTATTCTATTAGTCCCTGCCTTTCATCATTATCAACTGTGTCCCTATTCTATTAGTCCCTGCCTTTCATCATTATCAACTGTGTCCCTATTCTATTAGTCCCTGCCTTTCATCATTATCAACTGTGTCCCTATTCTATTAGTGGCTGTCTTTCATCATTATCGACTGTGTCCCTATTCTATTAGTGGCTGTCTTTCATCATTATCGACTGTGTCCCTATTTTATTAGTGGCTGCCTTTCATCATTATCGACTGTGTCCCTATTTTATTAGTGGCTGCCTTTCATCATTATCGACTGTGTCTATTCTATTAGTGGCTGCCTTTCATCATTATCAACTGTGTCCCTATTCTATTAGTGGCTGCCTTTCATCATTATCGACTGTGTCCCTATTCTATTAGTCGCTGCCTTTCATCATTATCGACTGTGTCCCTATTCTATTAGTGGCTGCCTTTCATCATTATCGACTGTGTCCCTATTCTATTAGTGGCTGCCTTTCATCATTATCGACTGTGTCCCTATTCTATTAGTGGCTGTCTTTCATCATTATCGACTGTGTCCCTATTCTATTAGTGGCTGCCTTTCATCATTATCGACTGTGTCCCTATTCTATTAGTGGCTGCCTTTCATCATTATCGACTGTGTCTCTATTCTATTAGTGGCTGCCTTTCATCATTATCGACTGTGTCCCTATTCTATTAGTGGCTGCCTTTCATCATTATCGACTGTCCCTATTCTATTAGTCGCTGCCTTTCATCATTATCAACTGTGTCCCTATTCTATTAGTGGCTGCCTTTCATCATTATCGACTGTGTCCCTATTCTATTAGTGGCTGCCTTTCATCATTATCGACTGTGTCCCTATTCTATTAGTCGCTGCCTTTCATCATTATCGACTGTGTCCCTATTCTATTAGTGGCTGCCTTTCATCATTATCGACTGTGTCCCTATTCTATTAGTCGCTGCCTTTCATCATTATCGACTGTGTCCCTATTCTATTAGTCGCTGCCTTTCATCATTATCGACTGTGTCCCTATTCTATTAGTGGCTGCCTTTCATCATTATCGACTGTGTTCCTATTCTATTAGTCGCTGCCTTTCATCATTATCGACTGTGTCTCTATTCTATTAGTGGCTGCCTTTCATCATTATCGACTGTGTCCCTATTCTATTAGTCCCTGCCTTTCATCATTATCGACTGTGTCCCTATTCTATTAGTGGCTGCCTTTCATCATTATCGACTGTGTCCCTATTCTATTAGTGGCTGCCTTTCATCATTATCGACTGTGTCCCCTATTCTATTAGTGGCTGCCTTTCATCATTATCGACTGTGTCCCTATTCTATTAGTGGCTGCCTTTCATCATTATCGACTGTGTCCCTATTCTATTAGTCCCTGCCTTTCATCATTATCGACTGTGTCCCTATTCTATTAGTGGCTGCCTTTCATCATTATCGACTGTGTCCCTATTCTATTAGTCCCTGCCTTTCATCATTATCGACTGTGTCCCTATTCTATTAGTGGCTGCCTTTCATCATTATCGACTGTGTCCCTATTCTATTAGTCCCTGCCTTTCATCATTATCGACTGTGTCCCTATTCTATTAGTGGCTGCCTTTCATCATTATCGACTGTGTCCCTATTCTATTAGTCCCCTGCCTTTCATCATTATCGACTGTGTCCCTATTCTATTAGTGGCTGCCTTTCATCATTATCGACTGTGTCCCTATTCTATTAGTCCCTGCCTTTCATCATTATCGACTGTGTCCCTATTCTATTAGTCGCTGCCTTTCATCATATCGACTGTGTCCCTATTCTATTAGTCCCTGCCTTTCATCATTATCGACTGTGTCCCTATTCTATTAGTCGCTGCCTTTCATCATTATCGACTGTGTCCCTATTCTATTAGTCCCTGCCTTTCATCATTATCGACTGTGTCCCTATTCTATTAGTGGCTGCCTTTCATCATTATCGACTGTGTCCCTATTCTATTAGTCCCCTGCCTTTCATCATTATCGACTGTGTCCCTATTCTATTAGTGGCTGCCTTTCATCATTATCGACTGTGTCCCTATTCTATTAGTCCCTGCCTTTCATCATTATCGACTGTGTCCCTATTCTATTAGTGGCTGCCTTTCATCATTATCGACTGTGTCCCTATTCTATTAGTGGCTGCCTTTCATCATTATCGACTGTGTCCCTATTCTATTAGTGGCTGCCTTTCATCATTATCGACTGTGTCCCTATTCTATTAGTCCCTGCCTTTCATCATTATCGACTGTGTCCCTATTCTATTAGTCGCTCTGCCTTTCATCATTATCGACTGTGTCCCTATTCTATTAGTGGCTGCCTTTCATTATCGACTGTGTCCCTATTCTATTAGTGGCTCTGCCTTTCATCATTATCGACTGTGTCCCTATTCTATTAGTCGCTGCCTTTCATCATTATCGACTGTGTCCCTATTCTATGCTATTAGTCCCTGCCTTCATCATTATTCGACTGTGTCCCTATTCTATTAGTCGCTGCCTTTCATCATTATCGACTGTGTCCCTATTCTATTAGTCGCTGCTGCTGCATGGCCTTTCATCATTATCGACCATTCATTATCGACTGTGTCCCTATTCTATTAGTCCCTGCCTTTCATCATTATCGACTGTGTCCCTATTCTATTAGTGGCTGCCTTTCATCATTATCGACTGTGTCCCTATTCTATTAGTGGCTGCCTTTCATCATTATCGACTGTGTCCCTATTCTATTAGTGGCTGCCTTTCATCATTATCGACTGTGTCCCTATTCTATTAGTCGCTGGCTGGTGCCTTTCATCATTATCGACTGTGTCCCTATTCTATTAGTGGCTGCCTTTCATCATTAACGACTGTGTCCCTATTCTATTAGTCGCTGCCTTTCATCATTATCGACTGTGTCCCTATTCTATTAGTCGCTGCCTTTCATCATTATCGACTGTGTCCCTATTCTATTAGTGGCTGCCTTTCATCATTATCGACTGTGTCCCTATTCTATTAGTCGCTGCCTTTCATCATTATCGACTGTGTCCCTATTCTATTAGTCCCTGCCTTTCATCATTATCGACTGTGTCCCTATTCTATTAGTCCTCTCAGGTTCTATGGAGTTGGGTTAAGGGGACAGAGGCTGCTTTTTTGGCATATTTATTCATTTATTCACATATTGTTTTAGTTTCCTCGCTAGACCTCCCTCAGACATAGAAAAACATCCCCTAGACCCCCCCTCAAGATAAATGTGTACTTTTTTTGGTAGAAAAATGTCCAGGCCGAAGGCCGATTCCTCTTATAATTACAGGTCGCTATCGCTCGCCTGGAAAAAAATTGACACTTAAATGGCACGATAGGTCTTAAAATTGGCAACGAAATGGAACGAAAGGTCTTAAGATCGCCAAACTAATGGGTCGAACGTCTTAAGATCTGAAAACTAATGGGGCTAAACACGAGGGAGAAAGTGGACCAGATAACCGGCCCATCCCCCCTTAACCCCTTGAGTACCGGCGACGTCTGTTATATTTTATTCTAGCTATATTTTGACGATTTAGTGCAGTTTAGGAAGGATCTGCGGTGGTTAAAAGGGTGTGGTTGAGATAGTTTGAAGCCTAATTATTGCTAAGGTCCTTCCTAATCTGAAAACAATCGTGTAATAGGTGCCACAATATATAGAAAATGACGTCACCGGTACTGTGTGGGTTAATTACTCGTCCAGGTTATATTCGTGGCGTGGGTAGGGATTTCGGCGGCGTCTGTGAATTATGTGTTGATTCATTTCTAAAATAAATGTGGGTGGTTTCTTTGTAGTCGAGGGATACTCCTGAAATATGATAACGCGTACAATGTATATTATTATTACTAAGTTATCCAATACGTACTTACCATATACATTTTTTACTTACTTCCCACCTACCCATTAAGCTCTACCAATATTCAAAGCTGTTGGCCAGATACCCCGCATAAATACCTGGTTCACTTTTTGCTCGATTTTTGTTTCTTTTATTATTATTATTTTTTTTTTTCTTGTGTACTCCCTCGACCTCCATCAAACTTAAATAAACATCCATCAGATCCTTCTTCTAGATACATTTGTATATTTTTCGGCAGAAAAATTTCCCGGCCGAAGGCCGGTTCTTCCAAAAATTACAGGCTCACTATCGTTCGCCAGGAAAAAAAATCGACACCTAAATAGCACGAAAGGTCTTAATATTGACAAGGAAATGGGGCGGAAGGTCTTTAAATCGACAAACTAATGGGGCAAACATCTTAGAATCTGAAAACTAATGGGGCTAAACATGAGGGAGAAGGGGATCTAGAAAAACTACCCATCTCCCCTTAAAATAAAATGTACGGCCACGCTCAAAAATTCTGCTCCCCTCTTGTTCCTCATGTTTAGCCCTATTAGTTTGGCGATTTTAAACCCTTTTGTGCCATTTAGGTATCACAAATTTATCTACAGAATAAATGCACAAATCTCTCTCAAACAGTGGTCTTTGGGGTATTTATTTAAGCTTGATGGAGGTCTTGGGAGGAAACCTAAAATAATAAGTAGATTTATTAATTAACAAATATTTACAAATATCCCCTAAATTTTACTTAAGGAATGTGACTTTTGAGTTCGACTGTACCTTGGCTAGAAAAGCCCCCTCCCCCTTTTTTACTATAGGGAGCAACTGTTCAGAGAGAGAGAGAGAGAGAGAGAGAGAGAGCGAGCGCGAGAGAGAGCGAGAGTGAGCATCTACAATTCCCCCCCCCTTTTTTACTATAGGGAGCAACTCTTCAGAGAGAGAGAGAGAGCGCGAGAGAGCATCTACAATCCCCCCCCCCCCCAAGTCCCACACCAATCACCGTCCAGGGTTCTCATCAGTGACCAGTTTTGTGGTAATCCCTTGTCCAGACCCTAACTTCCCTGTATGATTGGTCCGGGGGAGTATTTTATGTATTATTATTTTTATTATTAGTATTATTATATAAATGGTATGTTATTATTATTATAATGCTAAATTTATATATATATATATATATATATATATATATATATATATATATATATATATATATATATGTGTACTTACTCTAGTTGTGCTTACTCTAGTTGTATTGCGGGAGTGAGCATGCTCGTTATTTCCCGCCTCCTATATGTGTAGGTGTTATATGTATCGTTGGAATGGCTGTGGATGTGTGTGTAGTCTGTATTTTTAGCCAATTGGCGACATCGGAAACGAAGGCTTAGGGTGGATCTGTATGGTACCATTCTCACTATAGACGGTACCGTCTCGCCCGAAGGCTTAGGTATCCATCAGCTTAGGTGAACCATATGATACCCATCTCGCCTTGTACCATTTTTGCCAACCCCAGATGGGACGTCACAACGTCGTCCACTTATTCCAGGTACCTACAGGGTGATTCAAAAAAAGTGTAATGATTTCACATGTATGTCATTTCTTCATTTTTTAACCTACACACTTTATCTTTTCAGGTTGTGATGGTGGTATCATGCCATTTGGCATACGTCAACTACAAGGTTCTAGCTAAAATGGTATTCACAGCCGAGCAGAAAGTCAAGATAGTTGAATTCTGGTATGAGACCAAATCGTACGTCACAGTCCGTCGTCGGTTCTGCCGCGAGTTCAAAGTTCAAACACGTGATGGACCTAAAAAAAAACTGCCACAAAGGCAGTGAGCTTTGGGCCCTTCAGCTGCCTCTCTGTGATCTCCTCGGGTAGCTCAGAGCCCCAGAAGATGTTGTTATGGTTGTTGATGGAGCCGTTGATGTGGAAGTGTGCCTCGTCGGAGAACCAGATGTGGTTGATCCATCCTGGGGTGCGTTCAAGCTTTTGGCTGAGCCAATCACACATGACATGCCTTCTTTGCATGTCCTCAGCTTTTAGTTTATGCCTCACAGATATGGTGTAAGGGAATAGCTTGAGCTCCTTGGTCATAATACGCAACAGACTGGAGGGGGAGAGTCCCAACTCGTGGGAGCGGTGGCGGTGAGACTTCTTTGGGCTTCTGATGGCTGAGTTGCGCACAGTATCAATGTTTGCCTGGTTCTTCGTGACTGCTGCCGGACGTCCACTGTTCCCCTTGTGTGTGCTGTGTGTGCTGTGTTTGCTCTCAAAGTGCTTGACAAACCTCAGTATAACATTATTTTTAGGTCCATCACGTGTTTGAACTTTGAACTCGCGGCAGAACCGACGACGGACTGTGACGTACGATTTGGTCTCATACCAGAATTCAACTATCTTGACTTTCTGCTCGGCTGTGAATACCATTTTAGCTAGAACCTTGTAGTTGACTTACGCCAAATGGCATGATACCACCATCACAACCTGAAAAGATAAAGTGTGTAGGTTAAAAAATGAAGAAATGACATACATGTGAAATCATTACACTTTTTTTGAATCACCCTGTATTTACAGATAGGTGAACTGAGGCTAACACATGAAAGGAGACAAGCCCAATTTGTCTACGCCCGGCCGGGGATTGAACCCCCGACCCCTCGTGTGTGAGACGAGAGCTCTACCACTAGGCTACTGGCTGTGTGTGTGTGTGTGTATATACTATATATATTTTATTTTATTTTGTAATGTGTTTTTAAATATTTTTTGACTCCAAAGACTTGTATTGGATCTATCTGGGTATTCTCATAATAATTCGAGAATGAATGGATGGATTTTGACCAAACTTGTCGTGTGTCTTCATTTGGTATTTGAATACATGGAATTAATATTAAATTGGCATTAGATGACGCAAGCGTCCGGTACCTTTCTCATTAAAAACCTGATCCTAAACGCATTCATTGAAAATTTGGTCTCAACGTATTTCTTTCGAATGAACAATATCGCCCAGTATCATGCTGACCTTATGAACTAACCATGTTTCTTACTCGTGGGTATTAATACTTGATTGCCTGTTTGTGATAAAAAACAAAAATAATAATCTATTTAAATTAAGTATTAAAACCAATAATTTTGATATTTGAGGCTTGATAATTATGTTTTATAACATTCCGAGGAACTTGCTTCAATTGTGCCGCCTCTCCACATCTTTCCCCGTAGAACTAGGGCAGCTGAGAGCGCCCATGAATTTACACTTTCTCCTCCACAATGCAGAACTTCTGCTTATCAGAATTCATTTATCCCCAGAGCTACTACTCTTTGGAATTCACTTCCCTCGAATTGCTTTCCACAAACTTACAATCTACAAATGTTTAAATCCAGTTGTTACAAACATTTTATGAATGGAGGATGCCTTTAGGCACATGGACCTTTTTGTTTTATCTGTGTTTTTCCTTCCTCCGTTCATTGTCTCTTAAAAAAAAAAAAAAAAAAAAAATTCTGCGTCAATGTGTCAAAACTGTTCCTCCAAATGTTGCATAGATTATCCTGTCCACGACCGTACAGGCAGGTACATGATGTTGTGAGATACCTTGGAAAGAAACGTCACTGATATATTTTGTAAAATCATCTGCTTAAATCTATCTACCAATCTAACTCTCTCTCTCTATCGATCGATCGATCTTCGTGTGAGTGTGTGAGTGTGTGTGTGTGTGTGTGTGTGTGTGTGTGTGTGTGTGTGTGACTCATGTCTGTATGAGAGTATATATATATATATATATATATATTATGTGTGTGTCTGTGTGTGTGTGTGTGTGTGTGTGTGTGTGTGTGTGTGTGTGTGTGTGTGTGTGTGTGACTCATGTCTGTATGAGAGTATATATATATATATATATATATATATTTATGTGTGTGTGTGTGTCTGTGTGTAGGCAGAGGGGGTTTAGTGTTGTGTTACCCGGCAGTGCCCCAGGACATCCGGCTTGGCTTTCTGATATATGAGTAATAATGTAATACAGTAGTAGGATAGAGAGATGCAAGTATATTTTATATAACTAAGTTTAGACTCTTTGTACAATTGAGGTCTATTCCAAACTGGACACTACCATCGATAAAATTAAAGATTTGAAACTAATTTAAAGAAACACTATTGCTATCTTTGTGTCATGATACAGAAGCAGCATGTTTCTTTAGTGTACTGTACTGTATATTAAGGGGGGTCACCTGCTTTTTTTTTCTGTCTCTCCTTTTCTCTCTTTCTCTGACTTGTATCCATTCGGCCCCTTTCAGCCAACTGTTTTAAGACGTGTATCCCCATCCAGGTGTCGATTTCTTCCTGGCGAGCGGTAGCGAGCCAGCATTGTATGGAGAAATCCGGCTTCGCCGGAGACATTTTTCTATCGAAAAATGTACAAATTTAGCTTGCTGTCAAAACAAAAATATATATATGCTGCAAAATATTGACACCTGGATGGGGGTAAACGTCTTAAAACAGTAGTCTGAATGGGGCCGAATGGATACAAGCCAAAGAGAGAGGGAGAGAAAGAGAATAAAAGCGAGGTGGGCTCCCTTAAGTTTTCACATTACTGAATGTGATGGTTCTCAAAGATCGTGTACTTCATTAATCATCGTTCACTGCCTCATATGTATCGATGGGCAGTGTACAATCGCTTACACACATAGATGCTACACTGCTATATGATAAACTTAAGAGAGTGAACGTTGAAAGAGGGAGAATACTGAATCGAACATGTGCTTCAGTAGAATAACTCGAAATATTTAATCTGGGCGTCAGAATCGTGCAAAGAAGTATCATAGGCGATTGTACAAAGCATTTGTGACCGCAACTGTACTACCTGCGCCATCTGGGTTGAATAAAATAACCTGTGGAGAGCCGGAGAGTACAATATATTATCTCTTACCTCCCAGCTCTATAGACACTTTGGTAAATAGCCAGACTAGACAACCGCACTCACAGGATAGCAGCTTATCACATACTACTGTTTAGTTACATAATAGCAGATCGTTTGAAACACATGAAGCATCTCTCTCTCTCTCTCTCTCTCTCTCTCTCTCTCTCTCTCTCTCTCTCTCTCTCTCTCTCTCTCTCTCTCTCTCTCTCTCTCATCTCTCTGTTTGCCTCTCTCTCTCTCTCTCTCTCTCTCGCTCTCTCTCTCTCTCTCTCTCTCTCTCTCTCTCTCTCTCTCTCTCTCTCTCTCTCTCTCTCTCTCTCTCTCTCTCTCTCTCTCTCTCTCTCTCTCTCTCAGACGGCACCTATTGAGCTGTTTACTCACTATAGGCACTGGCCCAGGAGCATATTTTAAATATGGGAATATTCTTACCTTGCTAATTTATTGGAAACGGCGAGTGTATTTTTATGGTGTCGTTGGGTTTTTTGGAGATGCAGTGAAACTAAGTACAACACAAATTCCATCCCAATAATATCTCTCCATTGACACATCGGGATTTAAACCCGGGACTTTAAGATTACCAGTCTAGTAGCAAGACCATTCCACCACTAATTTATCTAATCAATATACTTATTTCAATGTAATCTACCTAACCTATTCATCTGTATCAATATATATATATATATATATATATATATATATATATATATATATATATATATATATATACTGTATATATATATATATATATATATATATATCTCCATAACTATTTATCTACTTACATGTTTGTCTATATGTGTGTCTGTCCTATTTATCGATCTATCTACTGTATCTATCACACGCGATGCTATCATGTTACCTCTTTCAATAAAACTTACCTTTTATATTATCATTCCAGTTAACACTAGGCAATATTACTCGGTTTATAAGTTTATCTAGGAATTAGAAAGTAGTAAAATCTTTCGTAACCCCTTGACGTAATTATTTGCATATTCTGGTTACCGTTATACGATTTTCTGTAGCATATAATCTACCTCTAGGACTCTGAGGGGTAAATACGATCTATGAACCCTCTGAGTAACTTGGGTCTTTCTCAAACTGCATAAAATCGTCTAATTTTAGGAATAATCATAATTAAAAAGGCGTCATCGTGCTAATTCAACATTCCAAGAGGTTATTGTGGTGTTCATTTAAATTATTGTTGAGTGGATTGATATATTTTACTATGTTCGAGCAATATATTTCTAGTGTGCCCCCTAGACTATAACATAATGTAACCCTTATCCCCTTAAAACTTAAGAAAAAACACCTGTCCCAAAACCCCAGATACCCCAAAAAGGAGGGTGAAGCGTCTTATAATCACCACACTAATGGGGCGAAACCTCTTAAAATTGCCAAACTAATGGGACAAAGCAGGGAACATTGGAAAAGACTACTATCGGTTTAGATAGGGTTAACCCTCTGGCTCCCAGTGGGCTTTCCTGAGCCGAATATAATCGCCTTATTATTCCATATAGTGTTGATAAAGTCTACGGTCGGTATTACCCATATTTCACTATGTTGCGTAAACGGATTATGATTACACTTACTGGATGTAGCATTTGCGCAAAATACAAACAAAAACAATTCAGTCTTAATGGTCCGACTTTGTTTCATGTAAAGTCGTATATTCTAAAAATGATTATATATATATATATATATATATATACGTATATATAATTATACCGGTGTATATATATATATATATATATATATATATATATATATATATATATATATATACCGGTAAATACTGTATATATATATATATATATATATATATATATATATATATACTGTATATATATACAGTATATGAGAGAGAGACCGAGAGGGAGAAAACAAATCCAAAAGCTACGACGACAATCAAATTTATTGTAATATGTACTCCGTATTGGCAAACACTTTGTAATAACAAGCTTATAAAATATAATTTGATAAATACCCATCTTAACACAATGACATCATATTATAATATGTAACCAGTAGAAACCTCATTGGTGGCTATAATCAGATTTTCTCGTCAGCTGAAGGAAAATTGCCATGTTCCCATCGTAATTACTCACCCAAATTTTGATCATGAAAACAATTGGCAATATATGAAGCAGCGACATAGTAGTTTTATATTTTCCCAGTGAGTATCGATAAATCAGCTGTTAAAAATGGAGGGTTTCTGCCATGTGAAAAGATCAATAGACTTTAGTGAGTGGCAATAGAGTTTGAAGTGAACTGCAGTTAAATTCAGTAACTATGTACATTAAGGGGAGGCAGACCGGTTTTTCTGGACCCTCTTCTCCCTGATGTTTAGCCCCACTAGTTTTGAGATTATAAGACGTTCGGCCCATTAGTTTTTAATACCTTTCGCCCCATTTCATTGTCAATTTTAAGACCTTTCGTGCCATTTAGGTGTCGATTTTTTTCCTGGCGAGCGTTAGCGAGCCTGCAATTTTAAGTGGAAACGGCCTTCGGCCGGGAAATTTTTCTACCGAACAATTTACAAATTTATCTTGAAGGGGGGTCTAGGGGCGTTTTTCTAAGCTTAATGGAGGTCTAGGGAGGAAACTAAAACAAATATATGAATACATGAATTAATAGACCAAACAAACGGCCAGTCTCCCCTTAAATAATTGGTGGTGCACATTTTCCGGTACACGGGCCCCCTCCTTTCCTCTTTGAGTATGCAACCCAGAGGTATTTCATTACTTAGCCCAGAGGCATATAGCCCATGTTTCTGTGGGACTTTACTCTTACGCCACTTTTGTTTTTACCAGGACGATCAATGTAATTTGTCTAATTCAATTCAACGTAAGCTAACATACGTTAAACTTACCAAACGTCGCCTAAATTATTAATATATTCTTAACCTCGGTTAACTTCACTTAATCCTACTTAAATTAGTCTCGCCTGTTATATCTAACCTAATCTAACATATGTGGTAACCCCGGTTCGAATCCTGGTTGGATCACATGCTTTCATTGATTTCATCGGGAGGTGTTTGGTGTTGGAAGTGTAATTAATAAATTAGATAACCTAACTTAATCAGCCTGACCTGACATCATCTAACTTTACCAATAATAAACCTTACAAAGCCTCACATTACTTAATGTTGCTTGATAAGGTTAGTTTTCGCTAAATAACAACCAAAGAGCTGGGATACACACTTGTCATCAGACTTGGGTAACATGGTACCCGGCTGGCGGCCACTTTGACAGCGGCACGGGCGGCCAGTGTTTTGTGATGCGCCCGGCAGTAATGAATTTGAGACTAGGCAGAGCGCACCGAAGGTATTTGCCATGCTGATGAAGCCGCTGTGTGTGTGTCAGTGGGGAGGGAGAGAGAGAGAGAGAGAGAAAAAAAAAAAAAAAAGAGAAAAAGAGAGAGAAAGAGAGAGAGAGAGAGAGAGAGAGAGAGAAAGGGTTGTAGGTATTTCATTTTTACTTTAACTATTATTAGATTTTATGTATGCTTTGCTTTGGTTTGTGTTTGTAGATATTGTAACCTAAATACTCTTGCAAACGACGAAACGTAGGATGCCTATTTATGCTTTATATTGGTTGACCAGATTGTCTTGGTTTGTCCTCCCACTCACGATGACCCGTTTGGCAACACTTAAGCCATGTTAAAAAATATCGCCTTCCAAATATACTAAATTTCCATAAGCAGATTCCATAACCTGTCTTCAGTCCTTTTCTTATCACCAGTGTTACATCCCAGTTTGAAACGTGACCATGTCCATTTATGTGTTCCGCTATAGGCAGTAAATTGTGTGTACCTCTTCACATACCGTTCACCTGTTTCCATGTCCAACACCCCCACCCTGTTTCACTTACAACAGTAATCGTGGTAATGGAGGTTGTCGAAATGCTTAGATGCCACAATATACCCCTGATTATCATATACTTTGCTTAGTATTTGCTAAGCATAATCTCTGCTAATCTCTTAATAGGACATTTATGAAACAAATATACTTTTAAACGTCCCAATAAAGGGATATATTTCAGACAGATATGGATGTTTTGGCCACATTTAGTGTAATAATTGCACGTTCATATTGATAAAGATAATAAGCATGTAATTATGTATTTCCCCTTTGCGATTCAATTTATTGATTCAGAAGAGGTTATCGCTTTTCCACACATATATATATATATATATATATATATATATATATATATATATATATGTATATATAATATATATATATAGATAGATACAGTATATATATATATATATATATATATATATATATATATATATTGTATATATATTGTATATGATAGTTTTGCCAGTGGCCAGATATTTTTTAATTATATCGTTCAAAGCCAATATTGGTCCCATGTATTTAAAATGTTATTGCATTCTTTAATATAGAGTTTAATAAAAATATCTCTACTTGACGTTTACGAATACCTGACATATTTCTGATGGATATAAACTACCACAATGAGGCGATACATTTTAGTCTATTTTAGTAAGGGAGCCCACCTCGCTTTGTTTTCTCTTTCTCTCCCTCTCTCTTTGGCTTGTATCCATTCGGCCCCATTCAGCCTACTGTTTTAAGAGGTTTACCCCCATCCAGGTGTCAATATTTTCCTGGCGAACGGTAGCGAACCAGCTTATATACTGTATATTTCCCTTTTGACAGCAAGCTAAATTTGTACATTTTTCGATAGAAAAATGTCTCCAGCGAAGCCAGATTTCTCCATACAATGCTGGCTAGCTATCGCTCGCCAGGAAGAAATCGACACCTGGATGGGGATAAATGTCTTAAAACAGTTTGCTGAATGGGGCCGAATGGATACAAGCCAGGGAAAGAGATAAAAGGAGAGAAAGATAAAAAAAAACGGTGACTCCCCTTAATGTGACACAAAGACATAGTAGTTTCATATTTTTTACATTAACTATCGAGTAATGAGGTGCTAATGGACTAATCTTTTTACATTAACTATCGAGTAATGAGGTGCTAATGGACTAATCTTTTTACATTAACTATCGAGTAATGAGGTGCTAATGGACTAATCTTTTTACATTAACTATCGAGTAGCCTAATGAGGTGCTAATGGACTAATCTTTTCCCTTGGTTAGAAATAATTGAGTGTAATTGGATGTTCGTTGTCGTAATTACTAACACAATAAATATAGTTAAAAAAAAAATGCGACCCTATAGGTAACGCCAACTAACTTGACAATTATCTCGATCCCTGACCTCTTCGTAACTCAAAAGGGCCTAGACCTAGAGTAAACTGGCTGTAAATTTCCACACCTATTTCCTGGTGCACTCCTCCCAAATTAAGAAATGTCAGACCGATTGCTTTCATAAATTTTGAGTTATATGAAGTTAAGGAGTACAGATTATTGTCAAGTTAGTTGGCGCTACCTATAGTGTATGAAGTTGTGCTGCGTACCTCCCAAGTTTAATCTCTGTGTTTGTTTTGCTTTTTTATGCAGCTCCAACTCTCTCTCTCTCTCTCTCTCTCTCTCTCTCTCTCTCTCTCTCTCTCTCTCTCTCTCTCTCTCTCTCTCTCTCTCTCTCTCTCTCTCTCTCTCTCTCTCTCTCTCTCTCTCTCTCTCTCTCTCTCTCTCTCTCCTCAATTTCACTTCACTTCAACGTTGCTGAATACCCTATCGAAAATCAAAATGACGCTCTTCATATCAATTTAACTCTCTCGACTATATTGTTAGGACGAATTTGGGCGAAGCATTTGCAACGTCACATCTCCCTACACAGTAAAACATCAAGGATATAATTTATTTTTTATTAATTGCACCACAACACCAAACACCTCCAATGAAATTAATGAAAGCATATAAAAAAAAATAATGTGTATATACTAAAAGATATATTAAGGGAGCCCACCTCTTTTTTTTCTCTTTCTCTCCCTCTCTCTTTGGCTTGTATCCATTCGGCCATATTTCAGCCTACTGTTTTAAGACGTTTACCCCATCCAGGTGTCAATATTTTCCTGGCGAGCGGTAGCGAGCCAACATATATATATTTTTTTTTTTACAGCACACTAATTTTGTACGTCTCCGGCGAAGCCGGATTTCTCCATACAATGCTGGCTCGCTATCGCTCGCCAGGAAGAAATCGACACCTGGATGAGGATAAACGTTTTAAAACAGTTGGCTGAATGGGGCCGAATGGATACAAGCCAGAGAAAGAGAGAAAAGGATAGAAAGATACAAAAAATACAAGGTGACCCCCTTAATTCGAGCTGGGTATATTCATTGTGATTTACCTTTGATTAGTAGTTGATATTCGTCTTTTCCTTATGTTAAGTGGATTAATAAATACCAATATAAATTTAAAAGAAAAACATTTAAAGCCACTTTAATTTCCTTTTTGATAACTTATTATACGCCCAGATTTATTTACAGTGCATGACCGTCGTATATCGACAGCCAAGATCGTATTTCTTACACCGCCTTTACTCAAAACACTTCATGGTTTGTATGTTGTTGAAGAGTAAGTCATATTTTTTTTGGATGGGGGCTACGGGTAGACAGATGAAGAAATTGTGTTTTGGAAGCATCTATTTAACCGTCAGTCTTATTGATTATACCAATGGTAAATAGTATAATACAAAGATGGTTTAGTTCTTGATTTTATCTATAAAATATGTCTGACGGTCGTTGTCTGTTTATTCTTCGTGCTTAATGGCCATCCAGTTGGGCACCCAGGTGGTATGGAGGTAACATGACCTGGGGAGTAACATAAGATGAGAAATATCGGCCTCCAAGTCCCAGCTGAATTATCATGCATGGCTCGGAAATGATGACGCCTGGTTATTTTTTGAGGCGTCCAGAAAATTTACTAAATTATAACTTGTTGTTGTAATCAATGGCAAACAGAACAACCCCATTGGCCTCCAAGGCCTAGTAGAGATGCTCTACCTTGTACGTGCCCACACCAAAGGGTCTAGGGTAAATTGACCCGGGAAAATTAATAAGACAGATTTTGTTGGCCTCTGAGGCAACTTAGAGCAGATCGAAGCTAGCCATTACTGGCTCTGGCCCCTACATATGTGCTATGTTGCGCAACACATGCCTCATCCCGTCGGCCTCCGAGGCCGTTTAGAGGGGAGTAGAGAGAGTAGAGCTGGCCTCGTTCACTTGGCCTATTACGCATGTGTTGTCCATGCAGCATAAGTCGGGTCCCATTGGCCTCCAAGGCCGTTTAGAGGCAAGTGAAGAGAGTACTTCCTTGCTCTACTCGTACGATACTAAAGCTAACTATATATGCTCCATTGTAAGCTTTGTACAAAAACTCTAACACATTTTACAATGTCTATAATTTGAAACTTGCACGTGGTTAATTTCCAAAACCACAAAATTATAACCAGTTCGTCAGTTCCCTGTTTCTCTCTGTTTTCCGTCAAAATAGAAGCGAGTCTGTTTGCAATTTACGTCGCAGATGAAAAAAAACTGTCCAAAAATTAATGAAATGTTAACAAGGCCCCGCCGCTCACTGTGAGGGGGACGGCCACTTTGGATTTCATTAAGTTTGTACACAGTGTCGAGCAAGCTGTGAGGGGGGCTGGAAGAGTTTTTTTTCTTCTTGTTTTCTTTTCTTTTCTTCTTTTTTTTAGCGGGGCCGGGGAGGGGGAGCATATTGGGAGTGGAATGCATCTTTACTTGGCTGCAATTCTGTTTTCGTTACTTCCTAGTATACACGCACAAAATTAAGCACTCTTACATACACATTTACATGCTCACATACACATTTACATGCTCACATACACATTTACATGCTCACATACACATTTACATGCTCACATACACATTTACATGCTCACATACACATTTACATGCTCACATACACATTTACATGCTCACATACACATTTATCACTCATTTGTTATATAATATCCCTTCTTCTCACCTGTCCTTATCTTGCATCTCCTTTCGTTCCATCTCGTATCCTACTTTTCTTCCTACCTTCCTCCTTTCTTCTTCTTCTCTCTCTCTCTCTCTCTCTCTCTCTCTCTCTCTCTCTCTCTCTCTCTCTCTCTGTGTCAGTGTAGACATATGCTTCACAGAATACCAAGTTGCAATTACTGTATCTCAGTTATATTTCTTAGAAGTCAGCTTGTGTTAGGGGAGAAGTGTGAGGGCCGAGTCAAGTGGAGAGAGAGAGAGAGAGAGAGAGAGAGAGAAAGAGAAAGAGAGAGAGAGAGAGGCAGGCAGGCAGGCAGGCAGGGTTACCAAATCAAGTCCGCTAGAGAGTAAACAAATGCTAAAAATCACGAGAATAATTTCAATAATTTAATAATCGTTCTAAAATGGCTCAAATTTGCAGAATATCGCTAGAGTTAATGTCGCTAAATGTAACAATTTGCCTCTAGAGTCTAGATCGACGTAAATACCTCTAGAGTCTAGATCTATCGGGAAAGTTGCTAAATTGGAAACACTGGAGTCAGGTGGAGAGAAGAAAGCGAGAACATTTGATACGACGCACGAGAGTCAATCACACGAACAACGAGAAGAAGAACGAGTTAAGGGAGCCCACCTTCTTTGTTTTCTCTTTCTCTCCCTCTCTCTTTGGCTTGTATCCATTCGGCCCCATTCAGCCTACTGTTTTAAGACGTTTAATCCCATCCAGGTGTCAATATTTTCCTGGCGACCGGTAGTGAGCCAGCATATATACTGTATATATATTTTGTTTTTGACAGCAAGGTAAATTTGTACATTTTTCGATAGAAAAATTTCTCCGGCGAAGCCGGATTTCTCCATACAATGCTGGCTAGCTATCGCTCGCCAGGAAGAAATCGACACCTGGAAGGGGATAAACGTCTTAAAACAGTTGGCTGAATGGGGCCGAATGGATATAACCCAGAGAAAGAGAGAAAAGGAGAGAAAGAGAAAAAAAAACAGTTGACCCCCCTTAACGAACACCTTTGCATGCTCTGTGATCCAAGTAGCTCCTCCTGAATACACCTGTAACAGTATTGAGCCTGTTTAACACTAGCTCATCCGATGCTTTGAGAGCTTATTGCGGTGGGTTTTATTAGTGATTGCAAGCCTACGGTGGAAACCTCTATTGAAATCGTTCAAATGATTTTTTTTAATTCTTCCAAATTATTCTTGCCCACTCGTTTTTACGCAATCAATCCGGAACTGCTTGTCGGATCGTGACCAAACTTTGACACAAGGTGCGTTAATATATTGGGCAACTTTTGATAAACTAAAAATCCAAAATGGCGGTCAAACAGACCCGTGTCGACCGCATAATTATCTGCATTTGTTTAAACGTAAATACTGTCTCTCCCCCTTATAGAAATTAATGAAAACATGTGATCTTCCCGGGATTCGAACCTGGGTTACCACATACAGATCTTAAACACTCTAACTATTACACCATCAAGACAGTTAAAGGTTAAGTACATGACTACAGTTTTATATCCATTTATCGAATACTGGATATCAATCTATCATGTACTCCCACTCGACAACACACTGGATAGCCTATAGAGAAAGGTTATACTCTTCACGTCGTTTTTGGCGGCCATCTTGAACAAAAAATCCAATTCACTAAAAATCCATAACTCTTTTCACACGGATGATTTACACCATGTTTGCGTAGTTTGGTGCGGCTCGTTGTTACATATTAATTAAGTTTAAAAATCATCTAGTCAAGTTTCACAGTGTTTTCAGTCTTTCAGAATATTTCATCCAATTCCCCGAGTATTGCTATATTATGTTTGCACTAGTAATCTGAAAGGCCCGGGTTCAATTCCCGATATATCAATGAAAATATATTATTGTGGTGGAATTTGTGTTGTTGGCTACACGGTTTGAGTATATTTCCACAAAGCACACCGACACGTCATCAAAATATCCTCGCTGTTTCCAATATACATTAGCATTGTATGAATATTTCCATATTCAAAATATGCAATTGGGGCCAGTGCGTAATGAGTGAGAAGCTCAATAGGTGGCATTCGAAAGAGAGAGTTGTCCGATATTGTGAGATGAGACAGTGGCAATGCGGCTGCCAGAGGTCTCATATCTATATATAATTATCTCTCTCTCTCTCTCTCTCTCTCTCTCTCTCTCTCTCTCTCTCTCTCTCTCTCTCTCTCTCTCTCTCTCTCTCTCTCTCTCTCTCTCTCCTTCTCTGTCTCTCTCTCTCTCTCTCTCTCTCTCTTCTCTCTCTCTCTATCCTCTCTCCTCATCTCTCTCTCTCTCTCTCTCTCTCTCTCTCATCTCTCTCTCTCTCTCTCCTCTCTCTATCTCTACGCTCTCTCTGCCCTCCTCTCTCTCTCTCTCGCTCGCTCGCTCGCTCGCTCGCTCGCTCAAACTTCGTTACCGTACTACAATGGTAAAGTAGCTCATACTTTTGAAGGGTACAAAGTTATGAGCCCCACAACAACCCGTCCATAGGAGCCTCAAGGGGGTGGTCACTTTATATGATAATGTTTACACTCCTTGCCAGAAGAAAAAGGCCATTCTTAAGGGAGCCCACCTCGCTTGTTTTCTCTCTCTCCCTCTCTCTTTGTTTTGTATCCATTCGGCCCCATTCAGCCTACTGTTTTAAGACGTTTACCCCCATGCAGGTGTCAATATTTTCCTGGCGAGCGGTAGCGAGCCAGCATATATATATATATATTTTTACAGCTAGCTAAATTTGCACATTTTTCGATAGAAAAAATTCTCCGGCGAAGCCGGATTTCTCCATACAATGCTGGCTCGCTATCGCTCGCCAGGAAGAAATAGACACCTGGATGGGGATAAACGTCTTAAAACAGTAGGCTGAATGGGGCCGAATGGATACAAGCCAGAGAAAGAGAGAAAAGGAGATAAATAGACAAAAAGCAGGTGACCCCCCTTAATTAATACTAAATGCAGGTAGCGAGGAACTCGAAGCTAGACACGCTCTCGTACACAGAGATCGGACAACATCGCTACCATTACGCCATTTTGAGAATATCGTTCACCTAATGATATTCTCCATTCAAGAAAGTGTCTGGTTAGGTCAAGTGAAGGTATTGAGAGATAAGCCTTTACAACAGCACCTCGTATCTACATTCTACTTTTCCTATTTTTATGAAGAGTGTAGAGAGGGGAGAAGGGGTGTTTGAGAGGCTTTGTAATGTGTGTTATTTGTCTGTATACGTCTTCTGTTCATACTGTCATGGGGTTATTCTTCATGTGGCCAATTATAACAAACTATACGCATCAAATGTGTGTATTTAATCATTTCCATGAACCATTTTCAATTCTAGGCCGGTTATTCTTTTAATTAATGTAGGCTATCAATTTGTTTTCTATTGAATACATACAATTTAAACAATGTAGACATTTTTAGGGAATATATCTTTACCCATAGACGTAAAGTGGGCATTCTGGTAAAAGAAATAAAGTTTGTTTAACCCTTTGAGTACCAGTGACGTGTGTTATATTTTATTCTAGCAATATGTAGACGATATTATGCAGCTTAGGAAGGATCTGTGGTAGTTAAAAGAGATGGTTGAGATCGTTAGTTTGAAGCCTTATTATTGCTATAGCTATTTTATTGCTATTTTATTGCTATATTATTGCTAAGCTAAATATAATCGTCTGATAGTTGCAAGAATATGATAAAAAGGGCGTCCCTGGTAGCCTACTGTATGAGTCAAGGGGAGGCTGGCCGTTTGTTAAGGGCGTCCCTGGTAGCCTACTGTATGAGTTAAGGGGAGGCTGGCCGTTTGTTAAGGGCGTCCCTGGTAGCCTACTGTATGAGTTAAGGGGAGGCTGGCCGTTTGTTAAGGGCGTCCCTGGTAGCCTACTGTATGAGTTAAGGGGAGCCGTTTGTTAAGGGCGTCCCTGGTAGCCTACTGTATGAGTTAAGGGGAGGCTGGCCGTTTGTTTGGTTTATTAATTAATTTATTCATATTTTGTTTTTTAGTTTCCTCCCTAGACCTCCATCAAGCTTAGCAAAACGCCCCTTAGACCCCCTTCAAGATAAATTTGTACATTTTTCGGTAGAAAAATGTTCCTGCCAAAGGCCGGTTGCTCTTAAAATTGCAGGCTCGCTATCGCTCGCCAGGAAATAATCGACACCTAAATGGCACGAAAGGTCTTAAAATTGACAACGAAATGGGGCGAAAGGTGTTAAAATCGCCAAACTAATGGGCCGAACGCCTTATAATCTCAAAACTAGTGGGGCTAAAAAAGAGGGAGAAGGGGGTCCACCAAAAACGGTCTGCCTCCCCTTAAGCTAAATATAATGTCTACTGCTGCACCAAACGGTCTGCCTCCCCTTAAGCTAAATATAATGTCTACTGCTGCACCAAACGGTCTGCCTCCCCTTAAGCTAAATATAATGTCTACTGCTGCACCAAACGGTCTGCCTCCCCTTAAGCTAAATATAATGTCTACTGCTGCACCAAACGGTCTGCCTCCCCTTAAGCTAAATATAGGCTACTGCTGCACCAAACGGTCTGCCTCCCCTTAAGCTAAATATAATGTCTACTGCTGCACCAAACGGTCTGCCTCCCCTTAAGCTAAAAAAAATGTCTACTGCTGCACCAACGGTCTTCCTCCCCTTAAGCTAAATAATGTCTACTGCTGCACCAAACGGTCTGTTAAGCTAAATATAATGTCTACTGCTGCACCAAACGGTCTGCCTCCCCTTAAGCTAAATATAATGTCTACTGCTGCACCAAACGGTCTGCCTCCCCTTAAGCTAAATATAATGTCTACTGCTGCACCAAACGGTCTGCCTCCCCTTAAGCTAAATATAATATCTACTGCTGCACCAAAATGAAACTCAGCGGATAAATGACACCAAATTGGCATCTAGTCCAGCAATGGGTCAACCCTCACCTTAGTACTACACAGGGAACGAATAACTCAACCAGTACACCATTCCAATCAATAGATCTTAAGGGGGAGGGAGCTGCATTTTCTCCTTCATCTTTAGTCCCATTAGCTTTGAGATTTTAAGACGTTCGTTCCATTAGTTTGGCGATTTTAAGACCTTTCGCCCCATTTATCGTGCCTTTCGACCCATATAGGTGTCGATTGTTTTTCCTGGCGAGCAATAGCGAGCCTGTAATTTTAGGAGGGATCGGCCTTCGGCCGGGACATTTTTCTACCGAAAAATGTACAAATTTATATTGTCTAGGAGGGTATTTTTTTAAGCTTGGAGATCTAGCGAGGTTACTATAAAATAAATAAATAAATAAATCGACCAAAACGTAGCCACTGCCCCCTTAACCAGTGCCAATTCAACCATTGCTGTTAGATTAATTAGGTTAAGTAGAGCTATAAGTTAGCATTGGTTGAGATGGCCATAGCTGAGTTGGCATTGTCTGAAATATTTGAGTACTGTAGTTCGATAACTAATCTGGTTATTTAATGACAATTATGAAAACCCGAGTCCTTGGAGTACCACATGTATTCATTACTTTCCTTGATTTCATTAGTTAGGTTTATTTGTAAATCAATTGGTGGGTTGGTGAAAACAAATATGAATATACTAACAATGCAGAATATTATAAATTAAACCTTGATTTGCCATTGTATATTCAGAAATATGGTAGTGAAAAATGCAAGTTCTCGTCAGGCAAAGAATAACAGAGTGTTGTTACAGCGCCATGAATATTATATGACGCGGCATGTGGGACGCTCTTTTACCAGGCACTCCTTGGGCTAGAAAGAGAAGTTCTAGCCCGGCACAACCTTAATGTAGCTTTACTGGGCTATAACACTGGGGCGGCAGCGGGAAGACGCGCCACCACGAATATTGCCATGGGCGGGTAAAGGCTGGGAGAAAATAATAATAATAATACACATCACTGAGAGAGAGAGAGAGAGAGAGAGAGAGAGAGAGAGAGAGAGAGAGAGAGAGAGAGAGAGAGAGAGAAGAGAGAGAGAGAGAGGAGAAGAGAGAGACAAGCACTTCGCTCTCGCTGCTCGAAATCTGACCATAACTTGAGTACTCCATTACTCATCCCCTTATTTGTTTGCATGAGCTGTAGCTAAGCTCTAGCTTAATTTATGCCCTGTAGTTGCTTTGCATGTAATTTTGCTGTGTTTTTGACTGATAAACGTTTGTTTATCGAAACTGCTTTTGTTTACATTTGTACCGGTTAGTGACGACCGACGCTCTAAAGTAAACAAACTATTTGCTTGTTTCATATTATAAAGTTCTAGCACTTATTGTAGATATTTTAGCCCTCACTGTAGTTAAGTGCTTAGCAAACCACCCAGTAGTTATCTTGCATGACATTGTACTGTCGTTTTGACTGATAAACGTTTGTTTTTCAAAATTCTATTTGTCAAGTTAGTAGAGACGCCGCCGATACCAGCGCCACCTGTGTACGCATAAACAAACCCTCTTCTTGCAAAGTCTAGCCAATACTGTACTTGGTTGAACTTTTTATCTTGGTTATCTATATAAATCGCACACACTAACATTTGTCAAGATAGTTTTAATATTGGGTTAGAATAATTTAGTTTCTGTAATACTTTTTGATAGCCTATTTATTAATCGCATTTCAGATACTTGTCACCATATTAATAGGCCTCTCACACTCTTGCCAGGGATATTACTAACTCCATTATTATTATTATTGTGTCGACCACTGTATAAACTAATATACAGGCTTTAGCCTAACTGTGTCATACTGCTAACATAATTTTATTTTTATTTTCAGGCATAAAATTGTATTCTATTGCTAACATATTCTTTTTGTGATCAACATATTCTTTTTGCGATTTACAGGCATTAATTGTACCATATTGCTAACAAATATTTGTTTTGTTACTGTACTGTATACTGTTTTCCAGTTTTTTCACTAGGCTACATTAACCCTCTCCCACTTTTTTTTTCCAGTAAATTTTGTAACAAATTTCTAGTCCATTTGTGATTTTCAGGCTTTAACTGTGTCATACTGCTAACATCTATTTTTGTTATATTTTCAGGCATAAATTGTGTTCTATTGCTAACATATTGTTTGTGATTTACAGCCATAAAATTCTTTTTGTGATTAACATATTCTTTTTGCGATTTACAGGCATTAATTGTACCATATTGCTAACAATTTTTTTTTTTGTGTTACTGTACTGTATACTGTTTTCCAGTTTTTTTCACTAGGCTACATTAACCCTCTCCCACTTTTTTTTCCAGTAAATTTTGTAACAAATTTCTAGTCCATTTGTGATTTTCAGGCTTTAACTGTGTCATACTGCTAACATCAATTTTTGTTTTATTTTCAGGCATAAATTGTGTTCTATTGCTATCATATTTTTTGTGATTTACAGGCATATTAATTTTATCATATTGCTAACAAAATTTTGTGTGATTTTCAGGAATTAATTGTATCACATTGCTAACATACATTTGTTGTGATTTTCAGGCTTTAATTGTACCATTTTGCTAACATAAATTTGTGTGATTTTCAGGCATATTGTGATTATATCGTCATGGCGCCGCAACAAACCTGCACGAGTTGTTCCGGTAAATTTGGCCCTACCATGTTTGTTGATACTGATGTCCAAATTTGTAGATTTTGCCAGCTCCGAGAGAAGATTGCGGATGAATTGAATGCAGCTCACCGCAAGATCGATGCCCTGACTACGAAGCTTGAATCCCTTCAAGAATTTGCCACACTCAACGTAGGAGTGCCCTCGGCCCAAGAAACCATTACGATGTCAACCGCCATTCCAGTGCATACAGTACCAGTACTGGTACCCACACCAGCAGCTACCTTAGATGTTGCAGATAATAATAATGACTCTACTCTCACTCCCACCCAGGACAACTTTCAGTTAGTGAGAAACAATGTGCATCCCAGTACCAGTACCAGGAAGGTCATCCCGACAACATGCCAAAACCGCTTCAAAATTCTGGCTATTGACGAGGAAGAGGAAACGGAAGAAGTTTGGCTTGTGGGCGACTCCATGGTCCGTAGCCAACTAACCGAGTTCTGCGCCAGGGCACCCAGGACCAGAAAGCGATTCTGTATCCCAGGTGGCGGCGTGGACGACATTGTTGCGGCTGTGGAAGAGGTTTCCAGGCTCGCCCCCGCAAGCACTACGTACGTCATCCACGTTGGATCTAACGATGTCCAACGGACGCGGTCAGAGGAACTACTTTGCAAGTATCGGCGGCTGATCAGGTCCTTCAAGGAAAAATCTAATAGAATCTTAATTTCAGGAATTGTTCCCCGGATTGATGTAGAAAACCGATTCTACAACATAGCTACCAGTACAAATCGCCGACTAGCCAAACTCTGCAGGGAGGAGGACATCGGCTTTGTCGACACGTGGGATCATTTTTACTATGATAAATCTTTGTTTTCAGGAGATGGTGTACATCTCAATGAAGTAGGAGCTGCACGTCTTGGTCGTCTGGGTCGTCTGCTGAACGATGCAGTCAAGGATTTCCGTTCAAAAAAACGGGGTCAACCAGACCCCAGACAGGGTAGTGTAAGTCAAATACGAACTGAAAATTCAGACAATGCACAATCAGTAACATCCAACTCTAATACTCTTAAGGTGTTTTATGTAAATGCTCGTAGCATACGCAATAAATTTTCAGATCTAGAGGAAATCGTGTTTACAGAACATTATGATATAATCGGCATTACAGAATCTTGGTTAAATACGGAAGACAGAGACTTTTTAGCCGAATATACGCTTCCTGGTTATACAATGTTTGAGAAAAGTCGGATCAATAGAAATGGAGGAGGAGTTCTGTTTTTTATAAAGGAAAGTCTTAATCCCGTCTTAATGTCAAAACCTCAAATTGCGAATATAGACATATCTTACGTACTATTAAATAATAAACAAGGAACTAAAATAACACTAGCTTTATTATACAGACCCCCATCTCAATCAGTGCAAACTGACAGTGAAATTTATGAACAAATTGCAGAAATAACTAACATACAAGATACCGTAATTCTTGGCGATTTCAACTTACCCGTGACTAAATGGGGCGATATTCTTACTTCACACTCTGGACACGACCTCTATGCTAACTTGCAAGAGAGTTCACTTTTTCAATTTGTACAATCTCCGACCCGTGGTAATATTGTGCTTGACCTTTTACTCGCAACAAAAGAAGAATTAATAGAGAATTTGAATGTTGGTGATGAATTCAGTAACAGCGACCATCGTACGATAACTTTCACTTTAAAGTTTACTAGTAACAAATCAAATAGCAACATTGAGAAAGTCCCTAATTTCAAGAAAGCAAATTTTCATAAACTTAAATCAAAGCTTAAAGAAACTGACTGGAGCTTTCTGGCTAACAATAACGACATAAATACATCTTGGGAGTGTTTCACAACCACTTACCTTAAGGCAGTGCAAGACTGCATACCATCGAAAATACGGCGTCCAGGCCATAATGATAAGCCCAAATGGTGGAATAAAGATATTTCAGACTGTCTGTTTGCTGATGATAGATTAAAATCCTCACAAAATTACGAAGAACGGGTGAAATTTGTAGAGCTACGACGCAAAGCCAAAAAGTTAATTAAGCAAAGTAAAAAGACCCTGGAGTTACATGTTGCGAATCAAAGTAAAACAAACCCGAAAGAATTCTATAGTTATATCAGAAAGAAAAAAGTAGTTACTTCAACTGTTGGACCGTTAGTCGATGAAAATGGAGAATACACCAAAGACGAAGTACAAATGAGTAATGCCCTCAATACCTTCTTTGCATCAGTTTTTACAACCGAAGACCTCAGTGATATCCCTACACCATCGCCGATTCAGATTGATAATTCAGATGTTCTAAGCAATATCACCGTTACAGAGAGAGAAGTATTGAATTGTTTAGATAAACTCAAGGTAAATAAAACGCCTGGACCTGATACAATCTCACCTAGAGTTCTAAAGGAAGCTAAGGATGAGCTCTCCAAACCACTGACATTGCTATTCAATGAATCCTTGCAGTCTGGGACTATGCCTGATCAGTGGAAGCTAGCCAACGTAACACCGATATTAAAAAAAGGCAGCAAATCCCTACCCAATAACTATCGTCCAATTAACTTAACCTCAATTGTATGTAAAATGCTAGAAACGGTCATAAGAGACAGACTCGTAAATCACTTGGAGGCAAATAACTTACTTAAAGATACTCAACACGGCTTTCGTAAAAAAACGTTCCTGTTTAACAAACCTCTTAGACTTCTTCCACGATATCCTCAACCTCTACGATGAGAGTAAAGCTGAAGATATTATATACCTTGATTTTCAAAAGGCCTTTGACGAAGTTCCCCACAAACGTTTACTGCTAAAACTAAAAGCGCATGGAATACAAGACGGTGTGTTGAAATGGATAGAAAATTGGCTCAGCGACAGAAAGCAAAGAGTAGTCATAAACGGTAAGGCATCTAAATGGACCAATGTAAGTAGCGGGGTACCCCAGGGATCGGTACTAGGACCAATTCTCTTTCTAATTTACATCAACGACATAGATGAGGGTCTCACCTGTACAATCACAAAATTTGCTGACGATACAAAAATTGCAAATAGCGTACTCTCAAAAGAACAAGTTGACGATATGCCAACACAATCTAGATAAATTGTCATGTTGGGCCCAAATTTGGCAAATGAGTTTCAATGCGGATAAATGTAAAGTACTACATATCGGATACCTAAATGAGAAAGCAAACTATTCGATGAATGGCACTCGGCTTAAGAATGTAAACAAAGAAACCGATCTGGGAGTAACAATATCGAGTAACCTAAAACCGAGTCAACAATGTTCAGAAGTTGTTAAGAAGGCAAACAAAATAATTGGCTTTATAGGCAGGTCATTTGAGCATAAATCCAAAGAAGTTATCCTAACCCTTTACAATTCCTTAGTCCGCCTCTTCTGGAATACTGCGTTCAATCCTGGTGCCCTTATTACCAAAAAGATATAAACAAGCTAGAACGAGTTCAACCTAGAGTTACCAAAATGATACCTAGCCTAAAGAACAAACCATACGAAGAGCGTCTTAGAGAATTAAATCTATTTCCTTTAACCCAGCGCAGATTAAGAGGTGACTTAATTCAAGTGTTCAAAATCATCAAAGGCATCGACAATATGAACTGTAGTAAGTACTTCGCTATCGACCAATCTAATTTCACGCGGGGAAACGGTTGCAAAATTATTGGTAAATCTTTTAACACACACGAATCTAAGAATTTCTTTTTCAATCGAGTTGTCAACTTGTGGAATGGGCTTCCCCGAGACGTTATAGACTGCAGCACCGTTGATTCATTTAAACTCCGCTTAGACAAATATCTCGCATCAAACCCGCGACTGACTGCGTTTGTAAATGAATAACTTTATTTTATCCCCCCCTCAGATACTAACCCATCTGTCCCCTACTAACTTCCTAATCCTGCCACGGACATTAGTTCTAGGGCAGTAGTTCCCTTTCCAATGTTCCCTTACCCACTCTAAACCACTGTTTGGACACTTGATCCTCAGTGTTTTGGAGGACAAGCAGCCTAGAAGGGTCACTAGACCTGTTGTTGCTTGATTTCCTTTGTACTCCATTGTACTCTCTCTCTCTCTCTCCCCCTCTCTCTCTCTCTCTCTCTCTCTCTCTCTCTCTCTCTCTCTCTCTCTCTCTCTCTCTCTCTCTCTCTCTCTCTCTCTCTCTCTCTCTCTCTCTCTCTCTCTCTCTCTCTCTCTCTTGCAAGTTTAAACAAAATGGTTAAGTGTCAGTAGTAATTATTGTTTTCCAAATTCGATCATTATTATAAATTTGCCATTAGAAATTGTCTCCTTCTACTGGGGGCCTTTTTCCCAAGCTGTATTTCATGCAAACACAATTTTCATGACTTTGTAAACAATTGAATGAAAATATTTATTACACACACACACACACACACACACACACACACACACACACACACACACACACACACACACACACACACACACACACACACACACGATATTGCCATGGGTGTGTACAGAGAGAGAGAGAGAAACGTTATTTAATATACACTCGCAATATTGCTATGGGTATGGAAGGACGGAGAAAATAATACACATGCACACACTTTCATTGGCAATATTTTGTACGCAACCTTGTTAGGACATTTTTGCATACAACTTCTATTTTCGCAAAGTCTTACATTCATACGGTATCGATCCAATGTATCTTCTGGGGATTAATGTGTTATATGTAGATTAATGTGTTATATGTAGATTAATGTGTTATATGTAGATTAATGTGTTATATGTAGATTAATGTGTTATATGTAGATTAATGTGTTATATGTAGATTAATGTGTTATATGTAGATTAATGTGTTATATGTAGATTAATGTGTTATATGTAGATTAATGTGTTATATGTAGATTAATGTGTTATATGTAGATTAATGTGTTATATGTAGATTAATGTGTTATATGTAGATTAATGTGTTATATGTAGATTAATGTGTTATATGTAGATTAATGTGTTATATGTAGATTAATGTGTTATATGTAGATTAATGTGTTATATGTAGATTAATGTTTATATGTAGATTAATGTGTTATATGTAGATTAATGTGTTATATGTAGATTAATGTGTTATATGTAGATTAATGTGTTATATGTAGATTAATGTGTTATATGTAGATTAATGTGTTATATGTAGATTAATGTGTTATATGTAGATTAATGTGTTATATGTAGATTAATGTGTTATATGTAGATTAATGTGTTATATGTAGATTAATGTGTTATATGTAGATTAATGTGTTATATGTAGATTAATGTGTTATATGTAGATTAATGTGTTATATGTAGATTAGATTAGATTGGTAAATATCCGTAGGTCATGTTGATGGGGCGATGGGCGTATTTATATGCTCACATATGTATATTTTTTATTATTATTTTACTTTCCTCCATCAGACTTTAAAAAACACCCTAGACCCTCCTTCATGATATATTTGTACATTTTTTGGTAGGAAATGTCTAGGCCGAAGGCCAATTCCTCTTAAATTATAGGCTCGCTATCGCTCGCCAGGAAAAAATCGACACCTCAATGGCACGAAAAGTCTTGATATTGACAAAGAAAAGGGGGGTAAGGTCTTAAAATCGCCAAACTAATGGGCTGAAAGTCATTAAATCTGAAAATTACTGGGGCTAAACTTGAGGGAGAAGGGTGTCCAGAAAACCGACCCATCTCCCCTTAAGTTGTCCCATCTCGGCTGGATATACAACACATTTAATGATAGAAATCGAGAAGTTTCCCGCGAACATGGTGTGAAGTACCGAGAGAAGACAATGGCCTTTAAGGGAGGTGACCTGTTTTTTGTTATTTCTGTCCTTTTCTCTGGCTTGTATCCATTCGGCCCCATTCAGCCAACTATTTTAAGACGTTCATCCCCATCTAGGTGTCGATTTCTTCCTGGCGAGCGATAGCGAACCAGCATTACATGAAGAAATCCGGCTTCGCCGGAGACATTTTTCTATCGAAAAATTTACAAATTTAGCCTGCTGTCAAACAAAAATAGAAAATATACTGGCTCGCTACCGCTCACCAGTAAAAAACTTGACACCTGGATGGGGATAAACGTCCTAAAACAGTAGGCTGAATGGGGCCAAACGGATACAAGCCAGAGAAAGATAGAAAAGGACAGAACAAAAACAGGTCACCCCCCTTAACCCTTTGAGTACCAGCGACGTGCGTTATATTGTATTCTAGCTCTATTTTAACGATATTATGCAGCTTAGGAAGGGTATGTGGTAATTACAAGGGTTGATTGAAATATATTGAAGCCTTATTATTGCTAGAGGTCCTTCCTATCTATCTGTCTATCTATTGCCGGACGCCTTACTCCCCTTACGAGGGTGGCCATACACAGAATGCCGCCAAGCGGACCTATGCCCTGGGAGAGGGACAACCCGAGCCAGTTTAGTGAAGGACTTACAGGATTGACCACTCAATTTAGGATCTGTCCGACTCCGAGGCCCTCTGTGTATTTTGTTAGCACTATTTTTCTACAGTGGTGTTCGGCTAATCCATCCACTAACCTGCCTTACCCTTAGGTAAGCAGTACGGATTTATATCAGGTTTAATCCCCAAGACAGGTTGCCAACCAAGGCTGACGAGTCCCATCCACCCGGATTTGTATAAGGTTGTCTCCCCTAGATGAGTTGCCTTCCTAAGCTACATAAAATCGTCTAATAGTTGCCATAATATGATAAAAAGGACGTCTCTGGTACTGTACGGGTTAAAGACAATGACTCGTATTCTTAAAAATGGCTTTCCCTTCGTAGCGCCTGGTACTGAACGAATATAGTGGGAATGAGTGATATTTACAGAGATTACATGGATTAGCACTCCCATTCCTCAAGGTAACGCCATTGTTCAGGTTATTTCGTCCATTAACCCTTTGAAGCTCTGACGCGTTTTAACACTTTATTTTGGCTATCATTAGACGATTTTATGCAGCTTAGGAAGTATATGTGGGTATTAAAGGGGTAAATACTATCTCAATCAACCCTTTGACTTCCATACACCGTTGCTAATCTGAATAAAATCGTCTAATAGTAGCAAAAAACAGAACAGAAACGCGTATTGGAGCTTGAAAGGGTTTACAGCGCTCCGAAGGGAAAGAAATTTTTAAGAATACCATCCAATGCCAGCGTGGAGGGTATAGGTATAGTCTGTTCACTGTAAGTAGGCGAGAAATCATGACCTCTAACCTCTGTACCTCAAAAACGACTAGAGTAATCGAGCTAATATTTCTAGCATTTGGGAAGAGTCAGCCAGGGCATAGGTGTGAACAATTACAGCCCATTTACTCTAGCCCTTTTTGAGTTACAGGGGATAGAGTTTATGATTGCTGGCCTACTTACAGCGAATAGACTATAGCGTGCATACCCCACATGCGGGAGGCCATGAGAAATGTTTATATACATACCTTTCGCCCCATTACTTGGTCAATATTAAGACCTTTCGTGCCGTTTAGGTGTCTATTTTTTCCTGGCGAGCGATAGCGAACCTGTAATTTTTGAAGGAACCGGCCTTCAGCCGGGACATTTTTCTACCGAAAAATGTACACATTTATCTTGAAAGGGGGTATAGGGGATGGGTTTCTTAACAGCTTGAAGGAGGTCTAACGAGGAAACTCAAAATTAAATAAATAGATGAAAAAGTTGCCCCCCAAAAAACCAAGCACCAGGTAGGGTATAATTATATACTTTGGTCACGAGTTCCATCCTCGCTGGTTGAATATCTTTGGCACTTGACTTCTCGATGGCCTCTTCTCCCCTCTCTTCAATGGCAGACTTCAGAGTTGCGGTAGACAGTGTCGTCAGATTATTCCTGTCAACTGGAATAATAGACAGACTGCAGATAAAAGATTTGTTAGGTTAAGTTAATTTAGTTGACATTAGAAGGTGACAATTGTAGTGATGATGATAGTAGTAGTGATGATGGTAATATTAGTGATGATGGTAGTATTAGTGATGATGGTGACAATTGTAGTGATGATGATAGTAGTAGTAATAATGGTGGTAATATTAGTGATGATGGTAACCCTTCGCAGAGTTGGGTATGCCGTTTTGATTTTGGGCGAAACTGCACGTCTACTTTATTTGAATATACAGTATACCTTGTAATTAATTAGCTACCAGACCAGTGTTGAAGATGAAAGTTAGACCCCAAAAAGCGATAGGCCTCACAGAATATAATGAATGTGATGGGTCTCACAAAAGATAGCCCTTGAAAAAAAAAATATGTAAATAAATACGCCTCACAGCCACTCAAATGGAAGCAATATGTGAATAGGTTACATATTCGCCCTCTAGTATTTCCTTCCTCTCCCCAACATGTGTCCCCCCCCCCCCCTCCCTCTCCTTCACCCCTCCTCAATTATTGGCTATTTTTTCTCTTATAATCGTCATTCCTCCCTTATTTCTATGCGAAATATTTTGAGTAATGGTCCTCCCCCCCCCCCCCCCCCCCTCACATGCGAGAGAGATTACTATACAGTGTTGCCAATCTAGCTACTGTCACGCTAGATCTAGAGGTATTTACTTAGATCTAGAGGCACATATTTAGATCTAGCGACATGAATTCTAATGATATTCTGTAGATTTGATAAATTTTAGAGCGAAAGTAGAGATTGTGCCATTATGCCAGCGATTTTGGGCATTTATTTACTATCTAGCGGACTTATGGGGAGGTTTCCACTTGAGGGATTTTTTTTCGAACTTCCTTCTCCCTCATGTTTAGCCCCATTGCTTTTCTAATTTTAAGACGTTCGCCCCATTATTTTTACGATTTTAAGAACTTTCGACCCATTTCTGTCAAATTTAAGACCTTTCGTGCCATTTATGTGTCGATTTTATCCTGGCGAGCGATAGCGAGCCTGTAATTTAAGAGGAACCGGCTTTCAGCCGGGACATTTTTCTACCGAAAAATGTACACATTTATCTTGAAAGGGGCTCAAGGGGGTGTAATCTTAAGCTTGATGGATATCTAGGGACCAAACTAAAAACCTCCCCTTAATTTGGCAACCCTGTTACTATACTCCATTCAGTTGACCCGTGCATCTGGCCAGCGTGAGAGAGTCACTCAGTCTTCAGCTCTCGCTTACCTCCCTCGTTTATCATTTCTTTATTTCCCTTGTGTTTACTTTATGATATATACGTTATTATTGTGTTGCATGTGCCTTTATTTCCCTTGTGTTTACTTTATGATATATACGTTATTATTGTGTTGCATGTGACTTTATTTCCCTTGTGTTTACTTTATGATATATACGTTATTATTGTGTTGCATGTGACTTTATTTCCCTTGTGTTTACTTTATGATATATACGTTATCATTGTGTTGCATGTGACTTTATTTCCCTTGTGTTTACTTTATGATATATACGTTATTATTGTGTTGCATGTGACTTTATTTCCCTTGTGTTTACTTTATGATATATACGTTATTATTGTGTTGCATGTGATATCTAATAGCTCTTTAGATGCGGATAAGACTGTAATATATTAAGTAATCATTGAAATTACTTAAATATATCTAGATTTAATGAATAAATAAAGAATATTAAATATAATAATACAAATATTATCAGCTCTGCCACTCATTTTGTCCAGTGTGATAAGATGGCCAATCATGAGCCTGATGCAAACACCAGTTAGGAGCCAGATGCACGGTCAACTGAATGGAGTATAGTATAGCACAGCTCAGTGCCTCCAGAGACCTTGCAGAGGTAGCATGTTGCTCTCTCTCTCTCCTGCCTCCATCTAGCCTACCCCCTCCTGCCACAAATATATAAAAAAATATCTAGATGTTTGCTGTTTACACCTAAAATAATAATAATAATAATAATAATAATAATAATAATAATTAAATAGAATTAAATAGAAAATAAAAAATATAAATAGGAAAAGTTGGGATTGGGCCTGAGCTTATAGATAGAATAGTATAGACCTATTTTCTGGTCTTCAACGTTCACGTGTTCATCATATGAGTAATATATACGCACATGGAGCAGAAATAATCCTTTATATGGTAAATATAACTAATTCCTTCAGAATCGATTTTTTTTTTTATTCGCATATGCGGGCTTATAAAAAACATCAATGGCGCCTTCCTCCTGTTAAAGGAACACAGTAGTTTCCTGTGTGATACCGGCCTTAGTATGAAATCCATTATGCAATGAAAATTGTCTTATATGTGATGCCCTTTTGTTCTATATTATGAATTATCATTACTGTCAGGGTGTATGATGTTTTTGTTTCTATATTAAAGGTATTCATTGTCTATGTAACTCGAATATAGTTTATTCTTCAGTGTGATAATTGTAGTGGATATTTGCCAGAAAGTTCCTGAAAACATTATGCAGAACTTAACTTAATTTGCATAAACTAATAAGGGTTTGAGGAAAATGAAAAAATGTAGTTTTAGGGGACCTAAATGCTACGGTAAGAAATGAGCCTGTTGAGCGATTCATAGATAGTTTTGGTGTGAATGGTGTATACGAGAGTAGAGAAAGATTGACTGGTGTGAATGGTGTATACGAGAGTAGAGAAAGATTGACTGGTGTAGCCTATGTGGAGAATGTAGAATGAGTGTAGGTAATACATTCTTCAAAGAAATATGTATACACAAGTACACGTAACACATGGCATAAACTTGTAAGGGGAGAGATTGTAGAGAGGGCATTGATGCATTATGTGTTGCTGACCAGGGAAAGATTGTATAGACTGCTGGATATGAATGTGCTGATCATTATCTGGTGGAGGAAAAGCTGAGAGTAAGGAGTTACAGGAGAATGCGATACAAGCGTGAAGCTGTATACTAGTGACTGGATAGGTTGGCAATTCTGGTGGTCAATGTCTTATCTAGGGATTTGAGAAAGGCAAAGTTCGTTTGCTTACAAACTCAGAAAGAAGCGTGTGTGGTCTGTTTGATTTTAAAATAGAGAATTGTAGTTTTTAGAGAAGGCATGTACATAGTTGTTTATAATTTCTTTAGAAAGCTCCTCTATGAGATGGTTTGATAGGACTCTCGTAATTTGACGAGATCCTTGGACATCGTTTATTTCAGTACACTCTGTTTACTTATGTAATTCGTTTTGTGACATGTTGCCTTAATATTAATTATACTCTTTTACTCATTGTTTTTCTTTTTAATGTTTATTGTTTTCTTAATATTAAATAAACATACTGTACTGTATATACATATTAGCATTGGCATATCATTCAAAAGGGTTAGGAGAACAATATTTTCTTGGCGGCAGTTGTGGTTCTCCTCAGGCAGATTTTCTTTCCTGGCGTGATGGGGTTAGCCTGCTCCACATTGGCGATTCGGCCACTTCTCTGGTCCTTCGTCTTGGCGGGTGACCTTGACATCGCTGTCTGGGGCGGGGTCGTGGCATTCCTCTCCGTTGCTTTCACTCCTGCATTTCTTGTTTTACTTTTCTTGCTCTTCTCCTTTTTAACTTTACCTACCGGTACCTTCTCCCTTGAGGCACGTGAACGTGCCTACCATGAAGAGGAGGGAAGTAAAATACAGAAGAAAACAAAACCAAAGGAAATCAGTGTGGCGTTTTGGTGGGAGGATATTATGGCTGGTTGGATCCTGCAACGGTCTTGGCTGGTGGTGAGAGCTGTGGGGGTAAGGATCATGTGGTTTTGGGGAATCGGGTGAAGAGGTACCCATTGTTGATGCTGAGGGGGAATGGAGATCTGTTTTTTGGTTATAGCGGGACTTATGATGGTGGTAGAGTTTGTAGGAATTTGATTTTTGTTTATTGGTGGCTGTTTGGATAACTTTCGTAAGGGGAGGCAAGTCCGCTATAGCAGTTTTCTTTTGGTGGTGATGAGTAGGGCCTGAGATTTTTTTTTTAGTTGGTTTTGTCGTTGCTAGCTGTGATGTTGGCAATTGTCTGTTGAATGTTGGTTTGTGGACAATTTGTTTTTCTTGGTTGGCGTGGCTGAGTTTAGCGAGCTGAGGTCTTCCTATTTTCTTTGGTGTAGGAGAGGGAGGTTGGTCGTTCTTCTTATGTTGCTGGGTTTGTGGTTGTTCGAGGGGTTTCTTTGCTTTCTTGAAATTTAGTAACATCTGACCGCAGTCTACTTGTGCTTGGAGTTTTTGTAACTAGTCTAAGCCCAGGTAGCCGTCGTAGTGTCGACATTCTGAAGAAAAGAAAAAAACACTACGAATGGGTGGTAACAGTTGGCGTGAGGTTGAGGGGTGGTGACATGGAGGCGTCTGGTCTCTCCTCGAATTTGAAGTGAGGTGTCAGCAGCACTAATTAAGTTTGTGGTTGTGGCTTGTAGTTCTCCAAAAAAAAATCTATGTTTGACGTAGAACAAGTTGAAGAGACACGAGCGGGCAGCGCCCGTATCTACGAGTAGCCTTACAGGGATATTCTTGACCTTGATAAAGTGGTATATAGGAAGTGGTCTCTCAATGGTAGACTACCCCGCCGAAGCCATAGTGGGCGGGGGAGGTTTTAATTAAAAACCCTGGGGATCTTCTTCTTCGTCCTCCAGGATTTCTTCCTCTTCTTCTGGCAAGATCTGGGCGACTTCTTCTGTTTCTAGATCTTCTTCTGTCTCATGTTCTTCCAACTGGTCGAAATCTTCCTCGGTGGCAGAGATGCGAGGGTTTGCTTGTTTAAATTTTGCTGAGTCTCTGATGTCGTGAATGGAGCACTTGGGGTTACATGCTTGAAAATCGAACGGATTTATTGACTGTTGAATTCTATGATGAGGAAGTGATTGTGTCCTCCAAGAATAGACTGTTTGAACTGTGTGCTGACGACAATAGTGACCGGAACAGGAAAAGACAGGGTCCCAACAAAAATAGTGAGAATATTAAAGACATAATTAAGCTGATTCTGGAAAAAGGTAATAATATACCCACATTTGTTGCCCATAACCTTGGTAAACTCCCACCCATCCAATTTGACCATGTTGACGTTAATGTGCTCCTTAGTGAGATCAAGAAAACTCAGTCAGAAGTTGCTAATCTGAGAAAGTGTTCCTCAGCCCAAAATGACTGTATGAAGGACTTATTGAGTGCAACTGGTGATCTGAGTAGTAGAGTGCTAGTGATTGAGGACTACAGCCAATCCCAAGGAAATTTAATATCTTCAGGTGGCTTTCCCGCAAATAGGCCTAGGCCTACTGCATCTGTAAATGACACTAATCCAGAGCCTATAAATACCACAGCTGCAGTGTCCACTACCAGCCGCACTACATTAGATAGCGCCCCCTCCACTACACAGGAGACCACGGCCACATCCACAATTGTCCACGACACAACGATCAGAACCGACGGCGACGACTCCGACGAGACAACCCGAGGGAGGCCTAACTCCGTTGAAACCTTTGCCACAGGGGAAATTACTGATGCCACCACCAGCTGCTCCACGTGCCGGTGGCGCCTCCTCCATCACACAGGAAGCCACAGCCATAACGGGTAGAACCAACGAGACAACCCGAGGTAGGCCTAACATCAACGTAACTTCTGCCACTGAGGAAATTAATAAAGTCAACCCTGCAGTGAGGAGCGTCGGAAGCGGTACACCCGCTATAATGAGTATAGCAACACCTGGGGCCTATAATGTAGCTGTACGTACAGGCAACGCGCAAGGCATCACTACAACACCTGCGACGGGAAGGAGCTCGACGACAACCCCTATCGACAGGATCACAACGCCTCCACCCTCAGGTGATGATAAGGGGAGGGTACTATTCAAGGACAATGGTTTAGGGTACATTCCACCAAAGGTAAAACTCATCACATACCTGAGGGGGAACAGAGGCTGAATGGAGGTACCGGTACTGGTACCACAAACAATGTTAGGAATTCTATGGCTGTGCAAATTCAACCTAGGAACTTTATGCATCAGGGGATTAAGGGTAAAAATAAAAGTACGGGGATAAGTACAGTTAAAAAAGTGAAAAGATCACGCATAGCCAAAGTATTTGCGACAGGTTTTAAGCCAGGAGTGACGGCATCCGACTTGAAAGAATATCTCTCCAATAAACTCAGTCTTAGTATGGATGTTGAACCAATTATTCCCTGGTCTGATAGGCACACATATATTTCATTCAGAATAAACTGTGAGTGTCCAAATCCCGAGGTGTTTATGGATGAAGAACTTTGGCCAGAGGAAGCATCGGTGTACTGGTGGAGAGAACGTAGGGCACAGGTACCGGTACCGGTACCAACAAATGAGGACTCTATAACTACGGTAACCCACCCTCCCAACAACTCTTAATCATGGATATAAAGTCTACTTTATCTCCCAACAATTTGCGTATTGCTACTTATAACTGTAGGGGGCTCCCTAAAACCAACAGAGGGCTTCTCCTACGCCCTGATGTAGTAGACGTATTTTATACCAGTGATATTGTGTGCCTGCAGGAGACTTGGTATTTTAAACAGGATTTGGGTAACCTCAGTACTATCTGTGATAATTTTCATGGGTTTGGGATCTCGACAACCGATGCTATGGATGGTCTAGTAGCAGGTCACCCACCGGGAGGAGTAGCTATTTTGTGGAGGGACTCTTTAGACAGCCGGGTTAAACCACAAATTTACCATGGTGTACAGGTATAGAAATAGAAGATATCCAACGGAAAGTAGTTATTCTTAGTGTGTACTTGCCCTACCAATGTAATGAAAATGAAGAACAATACCTGGAATGCCTTGGAGAGCTAAGTGCTCTTTTACAAGAACTAAATACCACCTGCTACTCTGTAATAGGGGACTGGAATGCTAATCTGAAGGACATGAGTAACTCTCTGTTTGCTAGTCATATGACTAACTTCTGTGGTGAGCATGATCTAATTATCTCTTCTCAGCTCATGCTCCCTCATAGTAGTTACACATGTGTCAGTGCAGCATGGGGCTCAACGTCTTGGCTAGATCATACCGTAGCTAGTGCTGATTTCCATGATATGATAACAAATATGGAAATTCAGTATACATATACAGATGAAGATCATATCCCATTGACCTTAACAGCTAGTTTGGAAAGAGCGCCAGAATTAACCCAGTCAAACAATAGTGCAAATCCAAAACTGCCATGGGGCGGGCTTGACGAGGAGGAGTGTGAGCAATTTTGCACTTTAACACACACTCTCCTTTCTGAGCTTGATCCTGGCAGTGAGGATGCCATTACCTGTGAAGACCCCAATTGTGTTAATGCTAGTCATCGAGAAGAGGTCAGCAAGCTGTACAATAATATTATATCTTGTCTTACTAAGGCTAGTGACATAGTATTTCACAAGCATAACAAAAATTACTCGTTTTAACAAACCTGGGTGGAATGACCATGTTTCAGAACTATACCAGGCATCCCGAGATGCTCGTAGTGTATGGCTGGATCATAACAAACCGAGACAGGGACCCATTTTTGACATGTTCACCAGACTAAAGGCTAGATGCAAGTATGCAATCAGATATATAAAAAACAATGAAAATGTATTAAGAAGAGAAGCATTGGCCAAAACTTTGCTAGCAAAGACACATTGGCCTTCTGGAAGGATATTAAAAAAATGCATAATAGCTGCACACCTCTACCCGTTAGTGTAGATGGGATCTCTGGTACTAATAACATAGCCAATCTTTGGAAAACACATTACCAAACTTTGTTTAACTCTGTTGGGCACCAAGGAAATACCTTTGCTGCTACAACAGAGTGTAACAAAGAAGAAAAATATGACACAATTAAAGTTACAAGTGAAAAAATCAAGGCTGCAATAAGTAGGCTAGATGCTAACAAATCCTGTGGTTTTGATGGTATATATGCTGAACATTTGAAGTACTCCTCCACTCTCCTCTTGGAGAAACTCAGCAGTTGCTTTACCAGCTTTCTAATCCATGGTTTCCTACCAGAATCTATGATGTCCGTTACCTTGATACCAGTAATTAAAGACAAGGCTGGCAAAATTACATCAAAAGACAACTATAGACCTATTGCCCTTGCCAGTATTGTAAGTAAGATACTAGAGTTAATCATTTTAGACAGAATCTCAGTGTATATCTCAACTAATAGTAATCAATTTGGTTTTAAAAAGAATCATGGTACGGACCAGTGCATCTACACTCTGAAGGAGCTAGTGGATGGGTACATCAAAATGAACAGCTCTATTTGTGCATGCTTTCTTGATGCTAGTAAGGCATTTGACAGAGTCTGCCACAATATCCTGTTTGATAAATTAGCAACAAGGGGAGTGCCATCCTATATACTGAGAATCTTGAAGTACTGGTACGCCAATCAAACATTTAATGTAAGATGGGGTAACATTATTTCGGATTCCTTTACAGTAACCAATGGAGTGAGACAGGGTAGTATTCTCTCACCTTACTTATTCAATGTATATATGGATGAATTAAGTGATAAATTGAATAAAGAGCAGATTGGATGTTATGGTGGGAATAAAATCATCAACCATCTCATGTATGCTGATGATCTGGTCATTATTGCACCGTCTTCTGCGGGTCTGAGCAAACTTCTTGATATATGTGAATCTTTTGGTAGTAAACATTGTGTTAAATTCAACCCACTGAAAAGTGCTGTTCTTATATTTAGATCAAAATTACTGTATAAAAGTAAACTGCCAAATTTCTCACTCAATAATCAAATTATTCAAGAAGTAAACAAAATAAAATACCTGGGACACATTATCTCAAACGATTGCTCAGATGATGCAGATATCGGCCGTCAGCGCAGACAGCTATATTTACGTGGTAACACCATCTTGAGAAAATTCCACATGTGTAATTGGGAAACTAAAGTCACTTTGTTCCGGACATATTGTTCCTCTATGTACACGGCCCATTTGTGGTGGAAGTATAAGAGAGCCACCATAAATGGTCTGTGTACATCCTATCATAATATACTCAAGATGTTCATTGGTCTCTCTAAATATGAAAGCACTAGTATGGTGTGCACACTGTTGGATGTGCAGTGCTGTCGGGCTGTCATCAGGAGACTGGTGTACAGCTTTTCGCAGCGACTGCAATCCTCCAGTAACACGCTGATTGTAGCTCTTTGGTCTAGTGATCATATCTATGAATCCCGTATTATATCTCACTGGCAGAAGCTGCTGCACACATAGTATGTAATGTAATATATAGGTCTAATTGAACTATGAGCAATGATCTGTGCAATAGGTGTTAACCAACATTGAGCAATAGCCTTAGTTAGCCTATCTGTGTTATATTGTGACAAAATGTGATATGTGCTCTATTCTGTAAATAGGCCTACTGTATTTTTTATTTTATTGTGTCTTTATTAATATATCTTTGTGTATAATTATTATCTGTGCTCTGACGAGAAGTGTATGTGATATGGACCATTAGGTCGTACTGTATTTATACTGTATCTATCTTATGTGTCTGGAATAAAGAATTATTATTATTATTATTATTATCACTAAACGTTGGTCCCTACCTCTGTAGTTATTGTAGGAAAAACGTCTGGTGGTTGGATTTCTGGGGTAGACTCTTCGTAGTTGATTTGGAACAAGCTTAGGCCAGCTTGCTTGGGGTTGATTTGAGTGATAAGCAGGCTTCGGTGGTGGGGCTGCATTACGGGAAAAAAAAATGATTTCTGGATCTATTGTGCATTTGCAGGTGAGTAGGAAACCTCTTTATGGCGGCTAAGGTGTTGGTTTTTAGGCGGGTCGCGAGGATTTTTTGGATTATGATTAGATCTCTTTGGAAACCAACGGGGTCATGCACAGTGAAGTGTTCTTGGATGGCAGGAGGTAACACTTGCACCAGGTAAATAAGGGTGTGTTGTTTCTGTTGTTCTACAGAAAGAGTAGGAAATGCAGCTTTCACTTGCTGACTGACGGCGGCTAGTGTGGCGTCTAGATCGCCTTCGTACTTTATGTTATTTTATTTTTGCATGGGCGACGAAAGTACTCAGTGATGGCTTAATGGTATCAATTACCATGGGCCAAAATTGGTCCCAGGTGAGTTCAGGGGTTACCTGTGGAGCAACTAAGGCAACAGCTTTTCTTAAGTGCAGTACTAGGATGGCAATTTTTTCGCGGTCAGTGTTGTATGCCAAGTCAAGTACTGGCTTTACTATGTCCATGTAGATTTCTATCTCGTATCTGTCCCCATCGTATTTGGGGATGGGAATGTGAGAGCGAATAGCTGCCATATTTCAAAATGTTATACAACGCTCGATTGTTTCAAATTTTTGTAATGTAATGAATTCTTCTTTCCGTCTTGTGACTTGGCTTTCGGCACCCCGAAGTCCTGCACAAGTCTTAACTCTCTTCTAGTAGAGGATACTACGGCCACAGCCGACCTATATCCCACTAGTCTGTAGAGTTACCAAAGTATTGTGACTTGGCTTTCGGCACCCCGAAGTCCTGCACAAGTCTTAACTCTCTTCTAGTAGAGGATACTACGGCCACAGCTGACCTATCCCACTAGTCTGTAGAGTTACCAAAGTATTGTGACTTGGCTCTCGGCACCCTGAAGTCCTGCACAAGTCTTAACTCTCTTCTAGTAGAGGATAATACGGCCACAGCCGACCTATCCCACTAGTCTGTAGAGTTACTAAAGTCTTGTGACTTGGCTTTCGGCACCCCGAAGTCCTGCACTAGACTTAACTCTCTTCTAGTAGAGGAAACTACGGCCACAGCCGACCTATCCCACTAGTCTGTAGAGTTGTCCAAGTTTTGTTACTTGGCTTTCGGCACCCTGAAACCCTGGACAAGATTTGAACTCTCTGCTAGTAGAGGATACTACGGCCACAGCCGACCTATCCCGCTAGTCTGTGGAGTTAACCAAGTACTGTTACTTGGCTTTCGGCACCCCGAAGCCCTGGACAAGATTTGACTACTCTTCTAGTAGAAGATACTACAGCCACAGCCGACCTATCCCGCTAGTCTGAGGAGTGTACTCTATCTTAGTAGAGGATACTACGGCCATAGCCGATATATCCCGCTAGAGCAATAGAGTATTCAAGTCTTGCTACTTGACTTTCGGCACCCCGAAGTCCTGGGCAAGATTTATCTTCTCTACTAGTCGAGGAGGCCCTGGTCATCACCGACCTCTCCCGCAAGACTAAAGAGTTACTGATCCTGTTGAGGAATCCGTGTTAATCTGTGCACCGTCACGATTAACAAATGAGTTCTTTGAACCTCTTATAAAAGTCAGAGGCAGTCGAGTTAGGCAAGATTGGTCAACACCATATTGTCTTCTCGCGTTACCCCGATATACTGTAGTGCTAATCCGTCAACACTGAGGCACTATATTTAAGACTCTACACCAAGAGTACCTGAACAGAACTTCAACAACGTCTAAATATAAAGGTCAGGACAGTCGAGCATCCATAAGTCACAACTGTATATGCTCGCGTTAGTCCGATGAGGGATCCAACACATAATTACTAATTGTGTAAACTCATTCAAGACCCCAAGTCCATTAGTCCATCTGTAACCTACTACTTCACACGACAGGCCAACCTAGACGGCCCACGGAGACCAGAGGACTACAAGTTACCAGAAAACCAGCTTTACTATTCCCAGTGCCCTTGTTGGAATATTATAGAAAAACCTGAAGAAGTTCATGCCAGTGACGAGGCAAAGAAAGTTAGAGTGCCCCATATCGACTCTAATAACTCTACACCAGTGTGCCGGTGTACTCTATAATTGGAGTCCACAAATTCATATGAGTGTTACATAATTAGAGTCCCACAATATCGACTCTATATAATTCATACCAGTGTTATATAATCGAGTCTACCAATATCGACTCTGTGTAATACTTACGAGTAAATAATTGTAGCCTACAATAAATAGAGTCCACAAATATTGATGTTATACCAGTGCATAAGTATCACCACAATTAAGAGTCCACCAATCTTGACTCTGTTGGAATATGTAGCCTACCAGTGAATAAGTGTAACCCAGTTAGAGCCCCCAACTATTGACTCTACTAATATCCATACACCAGTGCGCAAGGTGACAGTGACGATATGTATACTTTCCATGTCGAACTTTGTTCGTAATAGTAAATAGAGATATCTTCTCTGAATATCAGTTCAATACTAAAGCATTTTAACTCTTCAGTACATTCTCGATTCTCCAATTACCCTGAGTGAAAATAAGCGAATAATCTAACTTATCATTATACCTGAGCTCCATCTAGATTCTCGCTTGTGCTCGAAGAAAACCCATGTTCTCAGTATCAACTCATATGTATGTTTCGTAGAGCTTAAGATAAATAAACTGACCTTAAAAAATATTTCGGTGTTATATGTATCCTCTATTGTTTCTTTGTATGTATTGTATGAACTCTGAAGTCCCAGTCTTGAAAGAACTCACCTTAACCAATACGTTAAACCTGAATAAAATCAGGGCATAACATTGGTGGCAGCGGTGGGATAGGTCGGCTGTGGCCGTAGTATCCTCTACTAGAATAGAGTTAAAACTTATGCAGGACTTCGGGGTGCCGAAAGCCAAGTCATAAGACTTTGGTAACTCTACAGACTAGCGGGATAGGTCGGCTGTGGCCATAGTATCCTCTACTATCAGAGAGTTAATGCTTATGCAGGACTTCGAGGTACCGAAAGCAAAGTCACAAGACTTTCTACTCAGTCTAGCAGGATTGTCGGCTGTGGCCGTAAATCCCAGTTGCTGGGTAGGGTAATTTCAAGACTTCCAAACTTGGAGTGCCAAAATTTGAGAAGCCTTGGAATTGCTTAATTTGTTCAGATTTTCCCAGGCTAGTGATGGCCTTCACTGAGAGGTTCCCGCTCGCCCTTTGAATTGGACAAGGGCGCGAGCGCACATCTTCTGATGGTGTGGGGAGCCCTTCTTGCTTTAGTGGTAACAAGAGTTGTTTGTTTTTTATCATATTATGTTGTTATAAGGATCAATAAATTTTGGTCATCGTTATAACAGAATGGTAGTAATAAGGGGCTTATATTAGTATCAGATAAAGAAAGTAAGATAATGTGGTTCTCAGTATATTGTTACATGAATAAACATTTTGAGGCCTTGGAAATCGCGGGTAGCGATTCAGAAGGGTGGAAGATAAAAAGTGAATGCGGAGATGCAATGCGGAGATGCGCATTGCGCAAGGTATACACATAATAAGATATTTGGTTTATTAATTCTAACCCTCATAGACAAACTGATCATGAATAGTATGATAGAAAACAAAAGAATGGATAGTAATATCATGTAAATAGAGAATTAAAATCTTGTTAATTATATTGGAAGTAAAAACACAAGGTAAGGAAATAACGAGCGAATGCTGGGATGCACACTGGTAAAGAGACTCTTTGTTTACTTATCATAATTAGAAGGAACAATTCATGAATAGGATGGGAGGAATATAAACAAGAATTTATAGTAATATTCTAAATAGACAAAAGTAGATGAACAAGGATATACTTGGTAGATAACATACGAACAGGCATGCGGATGTTCTGACAAGGTTATGTAGTACATGGAGTTAATACTTATATAATTTCTCTGCTATACTAGTAACAACATTGTTAATTGAATGATTATTAATATGTGTAATGGTATGCATCTTCTTCCTTCTGGGTGAAGATGATTCTCCATTTCTTGGAGGTTGGTTGGGTAGAGGAACATCTGGGTAGCTCTTTCCCGGGTGTTGAAGGATGTTCCGACGCAATCGCTGCTATGCGGCATTCTCTCTCACTCCCATCGTTGGCTGGTGATTTCTTCTTCATGATGTTGGACTCTCGTGATTGACTTAAAAAGAGGGGAGCAGGTATTGGTGTCTGCAGTGTTTCTTTTGATGGTTGTTTCTTATTGTCGGCGGCTTCCTTTCTCATTGTCCTTCCCTTCTCATTTTTCTTCTCTGTCTGGTTGTGATGGAACAGGAGCCAACTTTTCCTTCTCTGTAGCTGGCTGTGGTGGAACAGGAGCCAACTTGGGGTTACGGGGCATGTTCTTGGTGGTGGTAGTTTGATGTTTGGTTGGAGATTTTTCAGGTGGTGGAAGGGTGCCTTTCCTTTTTCGGGGTATCTCACTATTAATGGGCGTGTTTTAGTCTGATCGTCATATATATATATATACAAGGTTAGATACAATCACGAATTTCAAGGCTACATGCTTTTTCATTGTACATTTAGGCAAGAACAGTTTTAAGGTACAGTATATGCGAACCTTACAAACGGGCGGGGCGGTCTAATCTTAGAGGGCAGAATCAGCCAAGGAAGGATTGATTGTTTGGCTCCTCCCGCCCACAATATTCCGGCGGGAAGGTCCTAGCTAAGCGGGCGGGATCTTCTAGTCGGAATGGTCTGAGGGCGGGAAGGTCAGTAAGCCGTTCCAAGTTCCAACCACTTCCCCCCCCCCCCCCTCCCTCAACGGCTTACTGACCTTCCCGCCCTCAGACCATTCCGACTTGAAGATCCTGCCTGCTCAGCTAGGTCCTTCCCGCCCCAATATTGTGGGCGGGAAGAGCAAAGCAATCAATCCTTCCTTGGCTGATTCCGCCCTCTAAAATTAGACCGTCCCGCCCGTTTGTAAGGTTCGCGTATACCTTAAAGGCTTAAACTGTTCTTGCCTAAATGTGCAATGAAAAAGCCTGTAGCATTGAAATTCGTGATTGTATCTAACCTTGTGTGTATATATATGACGATCAGACTAAAACACGCCCATTAATTGGAAAAATCACAACTAATTAGTTTGCCAATTGTCCATTTTCAGCCGATGGTGATTAACATATTTCCATTTTTTATAGAAATCAGTTACTTTGCAAATAGAGTAGCGAAATATGGAGTGATCATGAAAACGTGACATTACCCCTTGAGGTTTATGCCTTTTTATTTATTCCGGCTGTCATTAGACGATCTCATACAGCTTAGGAAGGATCTGTGAGAGTTGAAATGCTTAAGACTGTCTCGAATAACCGTCTGTCTTCCATATATCCCTCCTAATCTGAATAAAATTGCCTCATGATAGACAAAATACACTGTAATATATATGTGTGTGTGTATAATTTAATGATGTTTTAATCTAATCGTCACTCATACACATATTAGTGAGCTGGGCCTATAATTAGGCCTTGTAATTGGGGTTGGGTGAGAGAAGGATCTGCCTTGTTTGAGCCAATCGGCTCTCTGCAGACTCCCGTTTTCTTATGTTCTTATATATAATTATTCGTATCATTTGTTCGGTTACTTGTTTTCTCTTTCAAAAACCTACTATCATTAGATTTGATTTCATCAATAATTAGATACATATTATAAATTCGTTACATTTAACGTGAAAATAATATATAATAACTATATTTCGAGGATTATCTTTGAAATATATATAAATAATTTAACATATACAACTGGATGGTAACACTAATTTAAAAACTTTACAATTATGGAAAACCGTAATGCATTGCAGCGTAGTCTAATAAGTAATCATATTATTTATTTCCAATGTCATGTTTTCTTATTTTTAATGAATTAGTGGTGAGCGATTCCGTTTCAAAATATCATTACCTTTGCTTGTTATTAATATTTAGTTATAATGTAGCCTACTAGCCTATATTTTCTTATTATTTTGAATTTACTTTGCGACTGTTTCGCCAGACTCCCCTTCAAAGGACCGCCTCGGAATATAAGAACATAAGAACACGGGAGACTGCAGAGAGCCGATTGGCCCAAACACGGCAGATCCCTTTACACCCAAACCATCTCAGTGTCATGAAAAAAGGTCCCATTCTTTTACCATGTTAGATTTAGAGAAGGGCGTCCATAACTTGCAGAATTAGAAAACTCAGACTGTGAGAAAAATCTGGGTGTGTTTGTTAGCAATGATCTGAAGCCTAGAAAAAAAATGTACAGTATAAGCGTTCGTAACAAGGCAAACAGGATTCTAGGGTTTATCTCTAGGAGTGGGAGAGCTGTTGATATGATGTTATATTAAAACTTTAGCCTACTTGTAATTAGTGAGACACCATGTGGATTGTGATGTTCAATTTTGGTGTCCTTATTACAAAATGGACACATATTCCTTGGAGATAGTAGGCTACATAAGAACGTAAGAGAACGGTAGTCTGCAGAGAGCTGATTGGAGATCCCCTTCAAACCCAACCGATCTCGTACAGCGAAGAGTACCAACATTATCCATAATATTATAAATCTTCCATACGAAGAAAGGTTGAAGAAATTAGGCTTACATTTGTTAGAGACTCAGAGTTAGAGGGTATATGAAAGTGGGTTAGTTGGATAAATATAGAGGACTTGAAAGATGTACTGAAGCTCAGTGATAGCGAAAGAACTCGAGCAAATGGTTTCAAATTAGATTAATTTAGTTTAAATAATATATAGTCAAATATTGGTTTGGTAACAGAGTTGTCGATATGTGGAATAGGCTACCGAGTGATATAATGGGATCAAGAACGATAGAGAGCTTCAAGATAAAATTAGATAGGCATATGAATTTCATGAGTTAGATGTGAAAGGGATCTGCCTTGTGTGGGCCGATCGTTTCTCTGCAGACTCCCGTTTTCTGTTGTTCTTATGATACCGGCACATATCAGATATTTCCACTTGAGGGAATTTTTCTGGACATCTTTCTCCCTCATGTTTAACCCGATTGCTTTTGAGATTTCAAGACGTTGGCTCCATTTTTTGGCGATTTTAAGAACTTTCGCCCAATTTCTGTCAATCGTGAGACCTTTCGTGCCATTTAAGTGTATATTTTTTTCCTGGCGAGCGATAGCAAACCTGTAATTTAACAGTAACCGGCATTCGGCCGGGACGCTCCCATGTGAATCTGCTTGACATGGGTTCGATCCCAGCCAAGGCATAACATATTTATTTGGAGTGGTAGTACGTCCTAGCGTTTCACATGCTCGCATCCAGTTGGGGGACACCTCGACGACGTATACAGACTATAGTATATTTTTTTTCCCAGCCTATGGTAAATTCCAATATTAGTAGGCCTATCTTATTTTTTTTTTTTTACTCTATGTGAGTGAGGGAGACAAAAGGCAGAACTGCCTGTAGCGAGTGCCTCCCCCATAGTTGAAAGAGTGACAGCGCCAAAATCAAGGGACGTTCGAGTCAAAATGCCTGGACACACTGAGTTTGAAGCAATTTAAGCCATAGGAGAAGGGAAAGACTGTTTCTGGGGGAGAGTTCCAGAGTTCAGCTGTTGAATAGAAGAAAGACTGATAGCAAAGTTTCACTTTTTGGTTGGAGAGTTGCACAGAGTAGGGGTGGGGTGGGATTGTGTTGCAAGACGGGTTACTCAGCTATTACGTCAATTTTGTACCGAAATGTGTTGTTAACTATGAAAACTTAGCATTAATACGACGCAGAGACATTAGATTCATATTTTTCCATTAAGTATCGAAAAATCAGTTGATAAGAGATTAATTTAGGTCTATATTTTCTTTATTGAGCGTCCAAGAGAGTATTGGATATCAGCATTTTTTCGTGTTTCCTTTGCTAAAATATCCGCCCTTTCATTTCCCTTGAGGGGAGGTTTTTAGTTTTTTCCCTGGACCTCCATCAAGCTTAAAATTACACACCCTAGACCCCCTTTCAAGTTACTGTATAATTATGTGCTCTCCACTCGACCGCTGGGGATCTATATTATTGAGTTATTTAATACGTAGTATAACTACGGATATATTATGTACATATTAAACAAAAGTACAAACACAATTATAACAAACACATTCTTTTGGATCCCATTGTTCAGTCAGTTTAGTTAACATTAACTGATGGTAGTCTTGGCCAAATATCGACTACACTAACTTACTAAATAAGAAAAATAAAATTGGATTCACACCTTAATTAGACTAATGTTCAACTTACATTAATAAAACAATTCTATAATTTAGCATATTAAGTTATAAACTGGTAATTAGGGCGAGAGCACGGATATAACTATAGTGTTGTCATGTGTTAGCTGTGGTTTATTAAATGGCGTATTGTTATTGGGAAGGATCTCTTTACCCCTTTCACCATATAAACTACAAAAGGTAATAGTGAGCCCATTGCAAAATTTTAAGAACACGATCACAAGTCCTACAACTGATCATTCAAATCCAGAAAGTACCGGCCTAGAACATAAGAACATAAAGCCGATGGGCCCACGCAAGGCAGATCCTTATCACACCCAACCTTAATTATAAGGCCTAATTATAAACCCAGCTCACTAACACCATTAGGACTGACATCACCAAAACGGTCAGAGGTCAGAAAACAGGGTCTGCAAAGCGCCTATTGGTCCACACCTGACAGATCCTCCTCACACCCAATCCATCTCATCCATATGCCTATCTAATTTTATCTTAAAGCTCCCTATCGTTCTTGATCCCACTATAGCGCTTGGTAGTTTATTCCACCTATCTGCAACTCTGTTACCAAACCAATATTTGCCTATATCTTTTCTGAAACTAAATTTATCTAACTTGAAACCATTTGTTCGTTCTTTCGCTATCACTGAGCTTTAGTAAATTGTTCATGTCCCCTTTATTAATCCCAGTAACCCACTTGAACACCTCTATCATATCCCCTCTAACTCTGCGTCTCTCTAACGAATGTAAGCCTAATTTCTTCAACGTTTCTTCATACGGAAAATTTCCAATATTATGGATCATATTTGCCATTTTACGTTGTACTCTCTCCAATGAATCCATGTCCATTCTGTAATAAGCACACCAAAATTGAACAGCATAATCCATATGGGGTCTCACTAATGAAAAGTAAAGTTTTAAGATAACATCAGCAGTTCTGTTACTCACACTCCTAGAGATGAACCCGAGAATCCTGTTTGCCTTGTTACGAACGCTTATACATTGTTTTCTAGGCTTCAAATCATTGCTAACAAACACACCTAGATCTTTCTCACAATCTGAGTTTTCTAATTCCATATTAGCTAGTTTATATTTAACATTTGTATGCATCTTCCCTATCTTTAATACCTTGCATTTGTCAATGTTAAACTTCATCTGCCAATTTACTGACCATTCGTGTAAGGTATCTAGATCCCTTTGGAGTCACTCTATATTGCTATCTGAATCAATTTTTCTCCCCATTTTGGTATCGTCTGCAAATTTACTTATCCTAATAGTAATAGTTATACCTAAATCAAGGTCATTTATGTATATAACAAACAACAGAGGTCCTAATACAGATCCCTGGGGGACACCACTTTTGACTGCTTCCCATTTTGACTTGGAATGGCTAACAACAATTGATTCGGTAGGTCAATAATATTATTGAGAATAATATTGGATGATGTAGAGGATAAAATTAATGCTTCCTCGAATGAATAAATAAAAAAGGGACATATAGGTAAGATCAGTAATGAAGTAGGTGCACAGCTAAAAGCTTTAACTGGTTATTTGCAACATCATTCTGATGAATCAAAGAAACAAGTTAAACAACTTTTGAAATCTTCCAGATATATAATAATTATCATGATATTTCTCCCCATATATAAATAGTGAACCGTGAACGTCAAAAATGCAAAGTAGGTCTAATAGGTGCTAAATACATACTGCATTCCTGATCCGGCTCCTCTTTTCTTTATTCACTACAGGAAACTGTTTTTATTTTATTGTTTTTATTTTTTTGTCTGTCCATCCATCCTCTATTTTAACCAACATTATAGCCTACACACACACACACATATATATATATATATATATATATATATATATATATATATATATATATATATATATATATATATATATTCGCGATATACCTAACTACTTGTTATTGACCACCAATTAATTAATCAATTGTTGCTACATATTTTCAATATTTAAGCTCATACTCTTTATATGTAATTGGTAGAGCTTAGGCTGGTATTCTTAAACAAACAAAAAATCCTTCACAGCGCTTAATACCGAACGAATATTGTTGAAATGAGTGTTGTTTACAGAGATTACACGGTTTAGTAGGCCTACTCCCATTTTACATTGTAACGTAATTGTTTATTTATTTATTTATTTATATATATATGTTTGTTTTATTTCGTCCTTCCTTGGAGCTGTGCAGAAAAATAGTTGGTTAAAAGAATACTATGTAAACGTCAAAATCGTATTCCTAAATATTGGGAACACCGTCCTTGTGTTAGTTCAAGTATGGAAAGGGGATGATGAGCCTCTTCCACAAATAATATACAATTTCTAAGACTCATATTTCATCCGAAATTAAACATATTAATCAACATACATAAATAATAGAACAGATACAAAATAAAGAAGTAGACCACACAAAAAGGCTGGATGTAGGTGGAGTCGGTAGGGGTAATTAACTTCTTCACACCTTTAAGTGTGGTTGGGTCAATAGGCAGACCACACACACACACACACACACACACACACACACACACACACACGCACGCACGCACGCACGCACGCACGCACGCACGCACAGCCCGTAGCCTAGTAGGTAGAGCTCTCGTCTCACACACGAGGGGTCGGGGGTTCAATCCCCGGCCGGGCGGAGACAAATTGGGCTTGTCTCCTTTCATGTGTTAGCCTCAGTTCACCTAGCTGTAAATAGGTACCTGGAATAAGTGGACGACGTTGTGACGTCCCATCTGGGGTTGGCAAAAATGGTACAAGGCGAGATGGGTATCATATGGTTCACCTAAGCTGATGGCTACCTAAGCCTTCGGGCGAGATGGTACCGTACAGATCCACCCTAAGCCTTCGTTTCCGATGTCGCCAATTGGCTAAAATACAGACTACACACACATCCACAGCCATTCCAACAGTACATAAAACACTTAACATGCATTTCACGCAATACATTCCCAGTTAAGGAGGCGCGATAATAATGAGCTTAGCTCGCATTGCGTGGATTCCCCTTGACGAACAAGTAACTGAGTAACACACACACACACACACACACACACACACACACACACAGTTCTTTCGGAAAAGTCTTTACTCGGCGTATTATATTTAATTTGAAGTTAAAAAATATACATTTGCAAATTATAAGCGATATAAATTAAAATGTAAAACTTTCAAACTAAACAAACCAAAATTGGGACAAGGACAATATAAAGTCAAATTAAATTATCAAAATCGCTATGTGGAAACAACGCTTACTAAAATGAAAATTATTAAATAAAAGAACACAATCCACCACATAGGGTGTACATCACTACATGAGCAAGTTAATCTGTTTCCCAAGCAAACCAATCGCACATATAACAACGCACTATCGTCACGTTAAAGGAAGTAGTCAAGTTTGGGAAGTCCGGGACGTTCTGGCAAATTTTACTAAACTCTGCATGAATAAAGAAACTACATGTTAAATGTCAAAATATTATTTAAAATCAAATTTGCAACATGACAAGACATTAACAATAGTAAAAAATTGATAAGATATCTATACTATTACAAAATAATATATAAAATACAGTACAGCACTCACTAACGATAGTGCTATCGGGTAGGTACCTGTAAGCATAGCATGCCTCAAGTGACCCCTATCAATAACTACCCTACAAATAACCTACATTTATAGCACAAATAAACTAAGGAAATCGCAAAAGTAAGCAATTGATACTATCGACAATGAATACATATAATATAGAGAAATAATTGCAAAATATGAAGTAACAACAGATTTAAACAAAGAGTACTCTTTTAACAAGAACAATAAATTTAAAAAATCATCAATATTAATAATAATAATAATAATAATAATAGAAAAAGAAAAAGATAAACAATAAATACAGACAAAAAGTAAGCAGAGGTTATACAAGAAACTTCAAGTTAAAAATGCTTGATTAAAATTATTGATGTCAAATTTTAGAATACAGTCACAATAATTGACCCTAAAAAGATTAAATTTATGGAACAATTTACTTGCCTCAAAACCTCTGTCCACTAAGAGTCTGTATAGTAACCTAGCTCTAGCCCAAAAGTCATCTACTTTAGTGCAGATTTTACAAAATCTTATTAATTGGGAATAAAAACAATTATAAGTGATTTTACTATCGATATTACTACTAGGGAAAGGAAAGTTTATTACGTTAAATTAAAATCATCAACTTTGTGATATACTTTAAGTATGCACTGTTCATTAACAATCTCTATATTTATATCAAGAAAATTTTCAACTTTATAATTTACGTTACATTGTGTGAGGGGAATAGAATTAGGGTAAATAAGTTTAGCAACTTGATTAAAATTTAACAAATTGCAAACAAGAATATCATCAATATATCTACTATTATTACTTAACAGTTTAGCAAGTGCTAATTTTTCTGGAATTTTATTTTTCTTGCTACTGTCAACTAAGTTTTATATATTTAAATTCTAAAGCAAGCAAGAATAAGTCTGCAATTAAAGGGCTAGCATTTCCACCCATAGGAATTCCTAATATTTGTTTGAAAATGTACGGCCCGAATCTAACATAAGTATTGAAAAGGAGGAATTTAAGGGCATCTTTAAGTTTAGTTCTATCAAAATATACAGAACTAGTGGGAGTAGAGCTAAGTGATGCATTATTAAAATATGTATAAACATTTATGAAATAATTACCATTCCTAACGAACCTGTCAAAGTGCAAATCTATAATAAAGCAAAGCTCTGAATATACTAAATCTAAAGGCAAATTGGTATACAAAGTTGAAAAGTCGAAGCTATGTACCGAGGTAACTTTCGGCATGGTATTTATTTTATCAATAACTTCTAACGAATTGTCAACACTCCAATAATAGTTAATGCCAGTTCTTCTCATGATGGTATTACAATATCTTTTATGAGTACTTTTAATGTATTTTAAGCAATTTACTACTTGTTCTGATAGAGTTTTAGTGGTAGCAAATTTTGCTCCGGCAATAAAGCGATATTTATAAGGTCTTTTATGAAATTTAGGTAACATGTATAATTTTGCAATGCACTTGTTCTTATCAGAAAGTTTAATATCAAATATTATATTTTCTTGGGTATGTTCATCGATTAAGTTATCAATATTCAGATTATTTTGAATTTCATAAACAGAATTACCGCAAATATTTTTACGTAATATGTTACCCTTAATACCTAATTCTTTTTTCATATTTTCAAGATAAAATTTCTTACATGTGAAGCTATAATTATTGCTGGCTTTATCTACTGTAGTGATTACAAAATGTTTATGTAAATTTATTAAATCAGCTTTAAGCTTATTATAATTATAGTCTATAAAATCTGAAAGATTAAATTCATTTTTAAGCGAGAAAATTTTATTTCTAATTAACTTAATTAATAATTTAGACCATGCTTCTAGTTCTCTCGCATTGCAGCACGCAATTTTTAACAATTTATCTTTTAATTTATTGACTGAAAAAACAATATCTTTTAAAATTATGTCCCATGTTACTTTATTACTCCCTATTCTAAATTTAAACCCTTTACGACATAGCTCCGCTAATTTGTCGTTTGCAAAATGTTTAACTAGTTCTACATCACCTGTTAATATGTGACATATCGGACTATAAATGAACTTTGCTAGTGCATCACGTCTGCTAGCTGGCATATCCATGACTCTTTCACACACGCATTTATTATTATTGAAAATATCATTATCTGAAAGATTTCCTAAAACTTTATTATAATTACAAATAATAGACCCAACAGGTCGTTCATATGAATACACTATTAATGGTTTGAAATCTTTACAACCATCTGGTAACATGGACTTAACTTTCTTTGAATTAATAAGACTGTTAACATTAATTTTGTCTAAAATTTTAGAAGAATAATTTAAAGTGGACATGACTTTATCTTTAATACGGTTATCTTTGGATTTCTTAGAATTAGCTCTAATATATCCCATAAAAGCAAAGACTATATTCTTAAATTTATTTGTGAAATTATGTTTATTATTTAGAATATTTTCTATAAAAGGAGCAAAACTTTTCTTTTGTAGGCCTTTCAATGAATCTTTTAATTTTTTAATTCCGAAATTTCGATATAATGAATATAAATTATTAACAATAATTATAATATCAGACCTGCTTTTCTTTTTATTAAATGTATTTAGTCTTCTATTACCGTGTCTACCAGGTCTTCTGTTTAAAACAGGGAAGTTAAAATATGGGTTATTAAAATCGTTTTTTAATAAATCTTTATACAAAATGTTGCCTACAATTTTTATTTGATTGTTAAGTCCCAATGGATAGATGGTCATTAATTTTCCAATCCAATAATTTTCTCTATCTAAAACATTTTGATTACTTTGAACAATTTCTATAATTTTGTATTTACAATCAAATTTAGTACAATCTGTGTTAAAATGCTTATATAGAAGAATCTTGGAGTCGATGCCGTTCTTAATTCCTGATCTATGCCCGTAGGCTCTTTCTCTTAAACATTGCTCCGTCTTTCCAACATATTGTATACCACATTTCTCACAGGTTATTAAATAGATAACATTCTTTACTTTACATGGAGATGTTACATTAACAGAAGAATTTAGAAACAAACATTTTGTATTGGTAATGTAACTTTTAAAAAATGTTTGATGTTCAAAATCAAATTCATTCACACAGAGTTTACATTTACAGTTATCAACAAAAAGACGCCGGTTATTTTCATTATGATTTTTCATTATTTAAGTTTTTATAATTTTGCCGGGTGCGTGGGTACATAGAATTTTCTGACACGTAGTCCGTGGCCGGTCCTGGTTCGTCAACGAGTACAAGTAAAGGAAGGGACAGTACATGGGGAACACGTCGTATACTAATGTTGCCACTAGTACAGACCGTCCTCACATCTATACTGTCCCTGAACCTATATAAATTAAAATGTAAAACTTGCAAACTAAACAAACCAAAATTGGGACAAGGACAATATAAAGTCAAATTAAATTATCAAAATCGCTATGTGGAAACAACGCTTACTAAAATGAAAATTATTAAATAAAAGAACACAATCCACCACATAGGGTGTACAAATCAAATTTGCAACATGAAAAGTAAGCGATACTATCGACAAAATCATCAATTATTGATGTCAAATTTAGAATACAGTCACAATAATTGACCCTAATCAGCTTCATATGGCTATCAAATATTCCCGAGAGAGAGAAAATAATATGTGAATAGTATATACATTATTTCCTGCTGTATAACAACTGTAGCGATTTCTCGACTCATACGTTATGTCAGACTCGTAGGATATATAGCTTACGCACGGTAGCCTACATTATCATCTAAGGGAAAGTGTGGAAATAAGGATAAGATGTGAAATACCCTTAAATAGTCAATAAGAATATCATGATAGTAGGCTAGACATAGGCCATTTACTCTGTTTTAAATAATCGTTTAATGATTGTCAATTTTTAACTAACGATAAATTGAATCCCTTACCAACTAATTTATCTCTACCTTCTGGAAAATATATGATTGTCTTCTATCATCATTATGTTAAAACCCCTTGAGGATCATGACGCACTTTACAGTGTATTTTGTCTATTATGAGGTCATTTTATTCAGATTAGGAAGGATATATGGAAGACAGACTGTTATTCGAGACAGTCTTAACCCTTTCGCTGAGGGTGACGTTCCGGAACGTCCTGGCAAGTTACAGCAATTTCCAGGCTTTAAAAGCCTGTAAAAACCATAAAAATCGAGTGTCAGTGGGCGGGAGCGTAAGGGGCACACCTCCGATCCTCAGAGCACCGAGCGGCTCACTGATGTTGAGTGTGTCTCGCGCGGGCCTCTCTCTGTCTCTCTCAACAGTGTAGCCATACGAGCGAATGTTACATAATAGCGGGTTTCCCGCGTTTCACTGGCACCACTGCGGGTGAACCAGACCACGTACGGGGTCCGTTCTGGTGTCATTTTGAAGCTATTCTCGACTAGTTTTCGGCAGAATACACTTCATTTAATGCAGATGCTTGATTTATCATTCAGGAGTGCCTAAATATGCCCTAAATAGCCCAAAATAGGCCGCAGCCAAAGGGTTAAGCATTTCAACTATCACAGATCCTTCTTAAGATGTATGAGATCGTCTAATGACAGCCGGAATTAATAAAAAGGCGGCATAAACCCCAAGGGGTAATGTCACGTTTTCATGATCACTCCCATATTTCACTATTCTATTTGCAAAGTAACTGACCTCTATAAAAATGGGAAATATGCTAATCACCATCGGCTGAAAATGGACAATTGGCAAACTAATTGGTTTGTGATTTTTCCTATTAATGGGCATGTTTTAGTCTGATCGTTATATATATATATATATACTGTATATATACACGCTACACACAAGGTTATATACAATCACGAATTTCAAGGCTGCAGGCTTTTTCATTGCACATTTATGCAAGAACAGTTTAAGGTATACGCGAATCTTACAAACGGGCGGGACGGTCTAATCTTAGAGGGCGGAAACAGCCATGGAAGGATGATTGTTTAGCTCTTCCCGCCCACAATATTCGGGCGGGAAGGACCTAGCTAAGCGGGCGGGATCTTCTAGTCGGAATGGTGTGAGGGCGGAATAGTCAGGGCTTTCCCGCCCTCAGACCATTCCGACTAGAATATTCCGCCTGCTCAGCTAGGTCCTTCCCGCCCGAATATTGTGGGTGGGAAGAACCAAGCAATAGATCCTTCCTTGGCTGATTCTGCCCTCTAAGATTTAGACCGTCCCGCCCATTTGTATGGTTCACACAACCTCAGCTGATCTTGCCCAACTGTGCGATGCAAAAGCCTGTAACCTTGAAATTCGTGCCATCAAATATTACCGAGAGAGAGAGAATAATATGTGAATAGTAGATACATTATTTCCTGTTGTATAACATAACTGTAGCGATTTCTCGACTCATAGCCTACACACACACTATGTCAGACTATACTTATAGCCTACATACTGTACGGTATAGCCTACATTATCATCAAAGAGAAAGTGTGGAAATAAGGATAAGATGTGAAATAGCCTTAAATAGTCAATAAGAATACTGTATCATGATAGTAGGCTACACATAGACCATTTAGCCTACTCTATGTTTTAAATAATCGTTTAATGATTGTCCATTTTTAACTGACGATAAATTGAATCCCTATAGGCTAGTAACTAATTTATCTCTACCTTCTGGAAAATATATGATTGTCTTCTATCATCATTATTATGACATTATGTTAACCCCTTGAGGATCATGACGCACTTTACAGTGTATTTTGTCTTATGAGGCAATTTTATTCAGATTAGGAAGGATATATGGAAGACAGACGGTTATTCGAGAGTCTTGAGCATTTCAACTCTCACAGATCCTTCCTAAGCTGTATGAGATCGTCGGAATAAATAAAAAGGCGACATAAACCTCAAGGGGTAATGTCACGTTTTCATGACTCCCACGTAGGCTACATTTCGCTACTCTATTTGCAAAGTAACTGATTTCTATAAAAATGGGAAATATTAAATATGCTAATCACCATCGGCTGAAAATGAACAATTGGCAAACTAATTGGTTGTGATTTTTCCTATTAATGGGCGTGTTTTAGTCTGATCGTCATATATATATATATATATATATATATATATATATATATATATATATATATATATATATATATATATACAGTATATATATATACCGAGGTTAGATACAATCACGAATTTCGAGGCTACAGGCTTTTTCATTGCACATTTAGGCAAGAACAGTTTAAGGTATATGAGAACTGTTATGCCAGGTTTTTACTGGGGTTTAATTGGTTTTGATCAAGTAGGCTCTTCCTAACTGGAGAAGTTATATTGTTTTACCGCAGACACAGAAAGACAATAGAGGATAATTATCACAAAACGTGTATTCATATTCCGTTTATTTGCACAAGAATATCGCATACGTAAAAGCTAGAACAACAATGGTCAAGAACAAAACAATAAAAGTGCACGAACGAGGCTCCACTACGTCTGACTCGCAAGACTGGATTATTCTATGCAATATCTAAGTAAGTATTAGGGACCGCTTTCTAACTGAAAGATTACACTTGTCCTGTATTTATTTCAGAGATAAGAATAGCACTCCTTTCAATCGAGGATTTACACTTGTGCTTAGAAAGGTTATATAGTAATTATATATGTGAACTTTTGGTATTTACCTGCGTAGAGTGTTGTTCTGGAATTTGGGAGCTAAACGTAATTATTTTCCTGAGGTTAAATCACTGGTGCATACGCATAAGTTAACTTGAATTTATTTGTTATTAATTTTAGCAGAATTATTATCAGTACTTACCTAATTTCTTTGAGCTTCACTAGAGCTTCCTTTCTCTTGCTTTTATATACGTGCGTAGTATCCGATGTTTCCAGAATACTTTTTATCATATACGCAGTAGATATATTTTAATTACTTTCACTTTCGATCTTTATATACTTTCTCTCTGATAATACGCCTAGTATAATTTATTTTCAGTTAGATCTTCTATAACTTTTACGGTATAATAACTTCACTTTCGATGTGTAGAATAATTAATCCAATGGGTGTAGAATTAGTAATCCAATCTTGGGTAGATCCGCTGGCCGTGGGGTTGTCATGACGTCACTGGGTTCCCACAGTGTAACTCGAGTACTTTGGTTTGGGACCTTAAATAACTAATTTGCCTAGCCCAAGCCGTGACAAAATAGAATCGAGCGAACGCAGGAGTGAACTCCTGTCTACTCTGGTCTTTAAAAATACTTTGATGAATTTCTTGTGGTTTGGTCTATCCCGGATAAAGCTTGTTAGTACCTGACTGTCTGCTTATATCCACAATAGCACCGGGGTTGAGGTAGGCCGAGAATATTAGATTACTTCACCTGGAAGGCTCTAATAAAACAGCTTGTTGATACCCACTCAAAATACTTAGTGTTCGTGGGTGACTACAGTCTCGTAATTGTGTCTACGCCTTGCGATCAACTGAACAACTCTTCAACTGTGTCCTCAACTTTCGAATCTGTCCTTTTACCCGGGGTGTCAAGAACAGCTCTAGATTGAAATGTCGATCCTAAAATCTTCCGTCATAGTCATACCGTTTCTCAGGGCCTCGGGGGTGATGTGGTTGAGCATCAGAAAGGCGCCTAGGGGTAGGATGTTGTAGGGCGGTTAGTTCCTTGTGGCTTGGAGAGGGGTGATATACTTATTTACTTATAGTGCCATTTCTTGATTGATTTCTCTTTTCCGCTTTTCTTCTTCTGTTGGACTTTGGAATTGGTTATGTTGATGGATATGTTTTTTCCCTGGTGTTAGAGGGCGTGTCATCTCGATGGTAGTAACTCGTGATGCAAATTCTAGAGGATGGTGATGTAATAGACGTGGTATATTGCGATTTTATGAGGCCTTCGATAAGGTCCCACATAAAAGGTTAATAGAGAAAGTTAGAAGCTATAATATAGGGGAGAAATGTGTGAAATGGATAGAAGCCTTCCTGAAAGATCGGAGACAGAGGGTACTGGTGAATGGAATAGGCTCGGGGTGGAGGGAAATTACAAGTGGGGTACCTCAGGGATCTGTGTTGGGACCACTACTGTTCGTTATATTTATCAACGACTTACCTGAAGTTATAACTAATGGAAGTGAGGTATACCTGTATGCGGATGACACTAAGCTGTATAGAAGAGTGAGGAGTAAGGAAGATGTGAGTTTGCTTCAAGGATAATGTGGAGGGCATGAAGGGATGGTCTGAGCATTGGTTAATGCCTTTTCATCCAAAAAAATGCAAGTACATGCGGATTGGGACAAGCAAGATAAACAAGGTAGGATACAGTATGTATGAAGCGATGGAGGAAGTGAATGCAGAAAAGGATATAGGAGTAGTGATAGACAATAAGTTAAATTTCTCAGAACATTTAGCGGAAAAGATAAACAAAGCCAATAGAATTGTAGGGCTGATAAGGAGGACATTTGTGTCACTTGACGAAGAAATCTTCAGGAATCTCTATACAGCGCTGGTTAGGCCGCACCTGGAATATGCGAACCAGGTGTGGGCTCCATATATGGTAAAGGATATAGAAGCAGTGGAGAAAGTGCAGAGGAGAGCTAGCAAGCTAGTACCAACGTTGAAGAACGCGGGCTATGAGCAGAGGTTGAGGACACAGGCTTCCGACACTGGCATATAGGAGAAAGAGAGGGGATATGATAGAGACTTTTAAGATAGTGTCAGGAAAGTATGATGAGGATGTGTGTGAAGGTATCTTCTTGATGCGGGAGGGAACAAGAACGAGAGGACACTCTTAAGAAAATTTACAAAGAAAGAAATAGGCTTGAGAAGGCAAAGAACTCATTTTGTGATAGAGTGGTAAATGAGTGGAACGCACTGCCCCAGTATGTAGTCGATTCCGAATCAATAAGGGAGTTTGAAAGTAATCTTGATAAAGCATGGGGAAGACAAGATTTGAAGTTTGACTATAAAGCAAAAATACAGAATAGTAAAAAATTTGCGTCTGCTACCGCCGCCGCCAACACCGTGAACGACCACAGCAGTGCAAGTACTGGTACTGAGCTGGATACACAGGCCTAGTTTGCCTTTTTCCAGAGGATCTACAGTAAGAAACTGTAAGAAACTGTAAGTGTTGGCTGGGGGCGGTTGTGTCCTTTTTAACTCTGGGGTGATAATAATAATAATAATAATATTTATTCAGTTAGCAATTTAGGCCTACATAGTTGGTACCACATAGTATGTTACAAATATGACATGTACCAGCTTTGCATAATTCCAACTAAGGATAGCCCAATAAGGCCGTTAGGCGTATTTCCATTGGGGTCCTTGTGGGATTAGGTTAGCTGGGGAAAAGGGGAGGATAAAAGAAATAGATACTTTAGAGAAAGTATTTCTAGGGGGTTATTTTAAGATACCTTACATCCTATGGTAAATATCAGTAATCCGTAATCAGTAATAATTTCAGTTTGGTTTGCCTATCTCTTATGTCGTATTTAGTAATAGACATAAGCTTGGTGCTCCCTTCTCGCAGCTGTCCGGTTCAGGTGTTCCTTCAAGCTACGTCTGAAGGAATACAGTGTTCTCTTTTCACGGACTGACTGGGGTAGGTCGTTCCAGTCTTTGATGGCAGTGAAGAAGAATGTTTGCTTACCCTGTCCTTGGATTTTCGGGACCTTAAAATTAAACATCCGGGCCTGTTTCTTGTATTATGTCCACTCCTCTCATTTGCTTTAACAAAATCACTCTTAAGATACTCTGGAGCTCTGTCATAGAAAATTTTGAAGGCATTAGTGAGCCTGATTTGTTTGGCCCTGTCAGAGACATTGAGCATACCTAGTGACTGAAGTTGTTCCTGGCCAACACTTGATCTGGGTCCTAGGTTCAGCATGAACCTAACCATTTTATTTTGAGTGACCTGAAGTTTGTGCTGTGCTGATTTAGATGATGCAGAGTACCAGGATGACACAGAATAGTCAAAATGACATTGAACAAGCGCTTGGCAAACGGTCTTCTTGGTCGCCGCTGGCAAGCATCCCACCTGTCTATACAGGTATTTTATACGTGCTCTACACTTACACAGGATAGATTTCAAAATTGTTTCACCTGACAAACTCGAGTCCAGTTTTAGTCCGAGATATTTAACTTGTGACACTGTTGTTATAGGAATATCATTACAGTTGACCGAGAAACCCACAATGTCTTTCAGTTTGCGTTTTGTTCCACATAAGATGGCTTCCGTCTTGCCCAGGTGATATAATATGATATTGTCTTCTGATTTGGTCTGGGGCTGCTTATGTGTTTTACAGGCTGGAGGTAGATGGAGTGGACAGTGGTTGCAAGTTTGTAGGTGTTTGTAGGTTGCAGGTGAAGTGTAATATCGGCGAGAACTGATAACTTCTCTGAACTGACAACTTCAATAGGAGAAATAACAGAAAATTATTTAGAAATGTGCAGTACATTAAATAGTCAGTTTCTTTCCGTTTTCACTAATGCAAATTTGGCACAGATTCCAGAAGTCAATATGGTATATAGTGATAGAATAGAAAATATATTAAGTACAGTTAGTATAAGTAGAAATGATGTGCTTAAGGAAATTGACAGACTGAAACCTCAAAAATCGCCTGGTCCTGACGAGGTATATGCTAGAGTATTAAAAGAATGCAGAGATGAGTTAAGTAGCCCATTAGCATTTTTATTTAACAAGTCATTAGAAACAGGTTTAGTTCCAGAAGCTTGGAAGCTTGCAAATGTAGTTCCGATCTTCAAAAAAGGTGATAAATCGATAGCATCCAATTACCGTCCCATTAGTCTCACATCAATCATAGGAAAGTTGCTAGAGTCTATTATTGCTAGGAAAATTAGAAGCCACTTAGAAAAATTTAACTTAATAAATTCTTCTCAGCATGGATTCACTCAGGGACGTTCTTGCCTTAATAATTTGCTTAGCTTTTTCTCAGAGGTATATGAAGCAGTAGATAGTGACAAGTCATATGATATTATTTATTTAGATTTCAGTAAAGCTTTCGACAGAGTCCCTCATGAGAGATTGATGAGAAAGGTTGAGGCACATGGAATAGGAGGATCGTTGTTGGGATGGATTAGGTCATGGCTAATTAGTAGGAAACAGAGAGTCCGCATAAATGGTACCAAGTCAGAGTGGGGAGCAGTCAAAAGTGGTGTCCCCCAGGGATCGGTATTAGGTCCCCTGTTGTTTCTTATATACATAAATGACCTAGATTTAGGTATAACTAGTAGGATAAGTAAATTCGCAGACGATACTAAAATGGGGAGATCAATTAATTCAGATAGCGATATAGAGTGACTCCAAAGGGATCTAGATACCTTACATGAATGGTCAGTAAATTGGCAGATGAAGTTTAACATTGACAAATGCAAGGTATTAAAGATAGGGAAGATGCAAACAAATGTTAAATATAAACTAGCTAATTTAGAATTAGAAAATTCAGACTGCGAGAAAGATCTAGGTGTGTTTGTTAGCAATGATTTGAAGCCTAGAAAACAGTGTATAAGCGTTCGTAATAAGGCAAACAGAATTCTCGGGTTCATCTCTAGGAGTGTGAGTAACAGAACTGCTGATGTTATCTTAAAACTTTACTTGTCATTAGTGAGACCCCATATGGATTATGCTGTCCAATTTTGGTGTCCTTATTACAGAATGGACATAGATTCATTGGAGAGAGTACAGCGTGGAATGACAAAAATTATCCATAATATTAGAAATCTTCCGTATGAAGAAATTAGGTTTACATTCGTTAGAGAGACGCAGAGTTAGAGGGGATATGATAGAGGTGTTCAAGTGGGTTAGTGGGATTAACAAAGGGGACATGACAAATGTACTAAAGCTCAGTGATAGCGAAAGAACTCGTACCAATGGTTTCAAATTAGATAAATTTCGTTTCAGAAAAGATATAGGCAAATATTGGTTTGGTAACAGAGTTGTAGATGGGTGGAATGGACTACCAAGTGCTATAGTGGGATCTAAAACGGTAGGGAGCTTTAAGATAAAATTGGATAAGCATATGGACGAGAAGGGTTGGGTGTGAAGGGGGATCAGCCGGGTTGGGCCAATCAGCGCTCTGCAGACCCCCATAATCCTGCGTTAATCTCTAACCGTTTTGGTAAGATGATCCTCAGGGTATTAGAGTGTTGAGCCTATAATTGGGCTTTGTAATTGAATTGGGGTTGTGTGGGACAGGGATCTGCCTTGCTTAGGCCAATCAGCTTTCTGCAGACTCCCATTTTCTTATGTTCTTATGTTCTTACATGTTATTTTCTGCCCTGCAGAGGTATATAATTGTTATCCTTGATTAGACGTTTTCTCTGATGCGGCGGAGGTGTGGTACAGAGAGAAAACGACTTGTGGTGGTGAATGCTTGGGTAACTGTTTCTCTGTTATTGGTAGAGGTACCTCGGTGATGGTGGTGGAGGTAGGGGTGGGGATCTCGGTATGTCGGCTGTGGTGGTGAATATGTTTTTCTGTTATTTCAAGAACCTTACAAACGGGCGGGACGGTCTAATCTTAGAGGGCGGAATCAGCCAAGGAAGGATCGATTGATTGCTTGGTTCTTCCCGCCCTCAATATTCGGGCGGGAAGGACCTAGCTGAGCGGGCGGGATCTTCTAGTCGGAATGGTCTGAGGGCGGGAAGGTCAGTAAGCCCTAAACGGCATTTACGAGATTTATAATAGAAGACGCTATTATACTTTGTAGATATGATGAGTCAAATAATTCATTTAATGTTCATCATAAACAACCTACGAAATAAACAACATTCACATACAGTAGTACTCAAGAAGAAGACAAATATAATTTAACTAACTTCAATATTATTAACTAGCTTAAGTATATATATATTTGTTATTGTTTTTTAATATATTTTCTAATAATGTCTAAAGTAACATACAACGATGATAGCTATGTATTATTATTTTCTTTAATGTCGACATTTTGTAAAATATTGCGGGTTGTTGGATTGCGAATTCTGTCTGCTGAGAAACTCCACACCAAGTACAAGTACAAGTAAGTTACAAGACGTACAGTTTGTGAGTAACGTCTGGTAATTTTATGTAATAACATTACTTTATCTGGCGTGGCTTAGCTTTATAGGTGCTCACTTTCTTCATCAGTGTTTTCTGTAACACCGTGGTACGTTGCAAGTGGTATATCTGTAGGTAAAATAATAAAATACTGCCTTTTGAATAGGTCGGGTAGCGCACTGCCAGTGTTATCGTTTTGTATCGAATTTAAAACCTACTTAACAGAGTTGGACAAGAACTTCATCATGGTTTGTATCAAGCTACACTGGAGGGAAGAAAGTGCCCTCATCTTGGTAGGGAAAATTAATGGCATTGAATTGCATTTTCTTCTTGATTCAGGTATGCCTTGCTCAGCCATTTCCCCCATGCTTGTAGATAAACTAAATCTTAAAAGTAGATTTCATAAACTTAAAGTAGAATCCTATAAGAGTCTTGTGGGTATAATTGGTTATTGTTCGGTTACATGTGAAAATGGTTTTATTCTTGATACATTTATGTCTGTATCAAAAAATTTATCTGAAGGTTTGTGCATCATAGGAAATGATGTTCTCATGGCTCGCAGATGTGTGCTTGACATGAACAAAATATCTCCCTACCTCTTGTTGCAGGATTTTTATGCTAAAGCTATCCCGACTGTTAGTACTCGAGACTTGGTATGTGTTGATGGCATTCCTGTTGAGGCGCGTCTTGATACTGGAAGTACACATATATTTATGTCCACCACAATTGAAAAAAATAGCAATATCAAAAGTACATTGATTAATAATCCATCAAAAACACTGACCTTGTGTGACGAAGGAATAGAATATCATAATAAATATGTACCCGAGGTAGAAATAACTTTTTTACCAATGCATGGAACCTCCGAAAGTGCACGTGGAGAAGCATACTTAAATGATACCGATACTATTCCTATTATTGGCTTAAATATCTTGAAGTACTTGAACAGAATATACTTTACTCGACATGGTCATGGTCGGGGAGAAGAGGTTGATGAGATCATAATGACCGAACAAAAACAAAAAAATTCTTATTTTCTTGATAAAATACGATTTAGGCCTAGGCCTATAAGCGAAGCGGTAGCAAGCTCCCCCAAACCTTGTATAACACTAGGATGGCCTGCTGACGAAGGAGAAACTGATAACAGTGAAAAGTTAAGGGAAAAGAAACATATTGAGGTGACTGAAGTAAAAGAAGAGAAATATCAACGTCGAATAGAAAGTACCGGTAAGAGAAAACTGTGTAATGATACTGATGACGTCAATAGGGAGTGCAAGCGTGCAAATAGGCAACTTATCTAGCAAAATAAAGTCAATGCAGCTTCATGTATTGATCTAAGAGATAAAAACAAACAAAACTAGGCTATAGGCTAGAACTCAGATAGGGCCTATGCTCAGAATGTAGTGAAATGGGCCATACTGTACATGGAAAAACTGCGAGGCGACCAACAAAACATGTATTAATTGCAGAGGAGACCACCGAACTCTAGCAATGAAATGCCCCAAGAGGAAGGAACTCGTAAAACAAAAAGAAAAAGAAAAAAAGACAACCACAAACCTACGCCCAAGCTACAACCACACAAGCCCATCAACCACCCAGCAAACACCAGACAAACCACCACCACCTCACCTGATACACAAACAGAATCTGCTCAAATCTACATGGCCATGATTCTGAACGCACACTTGGACAACGCCACCGGTGGGCAGGGTGTAAAACGAGGCCGATTATCGTAATGCTACTCAACTTCGCTTTACAATTAATGCTACCCATGACAGAAAATATTTGTTCGTTGAATTGACGGTTGATTAATCGATAGGTTAATCAATTTCTCAGATAATAAGATTATCTGAAAAGACTGATTAGTATTAACACAAAATAGGCCTACAAAAAATATATGGTCAATATACAGGAGGCGCTACAATATAGGTAGCAAAATTCTAATGGTAGTTTTGGGTTCCTATCATCATATGCTTCATTTCTATATACTTTTTATCCCCGGGGGAAAAACAAAAATCTTGGGTTTTATTATTGTTTTCTTGGATTTTTTTTTTTTTTTTATTAACCTAACCTAACCTAACCTAAATGTATTTGGGGGCTATTAGGTTAGGTTAGGTTTTTTGGATAGGTTAATGACCAAAACAAAAAATCCCAAGAAAATAAATGAAAAATCCCAAGATTTTTTTTTTTTTTTTTTCCCGGGGATAAAAAGTATATAGAAATGAAGCATATGATGATAGGAACCCAAAACTACCATTAGAATTTTGCTACCTATATTGTAGCGCCTCCTGTATATTGACCAAATATATTTAGCCTAGGCCTGACTGACGGTTACAAAGTACGGTATTATTGCCATTTTGGTTCCACAGCCTGCAAGATGGCGCCATCATGGCAGCCAATTGTGTAAATGGCCACCATCCCACCTAGACCCATTATTCGATAAAATTGAAATCTGCATATTTAGCCTAGGTGCTCGCCATTCGTCCGCGCATTAATGCTACTGGATTCAGGAAAATAGTGCTACTCAACTCAAGAGTTATTTGCTTTGACACCCTGCCGGTGGGTATTGATACCTTCAACAACTCGCTAGCACTAACTTGTCAACTAAATAATATAAAGACAATCCAACTGAGAGACTACACCCCTTTTCAGTCAGAAAAAGTACTGAACAAAATGGGAGAAAAAGCTGATATTTCGATAATATATGTAACAGAAGCCCAGAAGATGCTGAGAAAGGCTTCATTAACACCAACATTATCGATATATATGAACACATTAGAACATAAGAACATAAGAAAATGAGAAAATGGGAGTCTGCAGAAAGCCGATTGGCCTAAGCAAGGCAGATCCCTGTCCCACACAACCCCAATTACAAAGCCCAATTATAGGCTCAACACTCTAATACCCTGAGGATCATCTTACCAAACCAGTTAGAGATTAATGCAGGATTACGGGGGTCTGCAGAGCGCTGATTGGCCCAACCCGGCTGATCCCCCTTCACACCCAACCCTTCTCGTCCATATGCTTATCCAATTTTTTCTTAAAGCTCCCTATCGTTCTTGATCCCACTATATCACTTGGTAGCCTATTCCACCCATCTACAACTCTGTTACCAAACCAATATTTGCCTATATCTTTTCTGAAACGAAATTTATCTAATTTGAAACCATTGAAACCATTCAAGGAGGTCACAGAGAAAATACAATCACTCCTACAAAATCTTCCAACTCCCGCTACAGATGTCATCATCACAGGAGACTTCAACCTGCCCATCATCAATTGGGCAACCATGAAAATAGATGGAGGAACCAGGGATGAAAAACAGCAAGCCAAGGAGCTAATGACTATCATGGACACTGCATACATGAAGCAATACATCGAGGAACCTACAAGAGGAAACAACACACTGGACTTACTATTTGGCAACAACTTCGACCTGGTACACTCGTACGAAACTGTAAAAACTATAATGTCCGACCACAGCCTCATCAAAGTTAGAACCCCCACACCAACCGCCACACCACCAAGAAGATGTCAACAGGAATCAAGCCAAATACCCTGCACCTCTCTGAAAGATCTCAACTTCTACAGCAAAGATATAGACTGGGACAGACTGAGAGCAGAACTGGCAGGAACTGATTGGAGGGCACTATTCGAAGATAAAAACGTCGACGAAACTCTCAGTATCCTCCAGCAACAATGCCTGGAGACCTGTAAAAACACCATACCACCCAAATCAAGCAGGAAGCAGATCAAGCAGATTCCCAGAGATAGAAAAATACTAATGAAGAAAAGGACGTACTTGAGAGCCAAGCAAGGGAAGACCAGCTATGCGCACAATATCACCAAACTACAAGAAGAGCTTGATGAAGTTGAACGTAAACTCATCCAGTCACACCAAGAGCAAAGAACACGCGAAGAACTACAAGCAGTTGCAAACATACGAGTAAATAGCAAATTCTTCTATGCATATGCAAAAAGGAGACTCAGGAACACCACAACAATAGGACCACTTGCAAAACCTACGGGCGAACTTGAGAGTGACCCAACCGAAATGGCCAAGATACTCAAACAGCAGTATGAAAGTGTCTTCAGCCCGCCAAATGAAGACAAGAAAATCGAGAATGCAACGACTTTCTTTGGCAACGCTCCAGAGACACCACATCAACTCTCCTCGGTAACAGTATCAACAGAGGACATAATAGCAGCCATTGACAAGATTGGACCAAACTCTGCAGCAGGACCAGACGGCTTTCATGCCCAACTGCTAAAAAACTGCAAACATCAGCTAGCCCTGCCTCTAAAACTGCTGTGGAGCAAGTCCCTCCAAACTGGATATGTACCACAATCCCTAAAAGAAGGTAATGTCACACCAATACACAAAGGGGGTAGTAAAGGCATAGCCAAAAATTACAGACCAGTGGTGCTGACGTCACACCTTATTAAAATCATAGAAAGAACAATAAGAGCTAAGATGGTCAGCTTCCTGGAAGATAATGAGGCGTTCAACGAGGGGCAACATGGCTTTAGAAAAGGCCGCTCCTGCCTCTCACAACTACTATCACACTACGACAAAATCCTACAGGATATTCAAGACGGAGAAAATGTAGACGTCATATATCTAGATTTCGCCAAAGCTTTTGACAAGGTGGACCATGGGATCCTTCTACATAAACTCAAATCACTGGGAATAGGGGGAGACCTTGGAAGATGCTCCACAGCTTCATCACCAACAGAAAACAAAGAGTCACGGTTCAAGGAAGCCTATCAGAAGCAGGTGGGGTCATCAGCGGAGTACCACAAGGATCAGTACTGGGACCTCTCCTATTCCTCATCATGATAGGAGACATCGACAGGGACCTGGAACACTCAACAGCCACATCGTTTGCAGACGACACCAGACTCATGAAGAAAATCACCTCACAACATGATGCTCAGCTACTACAACAAGACTTGGACAAAATCCTGAAGTGGGCAGAAGAAAACAACATGGCCCTAAACGGAGACAAGTTCGAGCTTCTAAGGTACGGGAACAAGAGAGCACTACAAAACGACACCAACTACAAAAGTGGACAGCAAGAAATTACCGCCAAGGACACAGTGAAGGACTTGGGAGTAAATATGAGCAGTGACGCCACTTTTTCCCAGCATATTACCAAAGCCACAACAACAGCAAAACAAATAGCAGGCTGGATCCTGAGAACCTTCCACACAAGAAATGAGAGGTGTATGCTAACATTGTGGAAGTCACTGGTCCTACCACGACTGGAGTACTGCTCCCAGCTCTGGTCTCCCCAAAAAGTAGGAGAAATAACAGAAATTGAAGCCACCCAGAGGACATTCACCAGTAAAATCCATGGGTTTCAACACTTTAACTACTGGGAGAGACTTAAGGAGCTGCAGCTGTACTCACTTCAAAGACGTAGGGAGAGATACATCATCATCTACGTCTGGAAGATTTTGGAAAAAAAGGTACCAAACCCAAACATCCAAGAGACTCAGCACCAAAGGCGAGGGAGGCTGTGCTATGTGAGGACTACGCCGGGATCAACACAAAAAATCAAATCCCTGATCCATCACAGCTTTACATACAATGGAACCAGACTGTTCAACTGTATACCAGCCCCTCTCAGGAACATGACCGGGGTGTCTCCAGACACCTTCAAGAAACACTTGGACATGTGGCTGGCCAAAATACCGGACCGGCCACCAACACCAGGATACCCCAGCACCAACTCCAACCGACTTCTGGAATGGAGAGTGGAAGAAAGGGAGCTGCCTGGTCGCAGTGGAGCCCCAGCTCAACTGTGTCACTAACGGACGGAATACAACAAAGTGTAAGTGTACGAGTTCTTTCGCTATCACTGAGCTTTAGTACATTTGTCATGTCCCCTTTGTTAATCCCACTAACCCACTTGAACACCTCTATCATATCCCCTCTAACTCTGCGTCTCTCTAACGAATGTAAACCTAATTTCTTCAACCTTTCTTCATACGTTCTAATATTATATTGTCATTTTTGTCATTCTACGCTGAATTCTCTCCAATGAATCTATGTCCATTCTGTAATAAGGACACCAAAATTGGACAGCATAATCCATATGGGGTCTCACTAATGACAAGTAAAGTTTTAAGATAACATCAGCAGTTCTGTTACTCACACTCCTAGAGATGAACCCGAGAATCCTGTTTGCCTTATTACGAACGCCTATACACTGTTTTCTAGGCTTCAAATCATTGCTAACAAACACACCTAGATCTTTCTCGCAGTCTGAATTTTCTAATTCTAAATTAGCTAGTTTATATTTAACATTTGTTTGCATCTTCCCTATCTTTAATACCTTGCATTTGTCAATGTTAAACTTCATCTGCCAATTTACTGACCATTCATGTAAGGTATCTAGATCCCTTTGGAGGCACTCTATATCGCTATCTGAATCAATTGATCTCCCCATTTTAGTATCGTCTGCGAATTTACTTATCCTACTAGTTATACCTAAATCTAGGTCATTTATGTATATAAGAAACAACAGGGGACCTAATACCGATCCCTGGGGGACAGTTATATACCAGTTATATACTAGAATTAAGTTGTTTAGTTTTTTTATCAACTCATTTAAACCATTGTTACAAAACCGTATATACCAGTATTCCATATGCTTTGATTTTACCAGAACCACCGTTAGTAAATAAGGAGGTAGCAAGCGTGGAGCTTTCAACGTGACGTCACAGGTTCCAATATTGTTTTGGTAGGTTTACTTGTTAGAGTGTAGGCCTATATGCTTTGGTCATATCCTCTACATAGCGGAAGAATGAATCGTGAAATTTGTCTATCAAAGAAATTCTCGGAAATCGGTGGCACTTTTCTACAGAATCACCCTAGCTTAGCCTATACCTAGCTATATGACATATTTAATGATAGCCCAGCCTATATTAAAATGCAAGTACATATTTGATAGGTTAACAGAAGTTGGTAAGGGTTGTGCTAGCAGGTGTGTGCGTTGTTTGTTTACATAAGTTGTACGCTCGCAGTTATGATCGCGTCTCATTTTATTTTTATTTTATTTTTTATGAAATTATCACACAGCCAGCTGTTAGGCTATTTGCCCCCTTCTGGTAATATGATGATGACAATAAGTCATGGGGGGTGTGGGGGGCAAAGCCCCCCTCAACTAATTATTTGTGAAAATTAACACATATGTAGGCTACTAGCTCATGCTCATATATAGGCAACTGGATGATGCAGCTGAGTTCATGGCCACTACCATGTGACTTAGGATTGGTAACTTTTTTTAGCAACATTGGAAGATAAATTTTGTAACCGTTTTGATTTGTGATTTGGCAAACGGCTAGGTAGCCGTCCTTTTCCATAAAGGGGCTGCACCTCTGGTCCTCTTCTTGCAATGGAGGTTGGCTGGCATCAAATTTGTCCTTTCCCGGCTCCGGTGTTACAATTATCACTTCCCCAAATTATGCAGTATACTGTTCAGTTGGTTCGCACTTCTCAATTGTGTTAAACAGTTATGCTAAGGGCTGCCACTGTATCACTGGTACTTGAAATGTTCAATAACTCGCTGAGCTGAGATCTGCACACTGCTGCGGATCTTCATGGGAACTATCGTCCACTTCAGCCATCAGATGGTCCAATGCTAGAACAAGGTCCTGTGCGGTTCCTTGTTGTTCACGAGCAAGAAAATGCAGCCATTGTTTTTGTTTTCCTTTTCTTCCAACTGTCACTCCAACAGCCCTCTGAAGAAAAAAAACTGTCAGCCAGCCATTGCCTGTTTTGACTTGTAGCAATGAACACTTGAGACAGGACAGTCCAGCACATGCGGTCACATTGAACCATTTTCCTTAACATTACACTGGCCTCCCTAGCTGATCCTATCAGTGTCTCATCAATATTGAGGGCAACCCCAGCCTGCCCTCCAAAACACCTTCTCCTATCAATACATTATACTACAAACCCCTTACGTACTACACTAACTTTTTCCAAAATAACAAATACGAAATCTCGACCCGCCTCATTTTGGCTCAAACATCCCTTGATTTTGGCCCTGTCACTCTTTCAACTCTGGGGGAGGCACTCGATACAGGCATTTCTGTCTTTTGTCTCCCTCATTCACATAAACAAAAAAAATAAAGTCCAGATTCCAGATCTACGCTATACTGAAGAGATGTAATACAATGGCTCTAGACTGTATTTTCCTTTACCTAGAAAGTTAGAGGGAATTAGATAGGCTAGTGATATTCAAGTGAGTAAGTGGGATTTCTAAAGGGGACATGGAAGATTACTGAATTTCAATGATAGCGAAATAGCTCGTACAATTAGTTTCCAAGTAGATAGATTTCGCTTCAGAAAAGATATAGGTAATCACTGGTTTGCTAACAGAATTGTAGATACAATATGTGGAATAGGCTACCTAGTGTTATAGTAGGATCAAGAATAATAGAGCTTCAAGACAACATTTGGCAGGCACATGGACATAATGGGCTGGGTGTGAAGTGTAAAAGGGATTTGCCTGGTGTCGGTCAATCAGGTTTCTTCAGACTCCCGTTGTCTTATGTTTTTACTTGCTGAGGTATTTGGAGAAAAAGAGAGTAGTGAAGGAAAGTAAGAGAAGAGCAAATGAGGAATTTGGAAGAATCTGAGTGCAAAAGGGAGTGTAAGAAACTGTTCTAGAATGAAGTCAAGAAAGTTAGGGAGCAAGGGAAATAGTAAGGGTGTGAAAGATAAGAATGGGCGAGTGCTAACTGAGAAGCAAGAGAGAGTTGAGAGATAGAGGGAGTACTTCAACAAATTGTTAAACGTAAGGAATGAAACACCAGAAAACATAGTTGGATGGGATATGGAAGGGAGAAGAGGAGGAGGTGGGGATCAGGCGGTCAGAAGTGTGTGAAGCCATGAAAAGAGTGAAGATGGGGAAAACATCAGGAGTAGATAGAGTGTGTGGTGATGAGATAGTGATCAAATGGGTATGGAAAATGTGTAAACTAGCATGGGAGAAGGGAAGTGCACCTGATGACTGGAAGCCAGGCATAATAGTCTCCCTATGTAAAGATAAAGAGGAAAGTGGAGTGTGGTAATCACCGGGGAATATGTCTTCTAAGCGTAGTACAGTAAGATAGTGATCGAGAGAGTAAGAGCGAGAACGGAGAAATGGATAAGTGACGAGCAGGGCGGGTTTAGGAAGGGAAGAGAATGTGTAGATCAGATTTTTGCCCTGAAATGTGTTGTGGAGAAATATCTGGAGAAGCGATAAAAGTTGTATGCTGACTTTCTGGACATGGAGAAGGCCTATAACAGAGTTGATAGAAATGGTATGTGGAAAGTACTGAGAATATACGGAGTAGATGGCAAGTTGCTGAAAGCATTGGAGAGCATGTATGAGGATGCAAATTTGTCAGTGCGAGTGGAGAATGAGCAGAGGGAGTTCTTTGATCTGAATGTTGGGTTAAATCAAGGGTGTGTGATGTCCCCATGGTTGTTTAATATATATATGGATGGAGTCATGAAATAAATACAAGGAAGAGCAGTTTATTTTTTTATTAAGACATGTTTGACAGTTTAAACACTCATTGTGGAGATTATGCCTTGTTAGGCCAACACATGTAAATATATTTTTTCTTTGAAAAAATAATCAACTATTGAACGCGCTCTTATTCTTTCCTCGCCCGTTATGAAAACTCGTTCGTGTCTCGTGAACACAATAAAATACAAGTAGGCCTAGATACAGATTAACCAGGTGGACACCAGCGTCGGACGTGAGTCGACGGCATTGTAAATCCCTGCCAGTACCAGCGTCGGTTATAGCCGACGGCGCTAATTGAACATTGATAAAAGGCTCGTAGAGGGTTCAGATTTGTATGGGAACTGCTTTAGGATCCCACGGAACAATACCGATGGTTGGCAGCCCCCTAAGTCCAGCCGCGTGCACGCTGGAGTGATTTTCCAGTATTTTGCCTACCCATCACCCCATGTTAATTGCGACATTCCGCCGCCCCCCAGGACCCCTAAATGACCTAAGTGAGCGTTTTTTTTGTGGTTTTTCCTTTATTACTAACCCATCCCATGTGTTTTCAGGAAAACAAAACTTGACAAGTGGCTGGGTCTGGAGTGTGCATTTTTATTAAATCAGCTGGGGCTTAATGGGTTAAGTAGGCTAGGTTTTTCATCGAATATGTAAACAATTGCCTCTCGTGCAAGACGTGTCCCTAAGCTTCTCAAACACTGTTGACTAGACCTAGGCCTGTCACTTTCCCCCAGGAATAATAAAAGGCAGTGGACGGTGGATAATTTGTATATGAAATATGCAAGGGGTGACCCATATGTCAGCACTTTGGCTGATGTTGGTACTGTATAGTGCTAACCGTGCCGCAGCAAGACTCGGTAAGGGTTATGTTAGCGGGCGTACCGTCCGCTTTGTTTACATAGTCGCATGCTCGCATTTACATTCGCGTCTAATTTGACTGCTGTTATTTACCCCTGCTGGTAATATATGTGAAGATGACAATACGTCATGGGGGATGAGGGGAACAAAGCGCCCCCTCAACCCATTATTGTATCCCAAGGCCAGGTGTTGAATAAATTGTTATGTTGAGGGAGGCTTTGCCCCCCACCCCCCATGACTTATTGTCATTATCATATATATTACCAGCAGGGGCAAATAACAGCAGTCAAATTAGACGCGAATGTACAGTAACTGCGAGCGTGCCACTATGTAAACAAAAGGTATGGTACACCTGCTAACACAACCCTTACCCAAGACTCAACTACAGTAGGTCCATCTGCAGTATCTGCAAACCATACCAGCCTCAACAGTGCCACAACAAGACAGTACGGTACCATACCAAGACTCTACTGTACATTAGGCAACTTGAACTTTAGAACAATAAGATCCTGCCAGAACACTGCCCTACCATGTAACACTGCTGCCGACTCTGGCGTTGCGCCAACAGCGCCCAGGTTAAACTAGTAGAGTCCCTTATGGCACCTAACCGCACTCCACCAGTCTCGGCATTGCCATACCAAGACAGTGCCTGAGTGCCAATAACAAGGCTTTATTGTATAGGCTACTAATGGCTGTTGGTCCACAACTCATTTTCCACGCCCCCTATTAGTCGCCTTATACAACATGCAGTAGGATGCATGGGGTATATTAATTTCTTCCTTCGCCATAAGATGAAGGCCTCCTTAGTCCTGGGGGGGAATGCATCCCTCTCTTCGACCTATTGACCTTCGAGTTCCGTTTTTCACACAGCATTCTAAACATAATTACTAAACCAAACTTTGCAACGCTCACTCATAAGAGCAGTATCATCAGCTAACCGTAGCACAGGCAACTTCCATCGCTCCATTGCCTTACTAGTGTACTGCAACATCCTCTGCTTTTCCTTGGATTTATTTCATTACTCCATCCATACAATATGTGCTGTATAGGCTACAGAACATCCATGGGGACATTACACACCCATGCTTTATTGAAGAAATCGCTATGCTCATTCTCTACACGCATTGCTGCTCTTTCACCCTCATACATGCTTTTCACTGCTTCCAGCAACTTACCAACTACCGGTACTTGCTATATCTTCAGTACTTTCCACACACCTTCTCTACCTACTGTCTTAGGCTTCTCCAAGTCCATGAAGGCAGCATAAACTTCCATTTCTTCTGCAGATACTGGGTACTTCTTCACAAGGAGAAGATCTGATCTACACAGCCCTTCCTAGACCCACCTTGTTCCCCATCTTCTCATTGCTCTGTTACATCACTATCCTACAGTACCAGTGATGGTTCTATTCTAACCCCCTCTTTCATTTCCCAGGTTAAAGTGCTTTCTTCTTTCTTAGCTTGCTTCATCACTAGAACTCGCCCATTTTTATCTTTCACGCCCTTACTAGGCCTACTTCCATTGTCACCCTCCCTAACTTTCTTGACCTCCTTCCAAAACAATTTCTTCTAAATTTGTCATCTACTGTTCTCGTACTCAGGCTCACTACTCTCTTTTTCTTCACTTACATTTCCCTTTTCTGCATCTCCAAATTTTCATTCCCTCTACTACCCAACCACTCTTGTATGCTTTCTTTTTCTCTTCAACTGCTTGTTTCACCTCCTTAGTCCACCATACTGTTTAATCCTTTCACTTCCTTCCCCTCCTCCTAACTCCTCACATGCTGGCCGTAGCACGGTTGGTAGAACACTCGCCTGTAAACCTCACGGTCAAGGGTTCGAGTCTCAGGCCAGCCAGTGTGTTATTGGCAGATGCCAGTGCTGTGGTGGAGGGTGCAATCTAGCAATCTGTGGCAACTGTTCATCAGGGCACCCACCTTAGTCCAGCTATTGAGCAGGGAGTGCATGGTTGTAAAAATGCATCATTATCATCATGCACATATCTCTTCCATAAACACAAAGCTCACCCCTTACACCTTCTCCATTCGCTTCAAGTCAAACCTATCTAGGTGTCTTCTACTGCTTTTTTTAACTCTTCCTGTAACCTTTTCCCTCTCTACATGGCTCCTCCTCCATCCTGCCTTACTCTATCTTTCCTCACCCACTTCGTCTGTAGCCTACTCACATATTTGCTACTACCACATTATGGTCAGACAACCCCCATCCCCTCATTGCCCCAAATACCCTCTATTATGAAACACAGATTACCTCATTCGTTCATCTATACATATAAAATCAGTCGGCACATTTCGTTCAACCATCTCTACTTCCCTTCTCCACTCCTCTCATTGTGTACCGGTACCGTACCTTTTTATCTTTCTCTGCCTGAAGAAGTGGCAACTATCAGCCTCCTCCCCACACATACATCCACAGTTGCATAGCTTATTAACCCAGGAACTACTATGTTCCTTCCGCCAGGCACGGTATGCAACTAATCACACACTTATACACATTATCTAGTCCAACTGGCGCCTGACCCAACGCCCGCGCTATCTCTCAACTATTCACAAGCATTCTCTAATCATTCCTATTTATTACCACTGCTCTTGCCTGTTCTACAGTCATCTCTCTATCTTTCAACGCTTGTACTCCACAATCACTCCATCTCAACGGAGGTAAGTCTTCTTCCCTCCTTTTGTATCTGACTCATATACAGTACTCTCTTTGTAAGCCTTTCATCTCCCATTCGCTCAACATTTCCATACCAGCACAGGACCTTCTGGCTCATCTCCCATCACATCCAACTTCCTTCTCTCTTTTGCCTTCAAAGCCCATGTCTCAGCCCCATACATAACTGTTGGTACAACTATCCCTTGATACATTGCACTTTTAGCTTTCATTCCGAGATTTCTCACCTTCCACATACTTACCATTGCTCCGAAAACTTTCTTTCCTTCACATACTCTCTCTTTTACTTTCATTTCCACACATGTGTCCTTGCTTATCATTCCTCCAAGATATTTAAAACACTCAACTTGTTCCAGTATTTTATCATCCAGTCTCACATCTAGATTCACCCTACAAGCACCTCTATTACACACCATCACTTTGCTTTTATTGATGTTCAATCTCAGCTTCCTCCTCCGACATACCACACCAAACTCTTTGACTTCTCGCTGCAGTTTCTCTTCAGAATCCGCTACCAAATGTGGAGGAGTCTAGACACTAGTGACATACCAGATAGCTTTAAAAATGCAATAATTGCCCCACTGCATAAAGGAGGGAGTAAAGCACTACCAAAAAACTACCGCCCGGTAGCTCTAACCTCTCGCATCATTAAAATTTTCGAGCGAGTCCTGCAAAGAAAAATTTCAACATTCATGGAGGCAAATGAACTACACAACACCGGTCAACATGGGTTCAGAGCGGGAAGATCATGTCTCTCACAACTTTTGGAACACTATGACAAAATTCTTAAAGCGCTAGAAGAAAAGAAAAACGTGGATGTCATTTACACCGATTTTGCTAAGGCATTTGATAAATGTGACCATGGTATAATAGCCCACAAACTGAAAGCAAAAGGTATAACTGGGAAAATCGGACGGTGGATATACAATTTCCTCGTAAACCGAAAACAATCAGTAGCAGTAAACCAAGTCACATCTGAGCCTTCGGATGTCAAAAGCTCAGTGCCCCAAGGAACAGTGCTAGCGCCCCTTCTGTTCCTCATACTAATTTGCGACATAGATACCAACACCAGACACAGTACGGTGTCGTCTTTTGCTGATGACACAAAATTAAGCAAGATGGTAAACACACAAGAGGACACGGGCCGACTGCAGGAAGACATGAATGTAGTGTTCCAGTGGACCAAGGAAAACAACATGCAATTCAATGAAGAAAAATTCCAATTAATACGGTACGGAGATAATAATGGTGTTAAAGAAATTACAAAATTACTTAACAGAATCTAACCACATAATAGAACGGAAAGACAGTGTGAAAGACCTTGGGGTATTAATGTCTGAAAATATGGGTTTCAAAGTACATAACCAGGTCAAAGTTGCGGCTGCGAAACGTCTTAACGGGTTGGATTCTGCGTACTTTTAAAACACGCGGTGAATTACCTATGATAACGCTCTTCAAATCTCTAGTGCTACCGCGGCTTGAATACTGTAGCGTATTAACATCCCCATACAAAGCAGGTGAAATAAATGACGTAGAGAGTGTACAAAGAAATTTCACTTCGCATATAAATTTGATAAAACAGCTACACTATTGGGAGCGTTTAAGAGCACTGAATCTGTACTCACTGGAACGTAGAAGAGAACGTTACCTAATAATATACACGTGGAAAATCGCAGAGGGTTTAGTACCAAACCTACATACTCCGATAGTCATGAAATTCAGTGATAGGAGAGGCTGGGAATGCGAAATCCCCCGGATGAATAACAGGGGTGCTATGGGCTCTCTGCGAGAGGGCTGGTTATCACACAGAGGCCCACGTCTCTTCAACAAACTCCCACGGCGAGTAAGAGACATGAGGGACATCTCGTTAGACAACTTCAAGAGAGCCCTCGATGTCGAACTGCAAAAAGTGCCAGACGAGCCCATCCTCGCAAGGGAGCGAGCTGTCGCTTCAAACAGTCTACTGCACCAAATCACCACCCATAACGAGGGGCGTCGCGCTCCTTGGTGCCACTAGAAGAGTGGCGAACACATCAAAAGGTAAGGTAGTGCTATATCATCAGCAAACAGCAACTGGTAGAACTCCAAATATATACCACTCTTTCCTACTAAACCCAATCCTCTACCCATAGTTCTCATTTTCACCTCCCTCACCACACCATTAAACAGCCACGGTGACATTACACAACCCTGTCTACAACACTAGATGGCGACACTTTATTTATAAACGTCACTTGATTGGAGAGAGCAGCTATTCGGTACCGGTAGTTCACAGCATCTTTGAATATGGCCGGGCATCTTTTATGCTATGAATTGGTGACGATATAGGGGGTATTTTCTTGACATGTTGGTGTAGCCAGGATACTGTACTTGTAGATCAGCAGGAAAGAATGTTGTGAGGCTGAACCCATACCTGACTGCATGATTGATCATCCAGGGTTTAGATCTGTACCATTAGAAGCTATGCTATACCGTATACTTAATGTATAGTCGTGGTCATGAATTTCTGGAATTTTTTTGTAGAGATAATTATAATACACAGAATAACTATATTGGGAAACTGTTGGAACCGCACAGACAAATTACTGGGATTCACTAGTTAATGTTCATTGTCTTGTACTGTATTAGGTGTATTCTGACCACGACTGTACATACCCGGTAGATTAATGAAGCGTGGGGTTTAAATTAACAGCCCACTAACATTTTCTAGATTCTGCATAGGGCAGATTCTAGATATCAGCAGTGGCTGATATCTGGAGTTCACCCGTAATGCTCTGAGAACCTGCAAAAAGTGCTTATTACCAGTATATGGAATGCAACAAAATGCAGTGTTATAGGATAATCGAATAAGGGAAATAAGCTGGGAACATACTCTTTATTGCATTAATCTAATAAGTTAGTATTTCTATGAAAGCGTTAAAGATAAAACAAATTCTTACTAATTTATTTTTTTATTTTGTAAGTGTCATTCTATACTTGTATTTACATGTTTTAATGTTTTAATTTAGTTACCAACAAGCCTAGGAAATTATTATAATTCAACAGTTTGGGAAGTCTTACATTTAATCAAAATGTCTAAGAAATACAGTACAGTATATCCTCATACAGGGGCTCATGAATTTATACTCAATTTTATGGATGAAAGTGAAATTTTAATGATTTACAATAAAAAAATAAAAAAAAATATTACTGGTACAGTACTGTACAACAAATCTGAGTGAAGTTTTGAGAAAACTTACCGGTAGGTTTCTCCAATTTTGGAGTTTCCTTAGGCCTAAATAAAAAAACAAAAAAAAACAAGCAAACTTTATATTTTTTAAGTATTATCATTGTTTTGTCTTTAATTAACCCAACATTTTTGGTAAAGATGTAGTATTCGGGTGTATCGCCCATCTTGTTTACACTACTCACAGGCTCGCAATCACGTTCCCGTCTATTTTAACTGCCTTGGGATACAATAATAGGGTAGCCCCGCCCCCCCTCCAACCAATCATACATACATACATAACATTTTAAGACTGAGTGTTCCACACATAAGTGCAGTTTCAGTCTCTTGTCCTAATGGCGGCGTTCCAGGCAACCCTGTTAAGGGCTGCTTCACTTGTCAAGTTCTTGGATTTGAGATCGGCGCGTATAGTCCGATCCCAGGTCTTCCTCGGTCCACCCCTTGGTGCAGCTCCCTCCACAATCACAGACCTGCATTTTGTCACCCAATTTTGTTCATCCATTCTCTCCACATGTCCATACCATCCCAGTCTACTTGTACGCATCACCTCGCTAATACTCTTTATACCTAAACGTCTCCTCAGCTCAACATTTGTTATTCTATCCTGTAGCCTGGCCCCACACATCCATCTCACCATTCTCATCTCATTACGCTCCATTCTGTTGACATCCTCTACTTTAACGGCCCATGTTTCTGAGGCATACGTCATTGCACTTCTAACACATGAGGCATACACCTTTCCCTTCAGGGGGAGAGGCATTCTTTTCATGGTCAGGATTGGCATCAATTCTCTGAACTTCCCCCAGCCACACCTAATTCTAGCAACAGTGGCAGCCTCGGCCCCACCACCGGCAGAGATGGTATCTCCTAGGTAACAAAACTTGTTCACCAGCTCCAAAGACTCATTTCCAAAATTCACAGCCACAGGATCATCACTTAACACAAGCTCGCCTTTGCACACTACGCACTCAAATTTCTCTATTTCTGACTTATCCTTCGGCAGGGGCCCCTTTATTCTACTACAGCGCTTACTCCCATGGTGTACCCAACATCGACAGATGCTACATTGAATTGAGTTAACGCCCACTCCCTTTCCACACACTGCACATGGGTATGCACCGCTCTTTTCCACATTGCCTCGTCTCAAACTACAATGCATAACCTTGGTTTTGTTAATATTGACTCTTAAACCCTTGCTCGCCATGCCCTCTCTCCACTTTCTGAATTTGGCCTCGGCATCCTGCATACTGTCAGCTATTAGGACTAAATCGTCTGCATAAAACAGTTCCAACGGGAGTCCGCCTCTAAAAACTCTAGACAGCGCCTCCAAGACCATAATAAAGAGGAGGGGGCTTAACACTGAACCCTGATGGACTCCAACACGGACTGCGAATTCATCACTCAGTACACCTTTCACCCTCACCGAACTTCGCGAATCCTCATACATCTTCATTATCACACGCACCAGCCACTCTTCCACACCAAGTTTCCTCATAGCCCACTGTACAACATCTCTAGGTACCCTATCAAAGGCCTTCTCCAGGTCCACAAACACAAAGTAAAGATCCCTGCCTTTTAGTAGGTATCTTTCCTGTATCTGCCTGACTATGAAGATAGCATCGGTTGTACCACGTCCTGGCATAAAACCAAACTGCATATCATCAATAGAGATGCTTTGCCTGATCAAACCCTCAAGGACTCTCTCACAGACCTTCATGATTTGGTCAAGCATTTTCAGGCCCCTATAATTTCCTCTATCTAGCGCATCCCCTTTTCCTTTGTATATATTTACTATTACACTTTTGAGCCAATCCTCTGGGATTTTCTCATCTTTAGAAAATCCCAGAGGATTGGCTCAAAAGTGTAATAGTAAATATATATCACGAGACATTACCGCGCAGGTGCCACATCCACGATTCTCGATCATCAGCTGGCAAAAAATCGGGTATAACGATATGAATTCTAACAATTTTTTGAAAATTTGACCATATTGAGTGATATTCTATAGATTGTGGAGTTACTCTAGTTTTTTTATCCGCATTGACTGATTCTTTTCTACCAACTAGAGAATATAGAAAATATCTAGCGGTATTTCAAGTTTTGATTTGGCACCACTGCTTTTGGCTTGGGACTTGGGAGTTTCTCGATCAACACGCCTCGATCAACAAGTGTCAGACCTTCAGTGAAGTTTGGTAAAGGAAAACCGCGTCTATTACGTGTAGTGTGTTGAATCAATCTAGTCCTAGGCTTTGTTAAGTGGTTAAATATATTGGTCGAGCTTAGCTGTTTTGGTATCGGTCTCATAAACAACAATGGTTAAACTATATCTTCGGTGGGGGGAGTATGGGTGTTTGTACTTGGATGTTAAAGTGAATGGCATTGAAATACCACTACTGGTGGACTCGGGCGCCTCCTTCACATGTATTTCCGTCCAGCATGTGGAACTATTAAACCTAAAATATAAATTCAAGAAGATGAACGGCTTGGCATGTGTAGGCCTACCTAGCCTGATAGGGACTGTAGGGCCTTGCTCACTTGAGTGCAAAAATGGGTTTACATTTCGCCCACATGTTACTGTGTGTCAGAATCTGCATGGTCATGGTCTTCTCGGCACTGATGTATTGTTCAGTCATCTATGTTTCATAGATACAGTACTGTACTAACAAAACAAATCCTTTTTTGTTTGTCCGAAACACTCGAGCCTCACCAATTCCACGAGCTTGCTCAATTGCTTCATGTGTCGTAGGTAATGATTGTATACCAGTTCTACCGGACACAGGTGCAAGTTGTGCATATTTTCCTAAAAAATTAGCGGAAAGATTAAAGCTTGATATACAGCCGTTAGAGGAACCTATCTACGCATCCACAGTAACTGGACAGAAACCGTTAATCGGCTGTGTTCCAAATCAGGCAATTATTGTAGGGTCGACACACTTTGTTGTTGATATATTAGTATACAATAGTTTAGATAATGTTGTCGCTACAGTTGGCATGTCAGCTCTTAAAACGCTGAAGCGAATATGTTTCTCTCTCCATGGCCATGGTTTTGCAGAGGAGAAGAATGACAATTTTATGGCTCATTGATATTGATATTGATAACCTTTGTTCGGTTTACTTTAAGGAGGACGAGGCCGCTCCCGAAAAGCCGTCCATAGCTCTGAGGTGGAAGGAAAATGAAGTTATGAAAGAGGAAGGTAGGCCTACTGTATTATGAAGCCGGAGAGTGGTGTTGAGAAGGTGGTTGTCACTGCAAAGAGGAAGCTGGGCATGACAGATGAGGACTCCTGTAGCAAGAAACAAAGGGTTGATTAGGCTATTGATAAGAGAAAAATCAGGGTAAGATTAGGCTAGTGGGTGTACCACTTCCACCATACAGCATAAATCATCTATAAATAACTTTAACCTAGGCTAGGCCTAACATAACCTAACCTTGGCCTAGTATTCTCATTACTACATGAATACTAGGTTAGGTTAAGTTAACGTTTTATAGATGAGTTATGCAGTATGTCGGTTGTGGTAATGTGGTACGCCCACTAGCTGGCTACTCCTAATCTTACCAAAATCATCTCAAAAGTGACAAAAGAGGGTAAACCTGACTTTTTGGACCGACAGCGATTTCAGTAAGTTCCGGGAGGCGGAAAGGTTTGGTTGGTGACATCTTTGCCTGGTAGTAATGAATATAAAAGTAAGAAAGAAAGGAATGTGGTTTGTTTATGAAAATAGAATAGCTTGACAATGATAAGACATGTACATACCGGTATGTGTTTATTATAAAATAGATAGAAGGGTCTCAGCGAGATGATCTGAAAGCTTTCGTATTAACGATGAAGTCTTTCAACATGCTTCTTTTAATTGATAATTTTATTTGCAAACATAGGGGATCTGTCGTATGACATTCTTAACATTACAATAATATCTATCTATCTATCTATTGCCTGACGCCGTGATCCCCGAAGGGGTGGCCACGAACGAACTGCCCCCATGCGCCATGCACCTCTGTCCCCAGTCAGTCGACGCCCCTCCTCCCAACCAGCACCGCCTTCATTCATATACTTCCTCACTCCATCCTTCCACCTCTCCCTCTCTGTCCTTCCCACCTCGCTCTCGTTGTCAATCTCTCACTTTCCATACGTTCCATATGGCCGAACCATCTCAAGTTGTTCCTTTTCACACTTTCCAGCACATCTACCTCCTCCTTACTTCCTCATTCGTCTGTCTATCCCTCCATGTAACTCCGCACGCACTTCTCAAGTAACTCATTTCCACCGCTCTCACTCTTGGTCTGAGTCTCTTCCCGAACGTCCATGCTTCGCTTCCGTAAATTAGTGTCGGGATTACCACACTGTCATGCAAGGACTTCTTCACTCCCATACTGACCACCCTATTCCTTATTACTGCTTTCAACGTTCCTACAACCCTCTTCCCCTGTTGCACCCTCTCCTGCACCTCCTCATCCACAGTCCCATCTTTACTCAACACACTGCCCAGATACTTAAAAGAGCTGACAATCTCCATAGCCTGACCGTTCAGCTTCACCTCACACTCTGTGACTTCACCCCTTTCGAAGACCATAACCTTGCTCTTCCCCGCATTTACCTTCAAATTCCGTTTTTCGCACACTGTTCCAAACTCATTTACCAGACCCTGCAACTCCCATTTATTATCACTCATCAGAACTGTATCATCCGAAAACAGCAGTATAGGTAGCTTCCACTCATTTCCCCGATCCCTTTTCAGCGATACACCAACATCCACGTACTGCTCTTGAGAGTATTTCTTTCATGACTCCATCCATATAAATTATACAGTAAACAACCATGGGGACATCACACACCCCTGCTTCAAACCAACATTCAGGTCAAAGAACTCGCTCTGCTCACTCTCCACACGTACTACCGCCTTTGCACCCTCATACATGCTCTTCACTGCTTTCAGCAACTTACCATCTACTCCGTATATTCTAATTACTTTCCACAAACCTTCTCTATCCACTCTGGCATAGGCCTTCTCCAAGTCCATAAAGGCAACATACACCTTTTGTTTCTTCTCCAGATATTTCTCCACAACACAATTCAGGGTAAAAATCTGATCTACACATCCTCTTCCCTTCCTAAAAACCTCCCTGCTCGTCGCCTATCCAATAATACATATTCGTTAATATTAAACATAAATGGTTTTATTAGGCTTGGCTATAGTCTTAAAATTAACATGGTACAGAATCTATATACAATTTGAATTCGTTCTTTATTTAGAACTTCTGTGAGAAAAATATTTTCCATTTGGGTGTGGAAGTGGTTGCCCTGGGGTGAATTGTCTTCCCTGGGGTTACCGGGCATCCGTGGCGACTCGGGCGTCCCTGGGGTCGCTACAGGTGCGGGTGATCCGGGCGTCGTTCCTCTGGGTGGAGTCGTGCATTTTTCTCCTGTCTTCCTTTTTCTTTGTTTCTTTATTTCTCTTTCTCCTTCCTTCTCTGCGTTTCGCTCTTCTATGGTTCGGTTGATTTTTTGTTTCTTCGGTATTTCAAATATGTAAGTTATTTTCTTAATGAATTAAAGTGTATTTTTATATAAATTATGGCAGTATTTCATTACACATTTATTCTAGTATGTAAGTAAAAGTTCACATTATTGCTCCCATATTTCGCTATTCCATTTGCAAAGTAACTGATTTCTATAAAAATGGGAAATATGCTAATCACCATCGGCTGAAAATGGACAATTGGCAAACTAATTGGTTTGTGATTTTTCCTATTAATGCGCGTGTTTTAGTCTGATCGTTATATATATACAGTATACCTGTATACAGTATATACGCTACACACAAGGTTATATACAATCACAAATTTCAAGGTTGCAGGCTTTTTCATTGCACATTTAGGCAAGAACAGTTTAAGGTAGGCCTATACGCGAACCTTACAAACGGGTGGGACGGTCTAATCTAACGGGCGGAATCAGCCAAGGAAGGATGATTGTTTAGCTCTTCCCGCCCACAATATTCGGGCGGGAAGGACCTAGCTAAGCGGGCGGGATCTTCTAGTCTGAATGGTCTGAGGGCGGAATAGTCAGTAATCCGATGAAAAGACTCGTACGCCATCGTCGGAGTGCTTCATCTGGAGTTTTCGCAGCCAAAACACTGGTAACACAATTATTTATTTTTCACAAAGATATTTGAATATAGGTTAATTGTAAACTACTAGACAATTATTATGATACACAGTTTATTTGGTCAAAAATTGCAGAACTTTAAAAATCACCTAATGTAGAAATTATAATTGTTACTAATTAAAAGGGAAAACAAATGTTCTCAAATGGCAACAGTCTAAAAATTAATATATTTTTTTATGTGAATGCCCCAATATATTTAGTTAAGGAACATATATTTCGAACTTGTCTATTTTTCTAATTAGTAATTTGATTTTGTTTTTTCCGCTCACTTACATGGACAACGAAAATTAACAATTTGGTAGGGTTGCTCCCGGACTAATAATAATTCTAGCTATTTTTTTAAGATTTGACCATATTGTGAGATATTCTATAGATTGTGGAGTTACTCTAGTTTTTTATCAGCTTTGACTGATTCTTTTCTAACAACTAGAGAATATAGAAATTATCTAGCGGTATTTCAAGTTTTGATTTGGTAACACTGCTTTTGGCTCGGGACTCTGGAGACTGGAGTTCCTTGATCAATGTGCCTCGATCTGCAAGTGTCAGACCTTCAGTGAAGTTTGGTAAAGGAAAACCGCGTCTATTACATTTAGTGTGTCGAATTAAGTTGGTCATAGGCTTTAAGTGATTAAATAATATATATAGGCTATTAGCTTAGCTGCTCTGGAGTCGGTTTCATAAACAACGATGGGTAAAATATATCTTCAGTGGGGGTCCCACAATGGGGGAAAATAAATAATTTGTCTGCTATTTTTCCCGCCTTCGGTTCGCACCCAACCAAAATCTGTTGCCATTGAATGAATTTAATTTTTTAAATCTCAGTCATCAAAATATCACTCGATTTCTATAGTCATGAATGTTACAGTCTATATATTACTCTCAAATTCTATTCAGTACATTGTCCAATATACAAAGTATTTATGATAAATAAAAACGATTCTATTAGGCCTACACAAACAATTGTTAATCGCCCCCCTATTCGGGTTCTGTCTTGAGTCGGTCAAACCCCCCCCCCCCCCAATGTATAGGCTATTAGGTAAATGACTAGGCTATAATCTATTCATTATAATAAGGCCAAAAATTTGAATTTTCTGAAAGGAATGTGGGATTTGGATGCAGTATCCGGGCGTACGATTGTGATGTTTACATAGGTCGATTAGTTCCTATCTATTTTGATGGCTATATTTTGTTATTTGCCCCCTGCTAGGAATATTATGATGATAATAAGTCATGAAGGGGGTGAGTGAGGGGGTATCCCACGGCAGTCAAAATAGACGGGAACATGATAGCAAGCGTGCGCGTACTGTAAACAAAGCGGGCGGTACGCCCGATTTTCAGTCCAGTGTTAAATAGGTCAGGCCAGCTACGAGGAAAATCTTGTCAACCTTCGATCAACAAGACCCAATTTATTTCACTCCTACATACAGCATAAAAAAGTTGATTGGAATGAGTTGTGTTACTGGGCATACGTTGTGTAAATACGTGAGTTGATGTCAAACAGCGGGGGTGTGGGGGCAGCTGCCCCCATCCATAATACTAGGATAGGTTAGGTTAGGCTAATGTCCTTTCTAAGGGGTATAGTAAACACTAGGATATACCCGTTCAGAGGTAGGTGATACTCCCGATAACACAACTCTTGCCAGTTGATTTACTTGAAGCTGGTCTTCTATTAATAAATTAATCCCGGGTAGAAGTTTGTAGAGTTTGGGCGTACCGCCAACCTTGTTTACACTACTGTACGCGGAGCAGCGTCGGACGCTTGCCATCATGTTCCCGTCTATTTTGACTGCCATTGGATAAAATAATATGTTGAGGGGGGGCTTTGCCCACCCTCACCCGCCCATGACATATTGTCATCATCATATATATATATATTACTAGCAGGGAGCAAATAACCGAAAAACTCGCCGTAAAATAGAGGCGAACTTAACCACGGCGATCGACAAATGTAAACATGACGACCGTACGCCCGGAATCTACATCCATCCCCAATAATATTTTGAAGGGGGCTTTGCCCCCCTCCCCCCATAACATGTTGTCATCATTGTTATTTCCAGCAGGCCCGCAGGAGGCAAACAACCGAGAAAAAAAATCGCCGTTAAAGTAGATGCGAACTTTGCCGCGGAGATCGACCTATGTAAACATGATGACCGTATGCCCGGACAATACAGCCATCCCCAAATGTTTTGGCTATTGGGTAAATTACTAAGCTATAATCTATTCACTATAATTAGGCCAAAAATCAGAAAGGATTCTGTTAGCGGATGTACAGTACTTATGTTTACATCGCGTCTGAGCTAATTTGACTTATTTTGTTTTTTCCTGAATTATATTGATATACCTGTACTGCATATGGCATAAATCTTCTAAATAATCTTGATGATTAATATAAATAATTTATTTGGGACAATGCAGGTCTATGGAATCCTTATACAGTATTTTACTCGGTAAAGAATGTAGTGTACGGTCGTCATGTATACATAGGTTGTGCGCTCGCGGTTAAGTTCTCGTTTGTTTAGAAGTTTTTTTTCTGTTATTTGGCCCCCTGTTGGCAATATATATGATGATGACAATAAGTTATGGGGGGGAGGGAGGTTATTGTATCCCACTGCAGTCAAAGTACAGTAGACGGGAACATGATCACGAGCGTACAAGGCGGGTTGTACCCCTGAATACTACATCCTTACCCTGTACTCATGTATAATCCACTGTAGGAAATTTTTGTATATCACATTTATTTAACCCAATATTATAATAATAATAATAATAATAATAGTTCTTAAAGCTAGCGCATGCTAAGCTAGCTAAGGATAGCTCAATAAGGCCGATTAGGCGTATTTCCATTGGGGTCCTGTACTACTACCCCATCCCTTTGCTCATGAGGGATGGTAACAACTCAGTGCTTGTGAAAAATCTTTAATGCGCCGAGCGTGGGCGCGAACCCGGGCCTTCTGGGTGGAAGTCCGAGACGCTAGTCACTACACCAAGCGAGCCGCTTACTTGAAAAAAATGCAAAGTCCCATCACTCTCAGTCTCGGAGCTCCCTCGGACATCCTCGCTGTTTACAAACGTCTTCATTATGGAGTACTGTACTGTATAATTTATATTTACCCCCTGCTGGCAATATAGATGATGCTTTCAATAAATCATGTGGGGAGAGGGTGCCCCCCTTAACCCATCTTGTGTTTAACTTTGGAATTACTGTACTGTATAACTAAAACCATTAAAACACTCTTATCTCAAAATCTGGAGGAAAAAACATGAAAAATAAGGGTGCAAGCCTTTTTCCTATACAGTAATTACCATAATCTTAACTTAACCCAACCTGACCTAACCTAGTATTATTAGTGGGGGCTGCCGCTCTAACATCCCCGCTGATAGGCTATTCTGCGGGGGTGTTAGGCGAATAGTAGCGTAGGTTAGTTAAGGTTATTTACCCCCCAGGGGGTAAGGGGGCCTTCATCTAATGGTGGAGGAAAACAAATAATATGCCTCACGCATCCTACTGCTTGTCGTACAAGGCGATTAATACGGGGGATGGTGATAGACTTGTGGACCAACAGCCATTACTATGCAATAGTAGGGGAGGTGTGGCAGAGTGGTCTTGCCACTGGACTGGTAATCCAATGGACCCGGGTTCGAATCCCAATATGTCAATGGGACGATTTTATTGGGATGGAATTTGTGCTGTACCTAGTATCAGTGCATTACCACAGCACACCGAAATGCCAAAAAAATACCCTCATTGTTCCCTGATTAAAATAGCACTGTATGAATATTCCCATATTCAAAAATATGCTACAAGGGGGCAATGCCTAGTGAGTTAATTGCTCAATAGGTGGCGTTCTGAGAGTGAGGGTCCGAGTGTGGGGGATGAGACTGTGAAGCGCAGAGGCGGAGCAGCTTCAGAGATGGAGTTGCTTCGAGTCGTGAAGCTTCGCATGTCTCACTCCCTAGACTGGAGCAAGACCTCACGGGCCTCACCGTGTTCAGCGGTAGAGTGTAAAGGCTATCAGCCTATGCCCGAGAGGGAGTAGTTGGAATATAGAATAAAAAAAATAAAAAAAATAAAATAAAGTCTTTATCTTAGCACTGTCCTGGTATGGCACTGCCGAGGCTGGTGGGGTGCGGATAGGTGCCACAGGGGACTGAATCTTACCTGGGCGCTGTTTGGCACCACACCTGTGGCGGCAACAATGTTTGTATGTTGGAGCAGTGTTAGGGCAGGACTTTATTGGTCTATAGTCCAAATTGCCTAATATACAGTAGAGTCTTGTTATAGTGCTCTCTTTTTGTAACTGTTAAGGCTGGTGTGGTTGCAGTTACTGCAGGTGCAAGTGCTGCAGGGGGACTCAGTTGAGTCTTGCTGAGGCATGGTTAGCACTATACCAACATCAGCCACAGTGATGACCTGGTGGGTCAGTGCTGTGGCGGGACTTTATTGTACGGTACTACAGTACACCCAACTACTGAAAGGCAACCCCGTCTGAGCCGTTACAATGCATGTAATGGAAAAATTATGCTAAACCATTGTATGTACTGTATGTATGTACTGTATATGATGCGTACTAGTCTAGAACTATTGGTGCCGATTTATCACCTCCATATTTTCTTCAGGAACGCAATTTCCAGTACTCCTACCCATGAAACACAATGTACATACTTGGCTCTAGTCCATTATCTACCAATATGTGTACAATACTTCGTGTAAGAGGCGCCTGTAAGAGTAAAGGCTGTGATAAATCCACCACTTCATGTGTTTGTCTCCCAGGTTTGTTGACTACCTGGCCGGTCTCGGCGGTCCGTTCATACCAACTCGCGCGCGGAATGTATACTTGATTATCATATCTCACTCTTGGTAATGCCCCCTACTGACAACATAAATGATGATTACAATAAGTCTTGGGAGTGGCGAGGACCCTCAACCTATCGTGTATCCATCCGGATCCCTAATAGGTCCCCTTGAAACATACGAAAATCCGAGACAAATCTTGCCTCGATTTCATGCTATTTGCTTACTTTTGGGTAAATCGATTGGCCTATGTTATGTTTGGGTAGTTTTAGGTATACTGTATCTAGCGGTTCGCCTGCAGTAGTGTATATCGCTGAGGAACGGATGACGTTTTTGTGTGGATCGACCCATATTTATCGTATTTTATGTCTGTAGTACAACAACATTCTCATATATTTTATCAGTAGATGGCCAAAAAAAAAATTGTTCGTCTAACCAAACATTTTGTTGGATAATGGGTAAAATACAGTAGGCCTACTCACTTCCGACGGTCCTTGGATAATGTGTAAATACTGTACTGTACTCACATCCGACGGTCGTCGGTACTGTATAAATCCACTGGATATGAACGGAAATCACACGCACACAAAAATTGAAAGACATGAGAGTTCAACCAACACAACACACACAATGACTACCACAGCCGGTACACTTCCTCTCCATAAAAAGGCATTATTGCATGGGAAATATGTGCACCTGCGCATTACTGGTGATTGGGTAAATGGGTGTGATGTCATCCAGGGAAATCCAGTACCATTGGTTGATCATTTGAAGTAATTTTTTAATAGTGTAGACCTTGTCTAGACAGACGACTGTGGCAGGGATGCTGGCTTGGCTATATAGGGAGAGTAATTTGTTTTGTCATATACATTATATATCTTCCTTAGGTTACATTTGTGACGGTAAGAACATATTCAGCAGTGAAATATGTGATATGACTAATTTGTATGCCACACAAAAATTTATGTACCGTACTTTTTGTATTTCAGATTGTCACAATGAGTTTTCAAATGGATTTGGAAACTCCTACAGGCGAATACTTACAAAACCTAAGGCACTTTATCCATACATCAACTGAAAGTATTGAACATTTTAAGGAAACATTGGGTTGGACAGGTCAACTAAGCCAAGCCCCTCCTTGGAAAGCATCTCAAATGGTAAGATACCCGGAACTAACTAATCAGTAAAGTATAATTATACAAGAAGGATTGCATCAATTGGCGCTTTGATTGTTCGCCTCAAAAACTTGTCTGATATCATTATTGATTTAATTAATTTTGCTGTTTAGCAATTTGTCTGTTTGTGTGTACTGTTTTCTTGTCTCTAATTATGTGTGCTCAGTGGCGGATCCGGGGGGGGGGGGGGGGGGGGCCTTAGTGACCAGAATTGCGCCCTTACATCTGATTTATACTGCATTTTATCTGAAATACAATACATATAAAGTTATGGCGCCCCTCATGTATGTATATCAGCCCCCCTCTTAAGCCTGAGCTGGATCCGCTCCTGTGTGTGCTGCATTTTATATATGGGCTGGGGGAGTGCTGGAACCTTGGTGATCCCTGGTCTCTGGGTCTTCTCCTGGGCGACCTACTGTAGATGTGTGTGATTTTGTGTTTTGTTTTTGTGTGTTCATTATTATTATTAGCATTAGTATTATTATTATTTTTGTTTTTTATTATTATTATTATTTTATTATTTTGTATTTACAAGATGCAAACGAAAGGTGGGGCCAAAGGCTGAGTGAGAATTTTGAAGAACGAAAGAAGATGTTCTGGAAGGAGGTAAATAAAGTAAGGAAAGGAGGACAAAAGGGGGAAGAGTCAGTGAAAGATGAAAATGGAGAATTACTAGTGGAACCAGTTGAAGTGAGGAAAAGATATGCCGAGTATTTTTAATCTTTGTTAAATACAAGAGATGGAAGAGAAGCAGTGATTGAAGCAGAGGTGGATGGAGATAGGTTACCCAGGCCACCCAGGTGGCAGGGAATGAATGAAAGGATTGAGGAAAATGAGGTGAAAGAAGCAGTGAAACAAATGAGAGCGGGAAAAGCAGAAGGTTTGGATGGTATTGCTGTGGAGTGTATAAAGAAGGGTGGAGATGTGATAATAGATTGGTTGGTGAGACTTTTCAATGTGTGCTTTGCTGTGTCAATGGTACCAATAGACTGGAAGAGTGCATGTATTGTGCCGTTGTACAAGGGGAAGGGAGATCGGCAGGAGTGTTCAAGTTATAGAGGTATTAGTTTATTGTCAGTGGTTGGAAAGCTGTATGGCAGGGTGTTGATAGAGAGGATAATAAAGTGTACGGAAGTTGCAATAGGAGAAGAACAGTGCGGTTTTAGGAGGGGAAGAGGGTGCGTGGATCAGATGTTTGCAGTAAGACAGTTATGCGAGAAGTATTTAGAGAAGCATAAGGAGATATTTTGGGCTTTTATGGACTTGGAAAAAGCGTATGATCGTGTGGACCGTGAAGCAATGTGGAAGGTGTTAAGGATTTATGAAATAGGAGGAAATTTGTTAGAAGCAGTTAAGAGTTTTTATGAAGGGAGCAGAGCATGTGTGAGAGTAGGAAATGGTGAGTTGAGTGAATGGTTGAGGTAAAGGTAGGTTTGCGACAGGGTTGTGTAATGTCACCATGGCTGTTTAATATGTTTATGGATGGTGTGGTGAGGGAGGTGAAAAGGAGAACTATGGGAAGAGGATTGGGTTTAGTAGGAAAGAATGGTAGAGATTGGGAGTTGAATCAGTTGCTGTTCGCTGATGACACAGCATTGGTGGCGGATTCTGATGAGAAACTGCAGCGGGTAGTCAAAGAATTTGGTGTGGTTTGTGGAAGGAGGAAACTGAAGGTGAACGTCAATAAAAGTAAAGTAATGGTGTGTAATAGGGTGAATCTAGATGTGAGGCTGGATGGGGAAATATTGGAACAAGTAGAGCGTTTTAAATATCTAGGAGGAACGATAAGCAGGAGTGGAGGTAAAACAGAGAGTGTGTGAAGGAAGGAAGGTTTTCGGAGCAATGGGAAGTATGTGGAAGACGAGAAATCTCGGAGTGAAAGTAAAAAGTGCACTGTATCAAGGAATTGTTGTGCCAACAGTGATGTATGGGGCTGAGACATGGGCTCTGAAGAAAAAGGAGAAAAGAGGGCTGGATGTGATGGAGATGAGCTGCTTGAGGAGTATGTGTGGAGTTACTCGTAGAGACAGATTGAGGAATGAAGAGATACGTAGGAGAGTGGGGCAGCAGGAACATTTGTCAGCCAGAGTAGACAGAAGGGTGCTGAGCTGGTATGGTCATGTTGAACGAATGGGAGATGAAAGGCTTACAAAGAGAATATGTGAGTCAGGTACAAGGGGAGATAGAAGGGCAGGAAGACCCCCATTGAGATGGAGAGACTGTGTAAGAAAGGCTTTGGATGATAGAGGAATGACTATAGATCAGGCAGGGGAAGTGGTGGTGGACAGGAGTGAATGGAGAATGCTTGTGAATAGTTGAGTGAACACGTGGTCATTTGGAGTAAGGGGTCGGGCGCATGTTGGACTAGATAATAGTCCATCAGGCGCCTGGCCCGGGGAGACGATTAATATGAAGGGTGTGCCTGGAAGTGTGGTGGGAGGGCTTGTGGCTTTGGCTCCGCTGCATGTCTGCCTGCCGAGATCGGAACCTCTCCGGGTGGTCAGGGACCGGGGGAGTGCTGGAGCGACCTTGGTAACCCTGGTCTCTGGGTCTTCTGGGTGACCTGGATGTGTGAGAGTTTGTGTTTTTTATCTGTGTTTATTTTTTGTTTTATGTTGTTTTTGTGTTTTCCCTGTTCTTGCTCTGTCTTGAGTCGGCTACCCCCAAAATGGGGATTGGGCCTGAGTATATAGATAGATAGATAGATTTACAGGTATTTTGATTTTCTCTGTTCGGGCTCTGTCTCGAGTCAGTCACCCCCAGCTAAAAAAAAGAAAAGGAAGGTGCCTGAGTATATATATAGACATAGATATACAGTATATACAATATATATACTGTGTGTATATATATATATATATATATATATATATATATACTGTATATATACATATACACAGTATATATACACCCATGCACATACCCCATAACTGGGGGTGGCCGATTCGAGACAGAGCCCGAATAGAAATAACAAAATCCAAGTCTTATGTATACAGTACAGTACAGTACAGTACTGGCATATAATTGTTTTCTTGTTTATAATGGTGTGTGCTGTTATCTACTATAAATTAGGTAGGCCTATGCTTTATTATACATACTGTATGTATGTATGTTGTATGTACAGTATAGTCTTTATTATGATGTGTTTTCTGGTTTCTACTATGTAATGATTGTGTTCACTGTTTTTCTCATTACCGGTACTATATATTTTTAAATACAGTACAGTATACGGTACGGGGTAATGATGTGTTTGCTATTTTCTCTGCTATGAATTATGTTTTCTTGTTTATAATAGCGTGTTGACTGTGGTTTTTTTACTATTCTGTACATACTGTTTATTGTAATGGTTTATGTATAGTTGTGTCACTCCTTTTCTACAATATATTATGTTTTTTATTTATAATGGTGTGTCGACTGTTTTCTACTATACTGTACTTGATTTGATGGTGTAATTTATGCCTATGTAAATTACATTTTATTTGTAAATGAATTAAGGGAATCTACATGTACAGTATACTGTTTGATGTTACCGGTATCGATTTTTTTTTTTTTTTTTTACAATTTAAGAAGCACGGCGGCTTTGATTCATCATGAACTCTTTTCAGGATTTCAGGTGACTCTACAATGAAAAAGAAATGTTTGCAGTGTGGGTTTATTTTTCCAGTCTTATATTTACTTCACTGTGAATTTTCCACTAATTCACTGAAGTTCAAGTAAAGGTATTTATAACTACTGTATGGCTAGGTAAATAATGCAATAACAAAAGTATTCATATCTGTACATGATAACCAACATTGTTTTGCACAAGCTAGCCTGACTGAAGAAAATGTCCCTTAGAGTTTGGTGACTTGTTGGATGCACCAGTTGGGTTGTTGTTATTGTTCCCAAGGCTGTCCGACCAAACAGCCCCAAGGTCCTGAGCAAGGCCAAGGCCATAACCGAGCGCCTCCACAGAACCCTCCCTGCTTTACCACTAAGAATGCACAGGTGACCGAAGCCTCTCCCAGGCGAGGAGCTGAGGAGGGTGTAGAAATGACCGGGACACAAAGTCCCACTCAAGGCCCTGTGCCCCTTAACAATTATGAAGGTAAAATTTAGGGGCAGTTAGGTTTATGTGTGTGGTGTGGACATTCAGGTCTTGGATAGATTCACTTATGATTGATTCATTATGACAAGTAGATAATACTGAGTGGAAGGGATACACAGGACAAATATTTACTCCTTTAATTCTCTAACGTGCAAGTTATAATGTAAAACTTGCAAAAAGTCTCTGATGATGGGTTCTGTGCAGCCTGTAATGTTATTAGGAATTAAAGTATAGGTTTATGTTATGTTTCCTTTACACCCAGTTCAGATTTACTTTATCTTGGTAGTGAAGTCCACGCCACTGGTGCGCCTTGCTAAGTGGGGGGGGGGGGTCTCTGTTTAATTAGGTTTGCCCTTATTTACACCTTATTACCACCTAGCAATGTCAAACTGTTACAAGGATAATTAATGGAAACTGTTTATGCTTAGCACTTCATTCAGAGCTGCACTGGTTTATAGGGCAGATCTGTATAGACATTTGCTTTGAAAAGTTCAGGGCAGCATCAGTGTCTGAAAAGTGTACAGTACAGTAATTGTTTACACAATATTTTATAATTTCAGAACAATAGCACCACAGACGTACACCCTGATGGAATAGAAAGTAATGAGTACAGTGAAGAGCCTCTGTTGCCTCCCCTGTCTAAGCTGCATGATCTTCCCGGCTCTACTATCACCATTAGTAAGATATGAATGAAGTACATCAATACTTGGTAGTAGGACTATGTTTATTAACCCTTTCTCAGCGGGGTGTTTTGGGCTATTTAGGGCATATTCAGGCACTCCTGAATGATAAATCAAGCATCTGCATTAAATGAACTGTATTCTGCCGAAAACTAAGCGAAAATAGCTACAAAATGAGACCAGAACGGGCCTCGTACGTGGCCTGGTTCACCCGCAGCGGTGCCAGTGAAACGCGGGAAACCCGCTATTTGTTAGCTCCCACTCGTTGGCTACACTGTTGTGAGAGGCAGAGAGAGACCTGCGCGAGACACAGTCTACCTCAGTGAGCCGCTTGCTGCTCTGAGGGTCGGAGGTGGGCCCCTCACGCTCCCACCCACTAACACTCTATTTTTACGTTTTTTACAGGCTTTTAAAGCCTGGAAATTGATGCAAATTGCCAGGACGTTCCAAACGTCACCCGCAGCGAAAGGGTTAAGGGGTTGTGATTGGTGACAATGATACAATAGAATACTGTATGGATGCATATTCCAAGCATAAATTCTGTTACATGCAGCTGTACTTCACCAGGAGGTGGGGTCTGATTTATCTCACATTTTCGAAGATTCTCTTTCCTTTTCCTTCTACCGTATTTCCCGTTTCCTCAAAGATACTTCTCTTGATTTGATTTTATTCTCTCTTCCTTTATTCTTCTACTTTCGTTCTAATCCTTCGGGCCAGCCCTATGGGAGCTCAGTGGTCTGGTTAAACTTCTCACACACAAAAAAAAAAAAGAAAAAAAAATGGGGTGGGGTGATATACAGTATTCATATGTGATGTGTGTGAATTTGTGTTTTGTTTTTGTGTGTTCATTGTTTTCTGTTGTGTTGTCCCTATTCGGGTTCTGTCTTGAGTCGGTCAACCCCCCCCCCCCCAAAAAAAAAATAGGAAAAGTGTGGATTGGGCCTGAGTATATACAGTAGATAGATAGATTGAGCACAAAGTAAATCAAATTCAGCCAGTAAAAAAAATTTGTTATACACTAATGAAATTTGTTCAGCTTAACAGTGAATAGTTCTGATTATCACATAACTTAATTGACTAACAATAAGGGTAGCAATACCTTTTTATATTTTGGAATTATTTTAAGTCCGTACTTTTCAGTCTCAACTAGTTCCATGTATGCTTGAATTAATGTTATATACAGTGTCTTGGCGACTTCCTGCAGAATTGTCCTTCAGAATATTGAGATAGGCTTGGTAGTTAGTTTTTGTAATTTTTTTAAGTACGGTATCTTTGAGGTGTGATACGTTTAAAATGGTTGAGCTGTTGAACTGTACACTAAATAATACGCGTAGCATAAGTCAGCATTGCAGATTAGTATTTTCTGTACATATGAAAATAAGGTTTAAAGAAGAACCTACCTTATCTATAGGTACATATACTTAAATTTACATTTACTTAAAATGTAAAACTAAATAATTATATTATATTTGATATTAAGTATTGATTTATGTGTCTAAACAAATGTGACCCTACAGATGCAGAGACGCAGAGGACCATCCTTGCATCTTACAGAGTACCAGGTCAGTGGTGATAATTGATTTATATAGCATTTCCATGTTCTAATGGTCAGTACTGTTATAAAAATCATCACAACAATATTTAGCTCTAGCAGTTATGCATTGCACTAGTGTTGTTTTTACTTATCAATGCATTTTTTTTTCCTTTTCAGCAGTATGTATCGAGATCCCTTGTACTGTACCATGTATCCTTTTATAAAAAGTTAAACATATTATCTTATTCGTCCGACCTTGGAAAGATCATAATACTCTTGCTAAAACAGCTTCCCAGAAGTTAAGTGTGATAAACCGTCTCCGTGGGTTCTTTACCCCCGCACAGCTTCTTGCTCTACACCGGGGCATGGTGCGCCCATGTATCGAGTATTGTTCACATGGTTGGGGAGGTTTCACCCATACCACACTTCACAAAATGGTAGAGTCAAAAACATTTTATCTCATTAAATCGAGGTGATTTAATGAGATAAAATGTTTTTGACTCTACCATTTTGTGAAGTGTGGTATGGGTGAAACCTCCCCAACCATGTGAACAATACTCGATACATGGGCGCACCATGCCCCGGCTTATTAATTCCCTACAATCTCGCTACACGCCGCAATGTTGCGTCTCTCTGCCTCTTCTACCGCTATTACAATAATCAGTGTTCTTTAGAGCTTTCTCAGTGAATACCTCCCTTACGAAGAGTGGGAGGCACCTGACTTTCAATACATTCCCACCCCTATTCTGTCCAATTCTGTAACCCAAGATTGAGCCAAATTTCCAAGTCTTTTTTCTCAAAAAGTAAGCTCTGGAATTGTCTTTCTCAATCTGTCTTTCCCTCATCCTATGACTTAAACTCCTTCAAGCTCCTTGTGTCCAGACATTTTGACTCTAACATACTTGGAATTAGGACCTCTGTTACTCCTTCAACTTTGGTGGAGACACTTGTTACAGGCAGCTTTGCCTTTTGTCTCCTTCATACACACACCAAAAACAAAATGTAGGGGGTTACTCTCAAACTTCTTATGTACTGGTGGCACTCAACATTGCTGAATTTCAAGGCCTGCAACATCATCATCTTTGGTCTTTCTCTATGTATGCTACTGTACAACTCTTCCTCATTAAAAGATGTACTTTCCTTGCCTTGAAGATATCATTCATCCAACACATGTAACCTAGTCAAATGATTGACTACAAACCATGTCCGTCTGTTATTGATTTGGTTGCAGGAAAAGGCAATTCTTGTAAAATATTTTAATTTTACCATTCGTTTACAGTACAGTAGCTTTCGTTAATTAGGCAGTCCTGCATCAGCGAGAACTGCTCCCTCCGAGTTTATTTGCTAATTTTGCTTAATGGACCAGACTATCCAATGGAGCAGCTCTTTCCCCTTGCAAAGCATGGCTGATTGAACACCATTTTGAGATAATTGACCAAGGCTCTCTTACAGACTTCAGTTAGTATATCCATCAGGTTTCTCACTTTTTCTGCTATCTTGTTGAAGTGACTAAGACCTTTATTTGTCAAAAGGGAGTCCCTCAGTGTGCCCAGAGCTCCCCTATACTATAGGGGTGGGATGCTACATTGTTTATCTTTCCCGTCATTCCTGTTCTGTGATATTGTGTCGCTAATTCTTAATTTTATTTTTTTGTAGATTATAATACAGGATTGGCAAAAAAGTGTAATAGTAAATATATACAAAGGAAAGGGGAATGTGCTAGATAGAGGTAATTATAGGCGCCTGAAAATGCTTGACCAAATCATGAAGGTCTGTGAGAGAGTCTTTGAGGGTTTGATCAGGCAAAGCATCTCCATTGATATGCAGTTTGGTTTTATGCCAGGACATGGTACAACCGATGCTATCTTCATAGTCAGGCAGATACAGGAAAGATACTTACTAAAAGGCAGGGATCTTTACTTTGTGTTTGTAGACTTGGAGAAGACAGGGTGCCTAGAGATGTTGTGCAGTGGGCTATGAGGAAACTTGGTGTGGAAGAGTGGCTGGTGCGTGTGATAATGAAGATGTATAAGGATTCGCGAACTGCGGTGAGGGTGAAAGGTGTACTGAGTAATGAGTTCACAGTCCGTGTTGGAGTTCATCAGGGTTCAGTGTTAAGCCCCCTCTTTATTATGGTCCTGGAGGCACTGTCTAGAGTTTTTAGAGGCGGACTCCCGTGGGAACTGTTTTATGCAGACGATTTAGTCCTAATAGCTGACAATATGCAAGATTCTGAGGCCAAATTCAAAAGATGGAGAGAGGGCATGGCGAGCAAGGGTTTAACCCGTCCAGCCCCGGCTAGTTTTGTTATGTTTGTTCACCAGAACCCGGCCGGTTTTCAAAAAATTGTTTTATTCCAGAAACAATAGCGAATGGGTTAGGAATGAAGGAAAAACCACGAAAAACCGCTCAAAAAGCTTAAAGAATGGTCCTACAGAGCCCCCGAAAATGTATTTTACAAGAGTAAAAAATTGAAGGCAATTACCCAAAAAAAAACAGGTTATTGCGCGCTCACGCGCACGCACGTGGACTTTGAGAGTTTTCAACCATCGGCACGGTTGTGTGAGATACGTACACAGTTCCCATACAAATCTGAGCCCTCTTGAGTGGCTACACCTGAGGTTACGGTCGGCGCAATTAGGGTGACGCGCCAGGCGCGTCTCTGGGGCTGTGCGTTACATACATCGCCGACGCGCCAGGCGCGTCGCTGGGGCTGTACGGGTTAAGAGTCAATATTAACAAAACCAAGGTTATGCATTGTAGATTGAGATAGGCAATGTGGAAAAGAGCGGTGCATACCCATGTGTAGTGTGTGGAGAGGGTGTGGGCGCTAACTCGATTCGATGTAGCATCTGTTGTTGTAGCATGTTGGGTACACCATGGAAGTAAGCGCTGTAGTAGAATAAAGGGACCCCTGCTGAAGGATAAGTCAGAAATAGAGAAATTTGAGTGCGTAGTGTGCAAAGGCGAGCTTGTGTTAAGTGATGATCCTGTGGATGTGAACTTTGGAAATGAGTCATTGGAGCTGGTGGACAAGTTTTGTTACCTAGGAGATACCATCTCTGCCGGTGGTGGGGCCGAGGCTGCCACTGTCGCTAGAATTAGATGTGGCTGGGGGAAGTTCAGAGAACTGCTGCCGATTCTGACCATGAAAAGAATGTGTCTCCCCCCTGAAGGGATAGGTGTATACCTCATGTGTTAGAAGTGCAATGACGTATGCCTCAGAAACATGGGCCGTTAAAGTAGAGGATGTCAACAGAATGGAACGTAATGAGATGAGAATGGTGAGATGGATGTGTAGGGCCAGGCTGCAGGATAGAATAACAAGTGATGAGTTGAGGAGACATTTAGGTATAAAGAGTATTAGCGAGGTGATGCGTACAAGTAGACTGGGATGGTATGGACATGTGGAGAGAATGGATGAACAAAATTGGGTGAAAAAATGCAGGTCTGTGATTGTGGAGGGAGCTGCACCAAGGGGTGGACCGAGGAAGACCTGGGATCGGACTTTACGTGCCGATCTCAAATCCAAAAGCTTGACAAGTGAAGCAGCCCTTAACAGGGTTGCCTGGAACGCTGCCATTAGGACAAGAGACTGAAACTGCACATATGTGTGGAGCACTCAGTCTTAAAATGTTATGTATGTATGTCGCGAGCCGTGGCATAGTCAGTAGAGCGTTGGCTGCTGATCAAAGACTCTGCGGATCGAGCCCGGACGGTCAAAAAAATTATTGGTAGATGTCAAGCCCGGGCAACTTGACCTAGCGATTCGTGACAAACGCCTAATGTTCATGGCCATCCCTTCTTGGGAATTAAGGCGTCTGGAAAATAAAATAAAAATATTATTAAGCTGTTGTTGTCGTTCCCTAAGCTGCCTGGCCGAACAGCCCTGAGTCCCTAAGGAAGGCCATGGCTATGGTCGGGCTTTCCCACAGAGCTCTCAAGGAGTGTAGATTATGTTGTTTGAGTAAATGATTGTGTGATATGCAGTCTTCTATGATATGTTTAATGGTATGGGGTGCTGTGTTACATCTCGGGCAGGTGTCGTCGACGGAGTTATCCAGTCTCTTCTGATAGCACAGAAAAGCTGGATGGCCATGCTGGATCTCAGCATGGCCAGGTGGACTCTGTCCTCGCGAGGAAGAGAGGATTCAGAAGGATGGATTTCGGGAGGTAGTGCCTGCAGCTGCTATTTGTCTATGAGTGATTGGATGGAATGGTTGGAGATATGAGTATGGATGTGCTTCTGGAAGCTGGTTTGGGGTGGGCAGGGAGGGAGAGAAGACAGTATTTGTACATACATACATTCATACATAACATTATAAGACTGAGTGCTCCACATATACGTGCAGTTTCAGTCTCTTATCCTAATGGCGGCGTTCCAGGCAACCCTGTTAAAGGCTGCTTCACTAGTCAAGTTTTTGGATTTGAGATCGGCACGTATAGTCTGATCCCAGGTCTTCCTCGGTCCACCCCTTGGTGCAGCTCCCTCCACAATCACAGACCTGCATTTTTTCACCCAATTTTGTTCATCCATTCTCTCCACATGTCCATACCATCCCAGTCTACTTGCACACATCACCTCGCTAATACTCTTTATACCTAAACGTCTCCTCAGCTCAACATTTGTTATTCTATCCTGTAGCCTGGCCCCACACATCCATCTCGCCATTCTCATCTCATTACGTTCCATTCTGTTGACATCCTCTACTTTAACGGCCCATGTTTCTGAGGCATACGTCATTGCACTTCTAACACATGAGGCATACACCTTGTGTGTGATACCGTGTGCTGGGTGTTGTTTTGATATTTCTTGGTGTCTGTGGGTGTGTTGGCATGTAGTGTAGTGGGTGGTGTTGGTTTGTGGAGGCTGCAGCCAGGAAATGAGTGCCTCTCATGTCCAGATGGTCTTTGACTTTGAGTACTTTGGTTTCTTGATGTAGGTGAGCTGTAGCTCTGCAGCCTGTGATGATTTTTAGGACTTTATTTTGAATAGTCTGCAAGGTCTTGTGATGTGTTTCAGCTGGGTTAGAAGCCCAGGCAGGGCTTGCATATTCCATCACTGATCTTATGTATTGTTTGTAAACTGTGGTGGTGGTTTCTTTGTTGTGTCCAAATTTTGTGTGGGCAAGGGACCTGAGGGCATTAAGTCTGGGTGTCAGTTTATTTTTTATGTTTGTGGTATGTTGTTTGAATGTCATTAGAGTATCATATGTTTCTCCTAGGATTCTGGGTGAGTGTGTATGTGTTAGGGGTGTGTTGTTAATGGTGATTTGCGGGGTGTATTTCTGTTCGGCTGTCCAGCTTGTGAGGATGGTTGCGGTGGATTTGGCTGGAGCCAACTTGAGTCTGTTTGTAGTGCACCAGTCATGTAGTGTGTTGAGATAGGGTTGAAGGAGAAATGTTGCTTCGTCTAGGTTTTGGTGTGTGCATGTGAGTGTTATGTCGTCTGCATAGGAGGCTATGTTTATTTGGGGTGTGTGGGGTGTAGTTATATCATGAATGTACAGATTAGAGTGCGGGCGACAGGACGGATCCTTGCTGGACTCCGTTTGTGAAGTTTCTGATGCTAGATGACTGACTGGCAAATTATATGTTTGCACATCTGCCTGCTAGGAAGTTGGCCAGCCACCTTTTTGTGTTGTGCATGCTTGTGTTATTGAATTTGTTTAAGTTGTGGCGTGGGATGGCATCGAAGGCTTTACTAATGTCTTGTGTGGTAAGTAGTGATCTGTGTGTTGGTCTGGCTGAATTGATACCGTCAAAAGCTCTTTATGTAAGGTCTGTAAGAAGAGTGTTTGTGGAGTGCAGTGGCCTGAAGCCATATTGTGTTGGAGCTAGGGGTAGAGCGTGTGTGGTCAGTTGTAGTGCAAGGCGTTCTATGACTTTGGAAGGGGTGCAAAGGAGTGTGATAGGACGGTGCGAGGAGGGTAGCATGGGGTCTTTGTTGGGTTTGGGGAATGTAATGATGCCATGCTTCCAGATGTTTGGTATTGTGTTGTGTGAATAACTGTAGTTTGATATGTTGGCGAGTGCTTGTATGCCTTGTGGTCCTAGGTGTCTGAGGTGTATGTTGCTTAAGTTGTTTAGGCCACTGGCGGGTGAGTGCTTGAGATTGTTGATGATGTGCTTTGTCTGGTTGTTGGTGAAGGGTGCGTAGTCAGGAACTGTGGGGAATTGTCTCTTACGTCAGATGGCGCGTCGGTTGTCTTTATGGGGGTTTAGGTGGCTGACATGAGTTAAGTAATTAATTAGTTTTTGCTTGTTGTTTATATGAAGGAGTAGAGTCTGCTGTTGTGATTGTGTTGTGTTGCTGTTGGAAAGTGTGATGCTCTTTAGTGTTTTGTAGAGTTTTTTGGGGTCTGTTTTGTGATCAAGTGTTTGGAGGTAGATATTCCAATTTAGTGTTTGTTGTTCCTGTATTTTGGTGTTAATCTGTGTGTGAGTGCTTGGATTTGCTGTGTGTGGGGTGCTGGGGAGTGTTTCAGTGTGTCCCGTTGTCTGATGAGGTTTTGAATTTATGGTGAGAAGTTGGGGTTGTGTCTTTTTCTGTTGCCTCTTGGAATGTGTTTCTTGTCAGCGTTTTGGATATTTATGTTACATGTGTGGACAGCATTGTTGATGTTAGTGATAGGTGTGCTGTTTAGGGTTTCATAGTGTTCTGTCTCGTTTGTGAAAGCTTCCCAGTTGGCTCTTTTATAGTTGGTGTATTTGTATTTGTGGCTAGCTGGGGTGAGTCTGGTTTTGGTGGTGATAATGATCGGGAGGTGGTCAGAGCCTAAGGTTTTTACCATCCTCCAGGATGTTGTGGGGGCGAGTTTTGGGGAGCAAATGGTGATATCTGGAGATGATGGGTTGAAGAGGGCTTGGTGGGGAGTGTAGGTATGTTGATGGGTGTCGTTAAGGATATAAAGGTCTGATTGGCGTTGTAGGGCTTGCCCTCTTTCTGTGTCAGGGTTGTCTACAAACCAGGCCGATGTCTTGGCATTGGAAGTCACCACCCAGGATGATGTGTGGGGTGTTTGTAATTTGTTGTAGTTGTGGTCTGTATTCGTTAGGTACTGTAGGGGATATTTGAGGGAGGATGTATGTGTTTATGATGGTTATGTTGGATTTGTTGCCAGTGCGTATTTGATAGATTGTATTTCTGTTGTGTTATCATTTGTGCGAAGGAGGGATTTGGTAAGCGCACGGCGGGTGTCTGTATAGGTTATTTCTTTGTGAACCAAGGTGATGAGACCACCGCCGCCGGCCTGGTCTTTTCTGATAGTGGTGAATTCATGCAAGGTAGGTGTTTTTTGTGTTGTGCAGAGTTTTGTTTCTTGTAAGATGGCAATGTATATGTTGTGTTGTTTGATGAAGTGTGACAGTTTGTGTTTCTTTGTGTTGATGCCATCTATGTTTAATTGAAGAATGTTAATGTTGTATGTGCAGTGTATGTTGGGTGCTGCTGCACGGGGATGGGGTGGGGATGTGGAGGAGGGAGATAGGTGAGGTGGTAGTCGGGGTGGGGATTGGGGTGCAGGAGATAAGGGTATGGATGGATTAGGTTGGGGTGGGATGTGAGGGGTTGAGAATATGGATGGTATGGAAAGGCTATGTGGGTTGGGGAGGAGAGGGGTTTGACTGGTAAAGGGAGGGGCATGAGGAACAGGTCCAGGTGTTTGTGTAGTGTTCCATGGAGGCAAGTGTTGTGCAGGTGAAATGAATCCAGTTCCCTTATGAATTGCAGAGAACTGAACCCTTTGTGTGGCGACTCGAAGTGATAGGTTTTGAGCATGTTGGACATATGTATTTGTAGGTGGGTCCTGGGTTGCTCTGGATGTCTCCGGCTAGAAGAAGTCTTCGAGAAATGACAGCCGGAGAGTCATTTCTCAGTGTGGAAAAAACAGTGTGATGTGTGTGTGTGTGGTGTGAGAGGTGTGGTAGGCTACTTGCCCGAGCGACCGAAGCCACTCCCAGGTTCGTAATTGCACAACTAATAACTAACAATGAATGCATAGCTTAACCTCCCAGACCCGGCTGGCTTCATATGAGTGTAACTCCCGTATCCGGGGCTACTATATTATGGGTTGTGCACCAACTTTAGACATTCACACCTGGGGAGGTGTGGTGGAGTGGTCTTGTCACTGGACTGGTAATCCAATGATCCCGGGTTCGAATACCGATCTGTCTATGGGATGATATTATTGGGATGGAATTTGTGCTGGAATCAGTGCATTACCACAAAACCCACAGAAACGTTTTAGACTACAGGGGGGGCAATGCCTAGCGAGTTCATTATTAGCTCAATAGGTGGCGTTCTGAGAGTGAGGGTCCGAGTCTTGGGAGTGAGACAGTGAAGCACAAAGGCGAAGCAGCTTCAGAGATAGGGCTGCTTCGAGTCGTGAATGGGCAAACAAGCGGTCTGCAAAGGCAAGATGGCGAAGGGTGATTGCAACTCTAAGTGCTTCACATGTTTCACTCCCTAGACTGGAACACGACCTCACAGGCTTCACCGTGTTGAGCAGTAGAATGCACAGGCTCTCAGCCTATGCCCGAGAGGGAGTAGTTAGAATATAGAAGAAAAGAAACTTCAAGAGACAAGCTAGTATGATAAACTGAACAGGAAAATGTAAGACTTGCTGTTTCTGTCGAATGGCATTGACTAGACAATGCTGCATCAGCTGGTTGTTGTGTTCTTCGTCACATCAGTGGCATTTTTTCTGGATGCGTTATTATTTACTTGGTGATAATGTCATATTTATTATGAGAATATTATTTTAGTCTTATCACTTTTACTAAAATGCATAATTATGCTACAGTATTCATATAATTTTGTTATGTGTTGCTTTCACTGTTTTTGTTAAGTTATTATTACTTGTTATACATCATGTGTCACTTCCACTTAACCCGGGAACTGCTGGAAGACTCTTAAGAGTCAGGGGGAAAAAAATCAATTTAAAACACCGATTTTTTTTTTTTTTTTCTTTTTTTTTTTTTTTTTTTTTTTTTTTTTTTTGCCCCTGGGCCATGCCAAATATCACTCCTCCACCTCCCCTCCTTCAGTTATCACCTATTTTCCCTGTTATTCCCTTTTCCTGTGGTCTATTTTCGTGCTAACATTAGCGAGTTGGTAGCAGGGCGTTGTCATCACTGTTAGCAAGCGAGTGCAAGAGAGAGAGAGAGAGAGAGAGTATCGATCGACAGTCTCTCTCCAGAGGTGGAGAAAAGTGGTGGGCTGGGAGGTTGCCTCAGCCATACATTGTGTAACTCCCGGCCTGTATCGCCGATTTTGACCATCCAAACGCTGTTTCCACTTGTTTTATTGTTGTAACAGGTTAATACCTTTATAATCAACCTATAATAGGCGCATATAGATAAGTATTAATGCTATTTATGGTAAAATAAATATTTAGTGATGGAAACAGCTCAAATACGTCAGCACAGGAGTGTGGTGTCTCATACCCCCATGCGTACTTCAGAGGTTAATACTATTTTATTTTGTATGCATTATATGTCACTTTCATTTTGTAAGAGGTTATTTTTTATATATATAATTAATTTTTGGGTGTCATATTCACTTGCAATTTATGTCACTTTCACTTTGTTTCGTACAAGTATCCTTCTCTAGTACTTTGCTGCTAGTGTTTGTGTGTGAGGTGTATGTGTGTATGGCATCAAGCTACATGACCACGAGTCAGAGCAGGTGGTGGTGGTCTAGTGGTTAAAGTATTGGAGTGCTGCACTACTGACCTGAGTTCGAGCCCTGGCTGTGTCATGTCGCAAAAATATTAAATATATACAGTATGTTATAAATAGTTACTTTATATACATATTAATGTGTCACTTGCACTACACTTGAGTCTTGGGCACTTCAACAGTTCTGAATCGTACGGTAATCAGTGAAGCAAGGGTCAATGCACAGTGCCACCTTGCACTCCTGATACTAAATCCCTGAACACTCAGCCTAGGATACCCCTTTAATATTCCGCGCAAAAAGGGCATGGTTTGCGGTTACTTTATGACCATATCCTGTCGCCTACTAGGTGATAAGTAGCGTGGGCGAAAGGGGATGGTCATAAAGTAACCGCGAATCAAACCACTTTTGTTCGGAATGTTAAAGGGGTATCCTTGGCTTGAGTGTTCAGGGACTTTTGCAGTGGTGAACCAAATCGCCCCATTTTGTTGCATAATGTGGCCCACACTTCTGGGTATTTATCTATAAAATACTTAGAAAAATTATTGAATTTCAAGTGTCATATAGGTAATGAATGATCCACTTACATTTGTATTAAAATTTTGGTTTTGTAGTTCAATGAATATGGGCACTAGATCAAAGTTTGTCAATAACCCGGTCCAAATCACCCCAGCCGATGCTAAAACTTTTAAGCGAGGAATTACTGTCCAGTGACGTATGTGGTAGATTGAGGCTCTTCAGATTAATTGGTGTTTATTTGAGGTACGGTAATTCATAGGATGTTCCACAAGTAAAAAGTAAGATACTACCGGTATAGTCTAGCCAATAGAAGTAGTCCTAATATCACCATAGTGAGGTGTGCCACAGGTATCAAATAAGATTCAGTTACCTGCAGTGAAAGGTCATACTGTACAAATATTGTTGAAAAATTATATCATGCTTGTGAAATATGTTGAAAAATTCCCTTTTGCACATAACCAAGTCCGTGTTTTCCACAATCAATGTTCACTGTCTCAAAGTCATTTTATATCTGCAGTAAGAGTGTGAGTAACAGAACTGCCAATGTCATCTTGAAGCTTTACTTGGCATTGGTGAGACCTCATTTGGACTACGCTGTTCAGTTTTTGGTGTCCTTATTATAGAATGGATATTGACTCTGGAGGCAGTCCAACGAAGAATGACGAAAATTATCCACATTACATTATTTGAAATTTATCATATGAGGAGAGGCTGAGAACCCTTGGCTTGCATTCATTAGAATAACGAAGATATAGAGGAGATATGATAGATGTGTTTAAATTGATGAAAGGTATCAATAAGGGAGATATTAATCAGATATTAAAGCTTAATAACGGCGAGATAACCCGTTCAAATGGCTTCAAATTGGATAAGTTCCACTTTAGAAAAGATATAGGTAAGCACTGGTTTGGGAACATAGTTGTAGATGTGTGGAATAGATTGCCTAGTGCAGTGATTACTGATTACTCAGGAACGGTAGAAACTTTCAAGTGCAAACTAGATAGTCATGAGTGATATGGATTGGGTATGAATGGGATCTGCCTCATGTGGGTCGGTCGGCTTTATGCAGAATTCAAGTTTATGTTCTTAATTGTATACTAGTTACTTGTGCAGCCAATTGACCACTTGCTAGTTTCTTTCTATAAGGAAGTTGGAGCTGTAGACATCGATAATTAAAAGAATTATCACCTAAATTGCGGTTGTAGTGCTTATATAAATACATAAAATCCAATTCAACATACTTTTTATCCATTAGAAACCTACATTATTATTGTATTTCCATTTAATATCGATGTTTATGGCTCCAACTTCCTTATAGCCTGAAACTCGCAAGTGGTCAATTGTACAGTAAAATCTTCTGTTTTAACTAAGCAGGGGAAAACTCTGAAAGTGTGAGAAACCTCAGACTTTTCCTTTGTTTAAAAGACCAAATTAAAAGTTTAAAAGGCTGAGGTATATGCCTGAACAATGGTATAGAGCCTGGATGTGTACCTCTGTCTAAAAAGTGGTATTTCCTGATTGGATACTGATACAGTACTATAATCTACAGTATTTTTATTCACCAGGTGGAAAATTTAATCCCTTTGCTGATTTCTTAATAATGATTATAAATATATGAAACTAAATTGACTGCATCATAATACGGCCAAGTTTTTATATGTAAAGACAGATCTTGCTACATAATCTTCACAATACAGTAGCTAAGTAATCAAGTTGAGGATAAGGGCAAATTACCATCAGCTGAAATAAATAAAGACAGACTTTAGACCAGAAGCCTTGTGTTCTCAAATGCCTGAGATCTGAAGAGAAGTGTTTTACTGTTCTCTACTATATTCTTTTATATCTATTTATTGCCAGATGCCTTGATCCCCAAGGGAGTGTCCACAAATAAATTGCCTCCATTGAGGCTATTTGTTTGATCTCTAGCTTGTTTCGGGAAAGAGTTGCTAGCCTAACCGTCCATTTTACTTTATTACAATAAAGCATTCTACAGTATAAGTATTTGAAGGGAAGTATTATGCTGGAAAAAAATAAGTACAAAGTTAATTAGATAATAAAGTGAGCTATTAACCCTTTCAAATGATAACTCCTTTTTGTATTTTTCTGGTCAATATTAGAAAATTTTACTCCGTTTCTGAAGAATTGCTAGAAATCAAAGGACCAAAACATATCTCATTGACGGTAACCCCTTGACTTTCATGACCCTTCCTAAGGTGAATGAAATATAATAATAGCCAGAATAAAATCAAAGACTGCATCATGGTACAATATAGTGAAAGATTAAAGGTGTTCTACAGGTATTAAAATAAGATAATAAAGTATTGATGATGTAGTTTTTAGCACCATGCACTTCCTGTTTAAGAGCGGGGCTAGGGTGGGTGCCCTGATGTTTCAGGGACTTCAGTGGACAGTTGCCACAGATTGCTAGACCATTACCAACAGCACTGTCGTCTCCAATAACGCACGCTGGCTGGCCCGAGCCTCGAACCGCCAACCTCTCGGTTTGCAAGCGAGTGCTCCATCAACCGCGCTACAGCCTGTGGCCGTATTGTAAGATATTATACAATGTAATAAGGTAAATGTATTAAAGTCTATGATACCCCAGGTGCGGTTGACGAGCGTCAGCCTCCAGCGTCGGCCGGGGAGCTAACAGCCAGGTTTACCCGGGAGGAACGCCTGGCCCTCTACCAGTACACCCTTACTAACGCCCAGTCTCCACCAAAAATGCCAGAGTTTCTCCCCCCGGTTAGTGATGTTTGTGTTTGTCCAGAATATATATTTGCATTTTTAACTTAGTCTCCTCATTATATTGTGTTATCTATATTATTACATTTTTCTTTAATTAGGGAACAAAGGTAGCTCGAAGTCTAGTTATTCAGTAAAAAAAAAAAAATTGAAACTTGACAAGTTAACTATAATGCATGCTGAATACAGCATGCAAAAAATTAACAAAACTGAATTGCAATACAGTACAGTACATGAAAAATTACCAATCATTTAGCATGAAAATATTTTAATTTTAAAAGCAAATTTAAAAAAAAAACTCAGGCCACCAACTGGCCAGCGCTAAGCTCCATGGATAGCACTTCTGCTATCCCTGTAATAGAAATGTTCTCTACTGACCTAAGCGCTTTTGTCAAAATCACAGGATTAGATTATTTTTATTTTATTTAGCCTGTGGATTACAATAGATTTATGTTACATGAGAAAATAATATTATCTGGCTGAGCCTTATGAGAGTAACTCTCCTTAAGGCACCTAGTATTAATCGAACTACACAAAACAAATCAAAAGTACAAAATTGGACATAAAATTAATCTACAGATAAACATATTTAACAAATACATGACAACATGGCGAGAGTACTGTACCATTAGAGTATTAGAAACTTTTCACCAATAAACAATGGTACAAGAGGAACATAGGTTCATCTTATACACCTGCAGCATTTATATATTTATATACCTACTATGGGTTTCAGAGGCCGTGTTACATCGTTTTTCGGGAATAACTTGTGAACAAACAGTTGGATCAGTATGATATTTTGCCACAACTTGTTTCACACCGTGCCCTAATTTTTGTTAATGTTGTGCATTACCAAAAGTGAATAATTAAGCCACTTGTCACTGTGTCATGAGGTTAAAGTCACACCTGAATGACTATTAATCGGACAAAGCTACCGTGACGTACCTGTGAAACCACCAAACCATTATTGCTCCTCCATCAAACACGGTAGTTATCAGCCACCACCCAACCCTAGTATCGTCTTTATAGTCAAGTTATCCGTCACTATTAAATTTAAATATACAAAAATACATATTTTGTATATATTTATATTTGATAGTAACAGATAGCTTGAATATAAAGACGATACAGTACTAGGGTTGGGTGGTGTCTGATACCTACCATGTTTGATAGAGGAGCAATAATGGTTTGGTGGTTTCACAGGTAAGCCACGGTAGCCTTGTTAGTTTCTTAGTCATTAATGTGTGACTTTAACCTCATGATACAGGGACAAGTGGCTTAATTCTACACTTTGGTTACGCACAATATTAACAAAAAATAGGGCACGGTGTGAAACAGGTTGTGGCAAAATATCATACTGATCCAACTGTTTGTTAATAAGTTATTCCTGAAAAACGATGTAACACGGCCTCTGAAACCCATAGTACAGTGCAATAATGGCAACAATTATAATTTATGTATCGGTATCGGAGAAACTCAGACGCATGGATCATAGAGAGGCATTTTGTACGAAAGGGCAACAATATATTGAAAAACATGTAACTACTGTACTCCGTTAACAAAGACAAATACTGTATTACAAAAATATACAAGCAGGCAATTAAAACAATATAATAAAAATACAAAATGTATGCTTTAACAAATTCACTAAACAAAGTAACAACCAAATACATATACTGTACTGTACTAACAATGTGGTCACTGGGCATACTGTATATACTGTACAGGTATACAGTATATGTGCAGTATGTATATATATATATATATATATAATTATGAAAGCAATGTCAATTAACACGACATTATTATCTTGTCAGCCCATTGGTCCCGTTTGTGGGTCCCGGGTTCGATTCCCGGCAGTTGTAATCATTCATAATTCATTAACCCTACACTTTATTGTGTATGTGGTTAGATGTTAACCCGTTGAGACCCAGCGTCGCACGTGTTGCGTCGGCAGTCTTTGATCACCAACTCCCAGCGACGCATCACGTGCGTCCGACATATAAAAAACACTTACGTGGCTCGTAAGGTAGGAAATGGCGGGAGAATAGGAGGGGGCGGTACCGTAGTGTGTGGGGGAGCCGGGCCAGTAGGTGTGAGCGGGCCGAGACAGCCGCGCGGCTGGTGGTGGTGGGCTTAGTGGGGATAGTTTACACCCCTAGTTTACCGCCACTTTGAACCTTCATTACTCCGGTCGTATGGGAGCTAGAGGCTTGAGATTTATGTGAGACACTCCTTAGGATGTATGCCGTACAATGCCATACTCAGTTTTTACCCTAGTGCTCCCGGGCGGGTGGTCATGCGGGGGAGACGAACTATTGAAACCCCCCCGCCCCCCAAATGACCGAAATGAGTTTTTTTTTATTTGTGTGTTCATTTCTCACCATTCTCTTCCATTTTGGCTCAACAAATTTTTTTGAAGCCCCCCCCCCCCCCCCCCCCAAAAAAAAATGTCAAGAGGTGATTTTTTTTTTTTTTTTTTTCATTTCTCATCCATGTCTTCCATTCTAGCAAACAAAAAAAATAAGTGAAAATGGCTTGGGACTGGGGTGAACAAAATATTATAACTAGCCGGGGCTCAACGGGTTAAGGATGCACACGGTGTCACCTATCATTTCTATGCTGACGACACCCAAATTTATGTGAAGATCACAGGCATAGCTGATACACAGAGGAAGGTGGAAATGCTGATGATCGATATCAAGAAGTGGATGAGGACAAGAAAACTTAAACTAAATGATAACAAAACTGAAATTCTCATCATCCGAGGAAACAGAAGGGGTACTGACGCAGTAAATGCACTCTCCATTGATACGGGTGACTCACAGCTACAACCAGTAAACTTTGTTTGGAATCTGGGAGTGTATCTTAACTCAAGACTGGATTTTAAGGAGCACATAAATCAGATTGTCAAAAGTTGCTACCTACACATCAGAAATCTCTACTCGGTGAAGCAGTTTATACCTAGACGTTGCCTTCTGACACTGGTCCACTCATTGATATTCTCTCGTGTTGATTATTGCAATGCCTTATTTGAGGGTCTTCCAAATTACATATTAAAGAAAGTACAATCTGTTCTGAACAGAGCTGCAAGACTCATTTTTGGAATTCCACCTGGAACCCCTACCACTTCTTATCACATCGAACTGCACTGGTTACCAATAAAAGCTAGAATAGAATTTAAGTTGTGTCTGGTAACTTTCAAGGTCCTCAAATTTGGTGAGCCCAGGTATCTTGCAGAGCTGCTCAGGCGTCCACCGGCACGCCATGGTGTAGTCGTGCGCCATGACGATGACCCCCTGCGTCTTGATGAGCCGTGGGCTTTCCGGCAGTTATCTTTATTTGAGAGATCATTCTCTTACATGGCTCCAAGGTTATATAACAGACTGCCACTGACCATGAGACAACTAAGTTCTGTTGAGTGCTTCAAGAGACAACTTAAGACTTTTCTCTTTGTAAGAAGCTACGGTCTCGAGAGGGGTATTATCATGGAGGGCTATAGGGTGTAAGCTATTATGCCGCTGCTGGTAGCTGGGTGATACGCATAGGTTTTGTGTTGCATTGATTTAAGTGATTTGTGGGGGTTTCGAGCGCCAGTGAATTCTGCGGAAAAATTGGCGCTTGTGAGAAATAGGTAACATGCTTATTATTATTATATATATATATATACAGTATATATATATATGCAATTATTGTTGAAAGGTTTGAAAGGTTTTTATTTACTCAGGCGAGCCCAATCGGGGTATAGGAGTACATATTTTTTACATTAAATATCATACAGTTTAACCCTTGTCTAGCGGGGTGTTTTGGGCTCATTTGGGCATATTCAGGCCCTCCTGCATGATAAATCAAGCATCTGCATGAAATAAAAGAATATTTAGCAAAAAAATAGGCACTAAAAGCTTCAAAATGAGACCAGAACGAGCTACGTAGCACTCGTGGTTTTCTTGTAGTGGTGCCACGAACATGGAAGTTTAGCATATATCGGTATATTTTCCCAGCTATGCTCACTACTGGCTACACTGCCGGCCTCTCGAGAACACAGGGAACATGAGTTAATGGGCGGCGGTAAGCCCTGGGAGTCGGCTGTCTGGCCCGCTGCTCTCCCGGCCATTTGCACTCTATTTTAACCCTTTAAAAGCCTTAATAATGCTCCTAACTTGCTGCAAATTGGTGCACGACTTAAGTCGAGCGCCGCTCTTTAACACCTTAAGAGCGGCCTATGCGGTTTATTTATATGTACCGCCCAGCGGGGTGTTTTTAGCCAAAATAGGGCTGTTTACGTGATCATTTTCATGCCTAAATAAGACCCAGAACGTAAAACAAGTATCTATCCCTGAAAGGGCATACACAGAGCTTTCGAATGACACCATAACGATCCTTTTATGATGGCTAGTTTTCTTGCAATAACCGTGCAACGCGAGTGCAAAAAGCATGTAATTAGGCACTTTCCCCATACAATTCCGTATATAGCGAGTGAGAGAGGGAGGAGGGAGGTGGGATTCGTGTCAGTAGGTTTGCCGCGGTGGTCTGGAGCAGTCATACGCTCGCTACTCTCCTGCCACCACTTGTCTCTCTCTCTCAGCAACATTACGTGCTGAAATTGCCACTCGACCTATGTCGAGCACCGCCACATAGTCCAGCTTTATTTAACTCGACTTATGTTGCTCGCCGCTAATTAAGGGTTAAGGGTTAAACAATACAAAATATAATAGCTAAACATCATTTACAACTATGACCGGTAGCCTATGTTTTAGAACAATCAACTGAAAGTTAGCAAACACGAAACACACAAAGAAAGAACATCGCAATAAACAAAAATAAAAGTAAAAATAGCACACTTCAGTGCTCATGACAATAATATTGACTCTTTGAACCATTAGGTTTTGATATCTCACAATCACCTTGGTTACTATACAGACTCTTAGTAGACAGAGGTTTTGAGGCAAGTAAATTGTTACATAAATTTAATCTTTTTAGGGTCAATTATTGTGACTATTCTAATATTTGACATCAATAATTTTAATCAAGCATTTTTAACTTGTAACCTCTGCTTACTTTTTGTCTGTATTTATTGTTTATCTTTTTCTTTTTCTATTATTAATATTAATATTGATGATTTTTTTTAAATTAATTGTTCTTGTTAACCCTTCGTTCCCGGAAGGGCTCTTGAACGCCCATAAAAAAGCATACCAGAGCTGCCCGGAAGGGCTCTTTAACGCCCAGTGGTCTGTGGCCTGTGAGCTTGGTGTGCGAGGCGTCGGTCCGACGCATGTAAACAACAGCCAGCTGGACCGACACCCCGCATCTCCGGCCACAAGAAGGAGAGCGTCGCTTGTTCGTGTGTGCCTGTATGTTGTTGTTAAGTATCGAAAAGTAGTGTAAAGTGGCTGTTTTTGCCATAAAGTTATCTCCAATGAAATCATCATCACAACTGAACCAGTTCACTTAGAGAACTATACTTAACGGCATTCTACAGGTAAGAAACACAGCTACGCTTGGGGATGCGCGGGAATGCGGAAGCAGTCAGAATAACAAAGATACGGTAGCCTAGGATAGACGTTTTTCGGCCAAAACCCCCGGGTTTCGGGGAATATATATATAATACATAGCCGGGTCTGGAGGGTTTAAAGAGTACTCTTTGTTTAACCCTTAAAGAGTGGTGCTCGACTTAAGTCGTGCACCAATTTGCAGCAAGTTAGGAGCATTATTAAGGCTTTTAAAGGGTTAAAATAGAGTGCAAATGGCCGGGAGCGCAGCGGGCCAGACAGCCGACTCCCAGGGCTTACCGCCGCCCATTAACTCATGTTCCCTGTGTTCTCGAGAGGCCGGCAGTGTAGCCAGTAGTGAGCATAGCTGGGAAAAATATACCGATATATGCTAAACTTCCATGTTCGTGTCACCACTGCAAGAGAACCACGAGTGCTACGTAGCTCGTTCTGGTCTCATTTTGAAGCTTTTAGTGCCTAATTTTTTTTTCATGCAGATGCTTGATTTATCATGCAGGAGGGCCTGAATATGCCCAAATGAGCCCAAAACACCCCGCTAGACAAGGGTTAAATCTGTTGTTACTTCTTCATATTTTGTAATTATTTGTCTTTATATTATATGTATTCATTGTCGATAGTATCAATTGCTTGCTTTTGCGATTTCCTTAGTTTATTTGTGCGATAAATGTAGGTTATTTGTAGGGTAGTTATTGATAGGGGTCACTTGAGGCATGCTATGCTTACAGGTACCTACCCGATATCACTATCGTTAGTGAGTGCTGTACTGTATTTTATATATTATTTTGTAATAGTACGGTATAGATATCTTATCAATATTTGTATTTTGTACTATTGTTAATGTCTTGTCATGTTGCAAATTTGATTTTAAATAATATTTTGACATTTAACATGTTTCTTTATTCATGCAGAGTTTAGTAAAAAATTTACCAGAACGTCCCGGACTTCCCAAATTTGACTAATTCCTTGAACGTGACGATAGTGCGTTGTTATGTGTGCGATTAGTTTGCTTGGGAAACAGATTAACTTGCTCATGTAGTAATGTACACCCTATGTGGTGGATTGTGTTCTTTTATTTCATAAATTTCATTTTAGTAAGCGTTGTTTCCACATCGCGATTTTGATAATTTAATTTGACTTTATATTGTCCTTGTCCCAATTTTGGTTTGTTTAGTTTTTAAGTTTTACATTTTAATTTTAAAAGGATTGAATCATTATATTTAGATATTTGGCCAAGTTCATTGTAACTGAATATGTATTACCGTTAAATAGTGTTGACATCTTATTAGTGTTTGGATTATTGTAAAAATAAATCTTAATATATTTCTTTCTATGTTCATAGAAATAAGGGCACTCGAACACATAATGATATTTGTCACCAATTCTGTTTGTACAGTATTACATAATACACACACACTCTCATCTACATTTACATTATTATACCTACCTGTTACTATTGGTAACCTGTGATTACAACATTACAACAGCTTGGGTGGGTGCCCGACCCCGAAAGGGGTTGAAATAGGGGAGCTATCCCCCCACCAAAGGCGGCTTTCTAGGGCCTTTCCTAGCTGTTGCTGAGAGGATTGGGTTCTAGTCATGTGGTGATGGGCTGGTCTTTCAGAGTGAGAACTGAGCGATCTCTGCCATACCCATAGCTTACTCTGACTGTTCCTTTAGCTTGTGTGTTTTCTGGATCTCAAGTGATGGCGTCTCTTCCGTGGATTGACCTCCCAATCTACCAAGATTGGAAGCCAAAGCGTCACATTTTTCCCTTGCCCCTCAACTTTCTCTTCATAATTGCTGAGGGGCACAGGGCCCTGGGTGGGGCTTTGGTTTCCCGGGCGTTTCCGCACCCTCCTCAGCTCCCCGCCATGGAGTGGCTTCGGTCACCCAGGCTTTATTGTGGTCGGCGGGGAGGGTTCTGTGGGGGCGCTCTGTTATGGCCTTGGAATTGCTCGGGGCCTTGGGGCTGTTCGGCCAGGCAGCTTGGGGAACAACAACAACATTTGAACTTGCATAAAATAATGGAGTATTGCTTGGGAAGCTTTAGGAAATAGTCTTGTAGTTTTATGTTTGATGTCATTACTCTATAATTTAGCCAGACCTATGAGAGTTCCGTATGGAGCTCAGTGGTCTGGTTAATCTGCTGTACATAACTAACTATAATTTAGGCATAGTGAATTGCTATTAATCTCCTCCAACCAGTTCTGTTTATATATATCACTTGATCTCAGCTTGAATGATTCCTTGAACAATTGTTGCCTATTGTTGTTGCTAGGAAATCCTCCTCCCCTTGTAGAAATTCTCCTACTCAACGAGACAGAGTAAGGGGCGAGAAAGTGGTCCCGGACCTTAAGAATTGGAACTTTTAATTTTTTTTTTTTTTTAATCTCTGTCTCGAGTTGGCCACCCCTAGCTATGGGGAATGTGCCTGAGTATATACATACTTACATACATACATACTTTATTGTTCAAGTTATAAAGGTATTAAGTTTATTACCAGTTCTTGGCAGCTGTTTGGCAGGGTGTTGATAGAGAGGATAATAAAGGGTACAGAAGGTGCAATAGGAGAAGAGCAGTGAGGTTTTAGGAGAGGAAGAGGGTGTGTGGATTAAATTTTTGTAGTAAGACAGCTATGTGAGAAGTATTTAGAGAAGCATAAGGAGATATTTTGGGCTTTTATGGATTTGGCGTATGATCATGTGGATCGAGAAGTAATGTGGAAGGTGCTAAGAATTTATGAAATTGGAGGAAATTTGTTAAGAGCATTCAAGAGTATTTATGAAGAGGGCAGAGCATGTGTTAGAGTAGGAAATAATTAATTGAGTGAATGGTTTGAGGTAAATATATGTCTACGACAGGGTTGTGTAATGTATATATGGATGGTGTGAGGGAAGTGAAAATGAGAACTATGGGTAGAGGATTGGGTTTAGTAAGAAAGAATTATAGAGATTGGGAGTTGAGCCCGTTACTGTTTGCTGATGACACATCGTTGGTGGCGGATTCTGAGGAGAAACTGCAATGAGTTTGGTGTGGTATGTAGGAGGAGGAATCTGAGGATGAACGTCATTAAAAGTAAAGTGATGGTGTGTAATAGAGGTGCTTGTAGGGTGAATCTAGATTTGCGGCTGGATGGAGAAATACTGGAACAAGTGGAGTGTTTTAAATATCTAGGAGGAATGATAAGCAGGGATGCAGGTATGGAAATGGAGGTAAAACAGAGAGTACTGTTTGTGAAGGAAGGAAAGTTTTCGGAGCAATGGTAAGTATGTAGAAGGTGATAAAATCTTTGAATGAAAGCTAAAAGTGCAATGTATCAAGGGATAGTTGTACCAACAGTGATGTATGGGGCTTCTTAAACATAGGCTCTGCAGGCAAAGGAGAGAGAAAAAGCTGGATGTGATGGAGATGAGCTGCTTGAGGAGTATGTGTGGAGTGACTCGTAGAGACAGATTGAGGAGAGTGGGGCAGCAGGAACCTTTGTCTGCCAGAGTGGACAGAAGGGTGCTGTGCTGGTATGGATATGTTGAGTGAATGGAAGATGAAAGGCTTACAAAGAGAATATGTGTGCCAGATACAAGGGGAGGTAGAGGGGTAGGAAGACCTCCATATAGATGGAGAGATTGTAGTACAAGCATTGGGAGATAGAGGAATGACTTTAGATCAGGCAAGAGAAGTGGTAATAAATAGAAGTTAATGGAGAATGCTAGAGGAATGACTTTAGATCAGGCAAGAGAAGTGGTAATAAATAGAAGTTAATGGAGAATGCTAATGAATAGGTGAGTGAAAATGCGGTCGTTTGGGAAAGGGGGTCGGGCGCCAGTTGTACTAGATAATAGTCTGTCAGGCGCCTGGCCCGGGGAACCGGTATATATGAAGGGTCATGTCTGAAATCTGGATGTGTGGTGGGCGGGCAATGTGGTGTGCTCTATTGCGTGTGCTTGCTGAGACCAGAACTTCTCCGGGAGGTCGGGGGCCTGGGGAGTGCTGGACTGCCCTTAGTGATCCCTGGGTCTTCTCCGGGCGACCTAGATGCGTGTGAATTTGTATTATTTGAATTTGTCCCTGTTCAGGCTCCGTCTCGAGTCAGCCACCCCTAGCTATGGGGTATGTGCCTCAGTATATACATACATACAGTATGGGCATGTGGTTCGCCTTCCTGAAGCTGACCCTGCTCACCAGGTGGTCTCTACAGAGGACAATCCTGAGTAGGGGAAGACCATGGAACTCATGGCTGAGGCAAATCAACCAATCTTGCGATAAGATATTTGATATTGGCCGAGCAGATGCCCGAAGGGTGAGTGTGGCTACACACTGTCACAGCGTATTCTATTTATATGTGTATGAAGGAGAGAAAACGCAGGTTGCCTATAATGAGTGTCTCCCACAGAGTCAAAAGAGTGACAGAGTTCAAATTCAAGGGATGGAGTGGTCATGCCACTGGATTGGTAATCCAATGGACCCGGGTTCAAATCCCGATATGTCAATGGGAAGATATTATTGGGATTGAATTTGTGCTGTACCTAGTATCAGTGCATTACCACAAAGCCCACCGAAATGCCAAAAAAATACCCTCATTGTTCCCTGATTAAATAACACTGTATGAATATTCCCATATTCAAAATATGTTGCAGGGGGACAATGCCTAGTGAGTTCACTGCTCAATAGGTGGCGTTCTGAGAGTGAGGGTCTGAGTCTGGAGGGTGAGGCGGTGAAGCACTTGAACGAAGCAACCAGCCGCTTCAGAGATGGAGCTGCTTCGAGCCATGAATGGATGCTTCACATGTCTCACTCCCCAGACTGGAACAAGACCTCACGGGCTTCACCGTGTTGAGCGGTGGAGTGTACAGGCTCTCAGCCTATTCCCGAGAGGGAGTAGTTGGAATATAGAAAAAAAAAAAAAAAAAAAATGCACTGATTGATTGATTGATTGATTGATTGATTGATTGATGATATGTTAGTACACTTCCCCTGTAGCACACCACCCTTAACTCGTACTGTACCGTAGGATACAGTAATAAAAGTCCCCAGCAGTCCCAGGCAATGTGACCAAAATGACAGGAGAGACCACCTTTTCACCTCAAGAGATGAGGCAAGAATGGATCTATAATTTTTTTTTTAAAGACTTAAAAAAAAAGCAATTAGCCTTGTACAGGCAGTTACAAGACAAGTACATTACTGACGGATATAGCCTATACATCGCTGGGACTGGGGAGTTACTTATCTACTGACGTATATATACGGCGCTGGGATTGTACGGGTTAAACATATATTTACAGCTTTAAGTAAGGAGTTACTGTCTATCTATCTATAATATGCTCAGGCTCAATCCCCACTTTTCCTATTTTTATTTGTTATTTAACCCCTTTTTGGCGGCGCTCGACTTAAGTCGTGCACCAATTTGCAGCAATTTAGGAGCATTATTAAGGCTTTTAACCCGTACAGCCCTAGCGGTCGGCGATGTATGTAACGCACAGCCCCAGAGACGCGCCTGGCGCGTCACCCTAATTGCGCCGATCGTAACCTCAGGTGTAGCCACTCAAGAGGGCTCAGATTTGTATGGGAACTGTGTACGTATCCCACGCAACCGGGATCTGCCTTGCTTAGGCCAATCGGCTTTCTGCAGACTCCCATTTTCTTATGTTCTTAACCGTGCCGATGGTTGAAAACTCTCAAAGTCCACGTGCGTGCGCGTAATAACCTGTTTTTTTGGGGTAATTGCCTTCAATTTTTTACTCTTGTAAAATACGTTTTCGGGGGCTCTGTAGGACCATTCTTTAAGCTTTTTGAGCGTTTTTTTGTGGTTTTTCCTTCATTCCTAACCCATTCGCTATTGTTTCTGGAATAAAACAATTTTTTGAAAACCGGCCGGGTACTGGTGAACAAACATTACAAAACTAGCCGGGGCTGGACGGGTTAAAGGATTAAAATCGAGTGCAAATGGCCGGGAGCGCAGCGGGCCAGACAGCCGACTCCCAGGGCTTACCGCCGCCCATTAACTCATGTTCCCGGTGTTCTCGAGATGCCGGCAGTGTAGCCAGTAGTGAGCATAGCTGGGAAAAATATACCGCTATACGCTAAACTCCCATGTTCGTGGCACCACTGCAAGAGAACCACGAGTGCTACGTAGCTCGTTCTGGTCTCATTTTGAAGCTTTTAGTGCCTAGTTTTTTGCTGAATACATTTATTTTCATGCAGATACTTGATTGATCATTCAGGAGGGCCTGAATATGCCCAAATGAGCCCAAAACACCCCGCTAGACAAGGGTTAAGGAGTTATTGCATACAATAATATATCCTGTACTAGTACAGTATTCCTTATGGAATTTACCTAGATGTGTGTGAATTTTGTGTTTTGTCTGTGTTTGTTTGCTGTTTTGTCTTGTGTTTTCCTGTTCTTGCTCTGTCTTGAGTCGGCCACCCCCAAAGAAAATGCAAAAAAACAAATAATAATACAGTAAAAGTCCTTTAATCCGACGACCGATGATTCGAATCTCCCAATAGTCCGAATTTTTCAATTTGAGGCCAAATCCGAATTCACCCGATGGTCCGAATTTCAAGAAGTCCCAAAGTCCCCTTTTTGAGGCATTAGTCCACTCAAATGACACATAATGGAGCACACACATATCATATGTTCATGAATTCACTTTAAAAGTTTACCATTGTCATTGTAGCCTATTACCTACTTCAAAACATTCAGATTAATGGTCAAAAGAAGCTACTGATATAAACGTAAACACCACATCGTCTGCTAGAGAGTTTGTTTTGCTCTTGAACGCATCCTTGGGACGCTCCGATGCGCTACTGGCTTGCACCGCATTTTTCTGCAAGCGCATTCAGTCTTGAGCTTGAAAACGCACCTTTGGACGTTCCGATACGCTACTATTTATAGTTCAGTGTCCCAAGGGTGCTTTCAAGACAACAAGACAAGGGTGCTTTCAATACAATATAATATAACAGAGCACGTCACAAAAGGAAAAGGAAAATTACAAGAACCTCTCAGGGAAGTGCCGTTGTTAAGGCATTACTTCCCGAACCACATCTGATCTGATCTTCAAGAGCAAGACAAACTCGCTAGTAGACGATGCGGACATATGGTGTTTAGAAGAAGAAGAAGACGTTTATATCAGCAGATTCCTTTGACCATTAATCTGAATGTTTTGAAGTAGGTAATAGGCTACAATGACAATGGTACACTTTTGAAGTGATTTCATGAACATATGATATGTGTGTGTGCACCATTGTGTCATTTGGGTGGCCTAATGCCTCAATGTTTTCGTCAGGCCATTAATACACAGGTTCATAGGGGTAAAGTCCGATAATCCGAAAAATCCACTAATCCGAACGAGGGCCGGTCCGCTGCCCTTCGGATTAACGGAAGTTTACTGTAATAATAATAATAATAAAAATAAAAAATAGGAAAAGTGGGGATTAGGCCTGAGCATATACTGTAGATAGGTAGATAGATAGATTATGGTATGGAGGCTGATGACCCCAGTGGCACTAATATGGCAGAGGTTGGCTGTTCTTTGACACTATAGAGTTTCTAGCCTCCAGCTGAAGGAACTCTCCTGCTGTTTTTTGTTCTACCCCTCAGTGCAGCTACCTCCGTGTTCAAAGGTGTAAATCCATGAAGATGGAGGGAGCTGTACCAAGGGTTAGGCCTAGAAAGACGTTGGATCATGTCATATGAGCTGATCTACAATTTAAAAAAAACTAACAAGTGAGGCAGTCCAGAACAAGGATGCCTGGAATGCCACCATTAGGGCATGAAACTGAAATCCTACCTTTTGTGGACCAATCGGTCTTAAAGATTTTTGTAAGTTAGTATGTACCGTATGTAATTAGTTTTAGGCCCCCCTAGTACTGCTCTCATCGCCATGGGGGTGCTTCGTTGCATCCATCGCTTGATGGAGGAGGATTATTACCCTCTCTCCTCGAACTTTCGTCGTCGGCCTGACTAATTTTATTTTATCTTTCTATGTTTTTCCAATTCTGTTCCTGAATCCTGTTGTCCTTTGGGCAACCTATATCATATGTTACCCTGTCTGGCCCTCATAGTTTGCCTGGCCTGGTTGTTAGTCCTGACCTACTTGTGTCTCTTCAGTCGCTTGTGTCGCCGAGCTGACTCGATTCTTTGCCGTTGTCCCTGACAACTGATCTCTGTCATTCATTGCCCTTGATCACTTTGTCATTGGTGCTGCAGTATAGTAGTTCTTGCCTCATCCTTCGTCCCTGCCCTGTAAGAATTATGGTGTGGAGCTAATGTGGCCTGGCTGAACTGATGCCATAACGAGAAATGTCTGCATATCTTCACCTTCCTAGATTTGATCCCCTCCTGCTCTTCCTTATCTATCTTATCTTCATAGTTGTCCATATTGATCTAATCCTTTGGGCAAGCCTTATGAGAGTTCTTTTGAAGCTCGGTGATCTGGTTAAACTGATTTTAAAATAAAACAAGTTTTAGGAATGTTACTGTGAAGGTGTGGGAATATCCATATTATTCTGTTTTCCATTATAATCTTGTAGCTAGTGCTTCTTTTATTGGTATTCTTATTTTTTCAGTGGGCCACCCTGCTCCAGCAAACTGGAAGCTATAATATTTCAAATAATATCTGTGATGACATGTACAGCCTTGTCTCACATTAACATTTAATATTTATATTTTTGTTCTTTCCTCTTCATGTGCATTTTTTACAGTTTAATCTTCTTTGTTGCAGGAAGAAATTAGACCACTGGATGGTGAGAGCCGGGAGATAACAAGCTTGGAAATGAAGAAAGCTATCCGGGACTACAAGAGGCGGCGACAGGCATACAGGACTAAGGTCTCCACAAAAAACAAAAGCCAAACACAGGTTCGATATAGGGTTGGTAGCACCCTACCAACCCTTACCATAAGTTTTATAATACGGGGGTCAGACCTAGAATTTCCCCTCGTATCTTAGCCAAACACAGGTAAGATAAAGATCCGTATTAAGAGAGAGATCAGCCATCATTCTTTAGATGCTATTTGTTGCCATAGCTATCCAATGTAACTTTTGTGCTTCAACATCTCTTTTTTTTTTTTTTTTTTTTTTTTTTTTTTTTTTGTAAGGATAGGAGGATAATTTTCTTTGTTTTTCTTTTGTTTTTAAATTGAGCATGACTTTTCATTGCCAATAGTTTTAAGTGCTATATTTGCTTTTTCATTTCAGGTGTCAAGGGAAATCATCCAGAATATGATGGAGCTTATGGGAGTCGAAGGCGAGGCTGTTTGTCCCTCTCAATCCTTGGAATCTTGTCATCCGGCGAGTGATAAAGTGCCTGAGAGACCACATTCAAGCAGCGTCTCCAATACTTCTTCCAATAACCAACGCCAATCCAGTGACCATCGAGAAGCTAACGCTCATCGAAAATCAAATCCCCAACAACGCTCCAGCTCACCTACAACCTCTCATACTGACTTTCATTCAAACGCCAATATGAGTTCATCCAGAGTCTCCAATACCTCCTCCAGTAACCACCGCAGATCCAGTACTCATCGACGCTCTAATACCCCTACAAACTCCAATACTCCATTCAATACAAACAGTTCACCCAGTCACACCTTAACAGATTCATACACTCATGGCAGTAGCTCCAAGGATTGCAAGATAAGGGAGGGCTTGAAGAAACAGAAAACATTAAGAAGGAGAAGGGATGACGAGGATAAGTTGGAAGACCAGAACCGTTATTATGAGGATAAGGAGGGAAGAAAAAGACACTACAAGAGAAGCTACAGTGAGAGAGAGGAATGCTCAGATGAAAGAGAGTATAGTTACAAGGAATCAAAGCATAAATCAGATAAGTCAAGAGAGAATAAATGGAAGAGGGAATATGATTATACAAAGGGGAGACACAGAACTGACAGGGATCATTATGATTCATAGATACTTGTATACTGTATAATATTATGTAGGCTGCAGCTGTAGTGGAGATTGTCTTCAGTTTCCCACACAGTGATCCTGAGATTGTTTCTAGCTCAGGTCATGGAATGCTTTTCACAAGCACTGCAAGCTGTTACCGTCTCCCTTGAGCAAGGGGAGGGGAGTTGGGTCAGATTTTAAAGTCATCCTGCATAGCACCCATAGCCTAGCCACTCTGCTAGGACCCATCCACCATCTGGGTGACTTAATCCCCAAAAATCAGGTGCAGTAAATCTTACATTACATTCTCCCCTGAGCATGATTATATGCCTTTTTCAACTCGTCCTATCTCTGTGTCAGAAAGTACCTGTTCTGTCCTGTGCGAAGACATCAAGATCTCGTTATCAGCTGATCTGTGGGCTTGATAGTGATGAGAGGGAATGAGTAGTATTTTTGTGAGGCTCTGGAGCCAAGCCAGCGGTGTTTAGATCGCTTACGCGCGTCGTCGACTTCGCCTTTGTTCGGATCTTGGTGCATGTATTTTTGGACTAAATTTTCACTTTTATAATTTCTTATTACTTACTGTATGTTTACATGTACAGTATTATGCCAATAACATAAGTGGGTCGCGGCGGGAGCTTGGCTGGGATCAGACGAGATCAAATTGCTTGCACACACATGTCTACTCCAATGGTTTGTGGGAGAAAAAGTGTAAGTGGGCCGTGTCCTAATAGCCTAGCCATTCACTAGGAACCACCACATGTCTCCCCAGACCTGTGCTTGAGGGGGGGGGGGGGGGATGCCTAATGTCATAGGACATTACCCAGGGCGCACTGAAAGAATGTCTGGAGACATTACCCGACCTTTAACCTAAGAAGTGCGCATGGGGGTAATTAAACGCCTCTCCCTGTGCTGATGTATTTGAGCTGTTTCCATCACTAAAATATTCATTTTACCATAAATAGCATTAATACTTATCCTAACGCACCTATTATGGGTTGATTATAAAGGTATTAACCTGAAACAACAATAAAACGAGTGAAAACAGCGTTTGGATAGTAAAAATCGGAGATACAGGCCGCGAGTTATATAATGTATGGGTGAGGCAACCTGCTTTCCCGCCAATTTCCCCCAAGGCCACTGAGACACAGTCGATCGATACTCTCTCTCTCTCTCTCTCTTGCACTCGCTTGCTAACAGTGATGACAAGGCCCTGCTTGCAACTCGCTAATGTTAGCACGAAAATATACCTCAGAATAAGGGAATAACAGGGAAAATAGGTGATAACTGAAGGAGGGGAGGTAGAGGAGTGATATTTTGCATGGCCCAGGGGCAAAAAAAAAAAAAAAAAAAAATCGATGTTTAACCCTCTCACCACGGAAGGGCTCTTGAACGCCCATAAAAAAGCATATAACAGGTACCCGGAAGGCCTCTTGAACGCCCAGTGGTTGAAAGCCTTTGAGCTTCGTGTGCGAGGCGTTGGTCCGACGCATGTAAACAACAGCCGGCTGGACCGACGCCCCGCATCTCCGGCCACAAGAAGGAGAGCGTCGCTTGTTCGTGTGTGCCTGTATGTTGTTGTTAAGTATCGAAAAGTGGTGTAAAGTGGCTGTTTTGGCCATAAAGTTATCTCCAATGAAATCATCACAGCTCAACCAGTTGACTTAGAGAGCTCTACTTAATGCCATTCTACAGGTAAATAACACAGCTACGCTTGGGGATGCGCGGGAATGCGGGAAGCAGTCTGATTAACGAATATACGGTAGCCTAGCCTAGACGTTTTTCGGCCAAAACACCCGGGTTTCGAGGAATATATATATAATACATAGCCGGGGCTGGAGGGTTAAAAAAAAATTTTTTTTTCTCTGACTCTTAAGAGTCTTCCTGCAGTTCCCGGGTTAAGGGTTAATATACTTTTTTTAATTTATTGATAACAGATGTAAGCAATCTTGACAGTGACTGATCTTCCTTCAGAATTTGTGATATTTGTGATAGTTTAAATGGAAACATAGAAATTCATGACCATACATAATTAAATATACCGTAGCAATTCTCATCTAATCCTTCGGGCCTGCCTGATACTAGCACTAGTATGGAGATCATGTGGTCTGATTTAAACTAATGGGTAAAAAAAAAAATGACTCGATTACGGTTCTGACATTCTTTAACCCCTCCAACTTGGCTGTCGTCTTACGCTCCATACCCCTTGAATCGGCCCATATTGGACCTAATGGCCTTATAACCTTAATAGCTTAGCAATGGTTATTAAAATGTAAAACTTGCAAACTATTGGTAGAATGATTAGCCTATGGGAAAATGGAGTACTTGCTGTTGTCTTGATCCTGGCGTTGTCCGGACATCGCTATGTCGTCTGGTTATGTTGCGAGGTGAAAATTTTGCGCGTGGGAGTATAAGAGGACACCCGAGGTGAAAGTTCATTGTGGAGTATAAGAGGACAGCCGAGTTCCGAGGGTTAAGCATATGGTTTTTACAATAAAATATTTACTGCTGAAATTATGACCTTTATTATAGTCCATAACAGTATTAAGGATATCATAATCAGACTTTATTGGTCCACTGCAGAACTGGCTTTTCCATGAAGGGATTATTAAAATGTAAAACTTGCAAACTAAACAAACCAAAATTGGGACAAGGACAATATAAAGTCAAATTAAATTATCAAAATCGCTATGTGGAAACAACGCTTACTAAAATGAAAATTATTAAATAAAAGAACACAATCCACCACATAGGGTGTACATCACTACATGAGCAAGTTAATCTGTTTCCCAAGCAAACCAATCGCACATATAACAACGCACTATCGTCACGTTAAAGGAAGTAGTCAAGTTTGGGAAGTCCGGGACGTTCTGGCAAATTTTACTAAACTCTGCATGAATAAAGAAACTACATGTTAAATGTCAAAATATTATTTAAAATCAAATTTGCAACATGACAAGACATTAACAATAGTAAAAAATACAAATATTGATAAGATATCTATACTATTACAAAATAATATATAAAATACAGTACAGCACTCACTAACGATAGTGCTATCGGGTAGGTACCTGTAAGCATAGCATGCTTCAAGTGACCCCTATCAATAACTACCCTACAAATAACCTACATTTATAGCACAAATAAACTAAGGAAATCGCAAAAGTAAGCAATTGATACTATCGACAATGAATACATATAATATAAAGAGAAATAATTGCAAAATATGAAGTAACAACAGATTTAAACAGAGTACTCTTTTAACAAGAACAATAAATTTAAAAAATCATCAATATTAATAATAATAATAATAATAATAGAAAAAGAAAAAGATAAACAATAAATACAGACAAAAAGTAAGCAGAGGTTATACAAGAAACTTCAAGTTAAAAATGCTTGATTAAAATTATTGATGTCAAATTTTAGAATACAGTCACAATAATTGACCCTAAAAAGATTAAATTTATGGAACAATTTACTTGCCTCAAAACCTCTGTCCACTAAGAGTCTGTATAGTAACCTAGCTCTAGCCCAAAAGTCATCTACTTTAGTGCAGATTTTACAAAATCTTATTAATTGGGAATAAAAACAATTATAAGTTATTTTACTATCGATATTACTACTAGGGAAAGGAAAGTTTATTACGTTAAAATTAAAATCATCAACTTTGTGATATACTTTAAGTATGCACTGTTCATTAACAATCTCTATATTTATATCAAGAAAATTTTCAACTTTATAATTTACGTTACATTGTGTGAGGGGAATAGAATTAGGGTAAATAAGTTTAGCAACTTGATTAAAATTTAACAAATTGCAAACAAGAATATCATCAATATATCTACTATTATTACTTAACAGTTTAGCAAGTGCTAATTTTTCTGGAATTTTATTTTTCTTGCTACTGTCAACTAAGTCTTTTATATATTTAAATTCTAAAGCAAGCAAGAATAAGTCTGCAATTAAAGGGCTAGCATTTCCACCCATAGGAATTCCTAATATTTGTTTGAAAATGTACGGCCCGAATCTAACATAAGTATTGAAAAGGAGGAATTTAAGGGCATCTTTAAGTTTAGTTCTATCAAAATATACAGAACTAGTGGGAGTAGAGGTAAGTGATGCATTATTAAAATATGTATAAACATTTATGAAATAATTACCATTCCTAACGAACCTGTCAAAGTGCAAATCTATAATAAAGCAAAGCTCTGAATATACTAAATCTAAAGGCAAATTGGTATACAAAGTTGAAAAGTCGAAGCTATGTACCGAGGTAACTTTCGGCATGGTATTTATTTTATCAATAACTTCTAACGAATTGTCAACACTCCAATAATAGTTAATGCCAGTTCTTCTCATGATGGTATTACAATATCTTTTATGAGTACTTTTAATGTATTTTAAGCAATTTACTACTTGTTCTGATAGAGTTTTAGTGGTAGCAAATTTTGCTCCGGCAATAAAGCGATATTTATAAGGTCTTTTATGAAATTTAGGTAACATGTATAATTTTGCAATGCACTTGTTCTTATCAGAAGGTTAATATCAAATATTATATTTTTCTTGGTATGTTCATCGATTAAGTTATCAATATTCAGATTATTTTGAATTTCATAAACAGAATTACCGCAAATATTTTTACGTAATATGTTACCCTTAATACCTAATTCTTTTTTCATATTTTCAAGATAAAATTTCTTACATGTGAAGCTATAATTATTGCTGGCTTTATCTACTGTAGTGATTACAAAATGTTTATGTAAATTTATTAAATCAGCTTTAAGCTTATTATAATTATAGTCTATAAAATCTGAAAGATTAAATTCATTTTTAAGCGAGAAAATTTTATTTCTAATTAACTTAATTAATAATTTAGACCATGCTTCTAGTTCTCTCGCATTGCAGCACGCAATTTTTAACAATTTATCTTTTAATTTATTGACTGAAAAAACAATATCTTTTAAAATTATGTCCCATGTTACTTTATTACTCCCTATTCTAAATTTAAACCCTTTACGACATAGCTCCGCTAATTTGTCGTTTGCAAAATGTTTAACTAGTTCTACATCACCTGTTAATATGTGACATATCGGACTATAAATGAACTTTGCTAGTGCATCACGTCTGCTAGCTGGCATATCCATGACTCTTTCACACACGCATTTATTATTATTGAAAATATCATTATCTGAAAGATTTCCTAAAACTTTATTATAATTACAAATAATAGACCCAACAGGTCGTTCATATGAATACACTATTAATGGTTTGAAATCTTTACAACCATCTGGTAATATGGACTTAACTTTCTTTGAATTAATAAGACTGTTAACATTAATTTTGTCTAAAATTTTAGAGGAATAATTTAAAGTGGACAGGACTTTATCTTTAATACGGTTATCTTTGGATTTCTTAGAATTAGCTCTAATATATCCCATAAAAGCAAAGACTATATTCTTAAATTTATTTGTGAAATTATGTTTATTATTTAGAATATTTTCTATAAAAGGAGCAAAACTTTTCTTTTGTAGGCCTTTCAATGAATCTTTTAATTTTTTAATTCCGAAATTTCGATATAATGAATATAAATTATTAACAATAATTATAATATCAGACCTGCTTTTCTTTTTATTAAATGTATTTAGTCTTCTATTACCGTGTCTACCAGGTCTTCTGTTTAAAACAGGGAAGTTAAAATATGAGTTATTAAAATCTTTTTTTAATAAATCTTTATACAAAATGTTGCCTACATTTTTTATTTGATTGTTAAGTCCAAATGGATAGATGGTCATTAATTTTCCAATCCAATAATTTTCTCTATCTAAAACATTTTGATTACTTTGAACAATTTCTATAATTTTGTATTTACAATCAAATTTAGTACAATCTGTGTTAAAATGCTTATATAGAAGAATCTTGGAGTCGATGCCGTTCTTAATTCCTGATCTATGCCCGTAGGCTCTTTCTCTTAAACATTGCTCCGTCTTTCCAACATATTGTATACCACATTTCTCACAGGTTATTAAATAGATAACATTTTTTACTTTACATGGAGATGTTACATTAACAGAAGAATTTAGAAACAAAAATTTTGTATTGGTAATGTAACTTTTAAAAAATGTTTGATGTTCAAAATCAAATTCATTCACACAGAGTTTACATTTACAGTTATCAACGAAAAGACGCCGGTTATTTTCATTTTTATTTTTCATTATTTAAGTTTTTATAATTTTGCCGGGTGCGTGGGTACATAGAATTTTCTGACACGTAGTCCGTGGCCGGTCCTGGTTCGTCAACGAGTACAAGTATTATGACAGCTTATGTACCTCACCATGGTGACTCATTCAGGCTTGGTGAGTTTGTGTGTGGTGAGGAATACGTGTTTAATGTTAATGTTTTCTTGTATTGACTGCCGGATTCAGTGTTTGACCTATCCGTTGACTGGTATGTTTGTAGCACCGTCCCCGTGTGAATTTGGAACCTATCTATTTATCTTTATCCCCGAGAGGGGACCACAAATGAATCGCTTCCATGCACCTTGCAAACAGTTAGATGCTCTACCAATGCTGCCACCCAGATATTGTGACGGTAAAGTGGATTTATGCAAGTGCTTTTTCCGCTACTTTCATACGCACTTCTGATATGGCCGCTTTTGAAATGCAGTAATAATAATAAGCATTTTACTTATTTCTCGTGAGCAAAGAAGCCTCTCATCTCCTGCCGGTCTCACAGAGTCACTTACCCACCATCAACTGGGTTACAGCGTTGCGCCTGATACTTACTCAACGATGGCAGATCTTTTGGTCATCTTAATCTCCTGATGCTAATCAACTTCGCTGTATTAAACCTACGGTCGGCTCTTGGCATTCTTCATGTCAACAGTCCCGTCATTCTGAAGTTGTCTTGACCCGGCTCCGGATTGGTCATACGCGATTGTCTCGTGGTTACCTGATGTCACCCCTCCCAACCCTCAACCCCAGTGCACCGTGTGCGGTACGCGTTTAACGATTTGCCACATATCTACTGACTGTCGTAGGTATTCCCATCTCCGATCACTTTATTTTGGCAATTCTGATTTATCTCGCATTTAAGAAGATTCTCCTTCCTTTTCCCTGTACCGTATTTTCCGTTTCTTCAAAGATACTTCTCTTCTTGATTTGATTTAATTCTCTCTTACTTTCTTCTCCTTTTGATCTAATCTTATGGGAGCTCTTTTGGGGAGCTCAGTGGTCTGGTTAAACTTCTCACAAAAAAAAAACATGAGTGCCAATTTTTTTCGCAGAATTCACTGGTGCTAAAAAAAAAAATAAGAATTCTGTCACCTATAACCTACCTTCGATTTAGTTACCAATACCAATGAAAAATAGTCTCAAAATGGTGTTAGAAAAAATTTGTGGATCAAGAGATACTGGATAATGCCCTCATGTAAACCCACCCTAACCGAACTTGTTTCAGAATTTGATTTAGATGGAAACTTTAGAGCATCACAGTAGGCCTATGTAATTCAAACTTGGACCATAATGATAATCCACATAAGGTAGAATAGCCAATTTATATGTGGTGGTCCAATTAATACTCCATATATAAAAATTTGTATCAAGATGTATGATAAGTCAGGTAAATTTGTATTCTAAATGTATTTATAAAATCCATCTCAATCTTTACACAGATTATTTTTAATAGATATTACGTACTATATTTTTGGCAGCCAACCAACCCTAAAAGTCATGATAATTATAACTTGGGAATGTTCATACAATTCTATTTTATTGTCAACAGCTAGTGTGTTTTTTTATTGCATGTCAGTAAGCTATGTAGTAATACATCAAAATGTTGTTAATCCGAACACAGATAATTAAAAAATCCCATAGTCTGAATTCTTGAAAATCATAATTAATTACAGTATATTGAAATGGGAAAACTGTCGGTGAAATTAGGGCACCCTCTTCTAATTTACTCTAATTGTCAAAGAATAATTTATTCAAAACTGAGTAGCTTACATAACAGATAGCACCAATTTATTTAATTACAAAACAGCTTTTTAATGTCCTGTACTGTACAGTACTAACAAATATATAATTCTGTACTTTAATGAAAATAAAAGTCGGCTGCCTTTCCATTACAAAATAGATATTTTATTCTACAATAGACCACAGTCTGTACCCAACATACAATATTTCTTCGTTTCGAGGACATCACACACGTTGCGATATATGGAAACACCATGCTTGGTTCCGAGTCACACCCTGAAGTCCCCATTTTTGTATTATTTATGCCATTTTTTTCCCCCATTATGCTATTTATTAACATAAATAACTGTTGTTTGGACTCTTCTTAATCTGTGGATAATTTCTAATCAAATGGAATTGAAAAACAAACAAATATCCTGCCAACACACAACTAAGCAAAATGACAAAAAGTAAATAAAATATATTCAAAGAAGTTTTCAGCCACATATGGGTGTAGCCCACCACCGTGGGAAAAAAATTCCCCTCACTCCACTGACTTAGGAAATTTGTTCTTCACTTTAAATAAACATCTTACAGCAAATGGCAGACCAAGAAAGACGTGGGAGCATAATTTACTGCCTGATATAGTAATCAATAGTGTACCCAAAAAACAGTTTGTTTACAATAGCAATAAGTAACAATTAACCCATAAACTTTAACATAGAGGATAGTTTTCAAAAACAATTATCATAGTAACAAGTAACTTTACCAATTGATTCTCTTAAATCTTTATATCTTGGTGTAGTGGTTAGCACGAGTTCCTGTTGATCACATGGTCCCGGGTGGGTTGTATGAGGTTTATATCTTGCTCTTGATACTGCCAACATTACCATGCAACCTGAAAAGATAATTAATTCAATTATTTTTTTATTTTTATTTTTTATCTGGTGGTATCATTTTCATTAAATTATGAATGATTATTAAGCAATTTTATGCAGCATAGGAAGGACATGTTGGGAGTCAAGGGGTTAAAAGGCTCATTTACAGCAGCCGGAAGTTGGACTTTTTAGTCCGAATATTTGGTTGATATGAGCCATTGCAGACAACCCAAAAATATTGCCAGGGCATATCAATGTAAAGTACAAGGTAATTCAAAATCTTTACAGTTTCTTGGATGGTGTCGTTGGGCAAATGTAAGATTTTTAATGAGCTCAAGTATCTGTGTCTCAATCTAAGCCATTTATCACATGACTCGACATAGCCACATATGTGAAGGCGCCTATTGCAAAAGCCTTTACCTTTTTATATTTGTAGAGTTCCTTCCTAAGCTAAATAAAAGTGTATAATATGTATGTAAATCATAATTACACTGAAAGATGTATAGGCCTAACTTGTACTGAAATTTTTGGACTCTACAGTAGGTGCAGTCATCCACCAAAGTTATGTTTAATCTCTTTATTTTCAACAATCATCATCATCTCCGACACCTTGCTTCCTCCTGGGAAACCCCTGCAAAAGGATGGATATGGCAGAAACGCCTCCAGGCTACAATGTCCAGATATGCTTCCTTTGCCCGTGCCACAATGCTCTTCTACTAAGTGGATGTTTTTCTTCAATATATTTTTCCACTATTTTCTCCCATACCATAGGTGTGCTTCCACTACCAGCTGTTCCATTCTCTTATGTAAATGGTGAAGTTGAAAATGTTCTTGATATAAATATACAGATTGTTAATGAACAGTGCAGACTTAATATCACAAAGTTGACGATAATAATTTTAACGTAATAAACTTTCCTTTCCCTAGTACTGTAGTAATATCGATAGTATAATAACTTATAATTATTTGTATTCCCAGCTAATAAGATTTTGTAAAATGTGCACTTTTTTTAGTTATGTATGGCAGATTAACCAGACCACTGAGCTCCATACGGAACTCTCATAGGTCTGTACAGGTATGTATGTATATATATATATATATATATATATATATATATATATATATATATATATTAAAATGTAAAACTTGCAAACTAAACAAACCAAAATTGGGACAAGGACAATATAAAGTCAAATTAAATTATCAAAATCGCTATGTGGAAACAACGTTTACTAAAATGAAAATTATTAAATAAAAGAACACAATCCACCACATAGGGTGTACATTACTACATGAGCAAGTTAATCTGTTTCCCAAGCAAACTAATCGCACATATAACAACGCACTATCGTCACGTTAAAGGAAGTAGTCAAGTTTGGGAAGTCCGGGACGTTCTGGCAAATTTTACTAAACTCTGCATGAATAAAGAAACTACTGTATATGTTAAATGTCAAAATATTATTTAAAATCAAATTTGCAACATGACAAGACATTAAAATAGTACAAAATACAAATATTGATAAGATATCTATACTATTACAAAATAATATATAAAATACAGTACAGCACTCACTAACGATAGTGCTATCGGGTAGGTACCTGTAAGCATAGCATGCCTCAAGTGACCCCTATCAATAACTACCCTACAAATAACCTACATTTATAGCACAAATAAACTAAGGAAATCGCAAAAGTAAGCAATTGATACTATCGACAATGAATACATATTATATAAAGACAAATAATTACAAAATATGAAGTAACAACAGATTTAAACAAAGAGTACTCTTTTAACAAGAACAATAAATTTAAAAAATCATCAATATTAATATTAATAATAATAATAATTGAAAAAGATAAAGATAAAGATAAACAATAAATACAGACAAAAAGTAAGCAGAGGTTATACAAGAAACTTCAAGTTAAAAATGCTTGATTAAAATTATTGATGTCAAATTTTAGAATACAGTCACAATAATTGACCCTAAAAAGATTAAATTTATGGAACAATTTACTTGCCTCAAAACCTCTGTCCACTAAGAGTCTGTATAGTAACCTAGCTCTAGCCCAAAAGTCATCTACTTTAGTGCAGATTTTACAAAATCTTATTAATTGGGAATAAAAACAGTTATAAGTTATTTTACTATCGATATTACTACTAGGGAAAGGAAAGTTTATTACGTTAAAATTAAAATCATCAACTTTGTGATATACTTTAAGTATGCACTGTTCATTAACAATCTCTATATTTATATCAAGAAAATTTTCAACTTTATAATTTACGTTACATTGTGTGAGGGGAATAGAATTAGGGTAAATAAGTTTAGCAACTTGATTAAAATTTAAAAAATTGCAAACAAGAATATCATCAATATATCTACTATTATTACTTAACAGTTTAGCAAGTGCTAATTTTTCTGGAATTTTATTTTTCTTGCTACTGTCAACTAAGTCTTTTATATATTTAAATTCTAAAGCAAGCAAGAATAAGTCTGCAATTAAAGGGCTAGCATTTCCACCCATAGGAATTCCTAATATTTGTTTGAAAATGTACGGCCCGAATCTAACATAAGTATTGAAAAGGAGGAATTTAAGGGCATCTTTAAGTTTAGTTCTATCAAAATATACAGAACTAGTGGGAGTAGAGCTAAGTGATGCATTATTAAAATATGTATAAACATTTATGAAATAATTACTTAGTAGACAGGTTTTGTTGCTAGTAAATTGTTGCATAAATTTAATCTTTTTAAGGTCAAGTATTGTGACTGTACAGGTATTCTAAAATTTGATATCAATAATTTTAATCAAGCATTATTAACTTGAAGTTTCTCGTATAACCTCTGCTTTAGTCTGTATGTATTGATCTATTATTATTATTGAATTTTTTCTAAAATTTATTGTTCTTGTTAAAAGAATACTCTGTTTAAATCTGTACTTATTTCTTCATACAGTATTTTGCAATTATACATTATTTTATTGTATTTATTCACTTTTGATAGTATCAATTGCTTGCCTTTGGGATGTCCTTAATTTCCACATAGCGATTTTGATAATTTAATTTGACTTTATATTGTCCTTGTCCCAATTTTGGTTTGTTTAGTTTGCAAGTTTTACATTTTAATTTATTTGTACGATAAATTTAGGTTATTTGTAGGGTAGTACTGTAATTGGTAGGGGTCAACTGTCCATGCGTGACAAGTGCCTATCCGATAACAATATCGTTAGTGAGTGCTGTATGTATTTTGTACTATTGTTAATATGTTGTCCATCTATCTATTGCCGGACGCCGTGATCCCCCCACGAAGGGGTAGCCACGAATGAAACGCCCCCATGCACCTCTGTCCCCAGTCAGTCGATGCCCCTCCTCCCATCCAGCACCGCCTTCACTCATATACTTCTTCACTCCATCCTTCAACCTCTCTTTCAGTTTGCTTCTCCCTCTTTGTCCTTCCACCTCGCTCTCGTACACCCTCTTAGTCATTCTCTCGCTTCCCATGTGTTCCATATGGCCGAACCATCTCAAATTGCAAGTTTGTTTAATAGAAATTTTTTACATAAATTGTAGTCTTTATTCACACAGAATTTACCAAAATTTACCAGAATGTCCCGGACTTCCCAAATTGACTAATTCCTTGAATGTGACGATAGTGCGTTGTTATGTGTGCAATTAGTTTGCTTGGGAAACAGATTAACTTGCTCATGTTGTGATGTACACCCTATGTGGTGGAATGTGTTCTTTTATTTCATAATTTTATTTTGCTAAAGTGTTATTTCCACATGCATTTTGATAATTTTTGTTGTCTTTATATTGAAGACAAAAAAAATTATCAAAACACATGTGGTGTGTTTGTTTTGCAAGTTTTACATTTTAATTTATACTACTAGTAACTTATAAAAGGTGCATACACTAAAGTAACAGTACTAGTGACTTGTATTATATGGTTCACATTGTATAAGTGTTGAGTTAATGTCTTTCACTCTAGATTTCACAAAGTTATCAAGGCTTTTGTTGAACTATTGATTTTGACTACATTATAAATTACTCCTAGCCAGCACTTACTTGTTATAGGTTGTGATGTAGTGACGGGCCTGTTGTACCCCATTGAGGAGAGCACCGTGGACCGTAGAGTAATACTTGCTGCTGTTAGCCTCCCCTGCCACCACCAACACTGGCACCTGGGGAATCATCATATATTTACCATATGCAGTAAATCATGGGCCAGGGCGAAAACCAACACCATCAGAGAGGGTTTGGACCTACAAATATAGTCTACATATCATAATTCTTAGTGTAGTAGAGATGTTTTTTATATACATAACTTTGGAAAATTAGTTCCCATATCACTTGATAGCCATTTATTGGAGAGTATGTTGAAGTTTGACTCCCTTGGATGATACTAATTTGTGTGATTTGGAGATCTGCCCCATCGACTAATATAGACATTTATATTAGGGGGGGATAAGGGGCCTCGACTCTGGGGCAGCGTTCATTCATACATACAAGCACATACAGATACTGTAAATCGGAGTGATCCAGGCATCGGAAACTTAGACTCAAGGTAGATTATGCTAGGTGCCTGATTAATGATAAGACTTGAATTTTTATGATCCCAGACTACAATTGCTTGTAAAAATGGACTGAAAAATAGCTCGTGTGACACGAGCGGTTTCAGTCTAACTAGCAGCTTGAGTGAAAATTAAGCAATACAGAGCTATACGTCCTTACTGTCGCTACTTAGATGTGATACTGGATAGCATGACACATCTGTGTATCCACACCATCATCAGCGGTTCGAACCACAGCTGAACTGATATCAGGATATGCTGCTGAGCCCAGAACATTATCAGTTTGATAATGCGAGGTGGGATCAGCTACAGGCGATCGTCGGGAAATAAAGGTAAGGTCTTGTCCTTTTCGAGAATCAAGCATTTTAATGTAGGTGGCCTAAAGGAACTGTGAGTTGTACCCAATTTAGAGTGCCTATTAACCCCTCCTGCCCGGGTGACATTTAAAAATGACACCCCTTGCAAAGGGCAGGAGCCCGGGTGTCCTTTTAAAATCTGTAAGCTTGAAAGCCTATTAACCCGGGAACTGCGGGAAGACTCTTAAGAGTTCCCCCGGCGGACTGCGGGAAGACTCTTAAGAGTAAAACACCCAATTTTTTTTTTTTTTTTTTTTTTGCCCCTGGGTCATGCAAAATATCACTACTCTACCTCCCCTGCTTCCCCACTTTCCTCCCCCTCCTTCAGTTAACACCTATTTTCCCTGTTATTCCCTTATTCTGTGGTATATTTTCGTGCTAACATTAGCGAGTTGCAAGCAGAGCATTGTCATCACTGTTAGCAAGCGAGTGCAAGAGAGAGAGAGTATCGATCGACAGTGTCTCTCCAGACTTGGGGAAAAGTGGCGGGAAAGGAGATTGCCTCAGCCATACATTATAAGAACATAAGAAAATGGGAGTCTGCAGAAAGCCGATTGGCCTAAGCAAGGCAGATCCCTACATTATGTAACTCCCGGCCTGTATCGCCGATTTTGACCATCCAAACGCTGTTTCCACTTGTTTTATTGTTGTAACAGGTTAATACCTATAAAACCAACCTATAATAGGTGCATATGGAGAAGTATTAATGCTATTTATGGTAAAATAAATATTTTAGTGATGGAAACAGCTCAAATACATGCGCACAGGCAGAGGTGTCTCATACCCCCCATGTGCACTTCAGAGGTTAAGCGTGGTTTGAAAGCCGTGCATCGAGCCTCAGTCTGAGGTTGCTGTCCTCAAAGCGAGACACGGCCTTACGCTCACCGCAGCCCGCCAAGAGGCTCGTCGCTTGGGCTTCACCCCTCAGTCATTTTCCAAGACTCTGTCTCCTCCCTCCTCTTCTTCGCCTCCCTCTACCACGCCCCCCCGTTTTTCTGGTTCCTCAGTTCCTTCCACCGCCTCCGCTCCCTCCGTCCCCCCGGTCGCACCAGTTTCGTCATCTGCCTCTCTAACTTCTACCGGTGCTTCTCCCAGATTTTCTCCTTCCTCTTCTGTCTCCTCCGTTCGTCCTTCCGTCTCTTCCTTTTCTGTCCCTTTGTCTAACACTTTCTCTGTTCTCAGTCCTTCTCCTACTTCTGCCCCTTCATCTTGCTCTCTTCCTTGTTCCTCCTCTTCTAGTCTCCCTCAACGCTCTCACCGTTCCAAGCCTCCCCGCCGTTCTCCGTCATCTTCCTCTTCTAGTCGCCCCAAATCGCCTACTCGCTCTAAACTTCCCTTCTTCTCTACCAAACGGGCTCCTGCGCTCCGTTCTTCCTCTCCCGCTTCCTCTTTTAAACATAAGGGTGGTCTACGTGATGTGCGGAGCTCAAGTCCCTGCGAGAAGAAGAAGTCGCCTACTTCTCCTTCTGTTTCCCTTTCTCCTCCCTCCGTCCAGTCTCCTCCTCCTCCCGTCACTGCGTCCCTAGATTTCTCCTACGAAACCCTACCTAAGATTGATGAATTTATCCGTTCTTCCCACCCACCGCCTTCAACTGTTCATGCCGAAGTTCATCCTACCCCCTCTTCTCTCCCCCTACCCCTCTCCCGCCTTCCCCTGCCCCGTCCTCTTCCTCCACTCCCCCTTCTGGCCTCCCTCCGGGCCCTCCTCCTCTTCCTCCTCCTGACCCTCCCCCTCTTCCTTCTCCTGCCCTTACCCCCTCCTTCTCTTCCCACCCGCCGTCCGTCCTTCCTACCTCTTCCGGCCCTCCTCCTTCCTCTCCTCTTTCTCTGTTAGACCTCCCTATGCCCCCCGGTTTCCAGTCTTCCCCTTCAACGTCTTCTCCAATTCCTGCTATTATTTCCCATCGTTAGCCTCTCTTGGCTATATTTTCCACCCACGGTGTTAACTGTATTTTGTAAATATGTTGTATATAGTGTACGTCTTTTCTTCCCTCTTGTACGCGTCTTCTTTTTAATCTTTTTTGTCTTTTTAATGTCCATTTTACAATGGAACATTCTAAATTTTGCAGCACATCGTGTTCTTCGTTACCTTATCTCTAGGTTTAGCCCACTTGTTATTAGTTTACAAGAATCGCATTTATCTAATGCCCCCCCCCCCCCCCCAATACCTTTTTACTCCTATATAAGTTCTCCCCAATCCCAGTATGATACTTGCCTCCTCGTACATCATGATGTCCCAGTGTCTCCGTTAACTATCCGTACCTCTCTTAAATGCACGCTTGCCAGAGTGTTCCTTTCACGCTGGCTTACAGTAGTTTCCATATACCTTTCCCCCTCGATCCCGATCAATGTTCCAGAATTAAACCGGATCCTTTCTCTATTACCTCCACCTTTCCTCCTTTTAGGGGATTTTAATTGCAGGCATTCCCTGTGGGGTGACTCTACCGTTAATACACGAGATCGTTCCCTTGAGGCTCTGATTCGTACGCACGATTTATTTCTTTTAAACACTGGTTCCTCTACGCATTTTGATAGCGGCGCCCGTACCTTCTCAGGTATTGACTTGTCTCTGTGTTCCCCTACACTCTCCTTGGATTTTACTTGGAAGGTCTTTAATGATTACTGTGTGACTGACCACTTCCCGATTGTCCTCTCCCCTACGTCTTACTCCCCAGTGCCACGCCCTCCCCGTTGGTGTTTCGATCGTGCCGACTGGACATCTTTCGCTGATCTCGCTGTTCCGCCTAATCCGACCCCTGCTTTCCCGGACCCTGATGCCATGCTTACCAGTTTCCTGATGTTTGTGCTCCATGCTGCCTATACTTGTATTCCACGCACCACTCGGAGTATGTCTTCTAAGTGTGTACCGTGGTGGACTGCTCAGTGCACTTCGGCTTTACGCAATAAAAGAGCCAAGTGGAAGAGTTTCCGTCGGAAAAAAGGCTCTCCATACGAGCGGGATGCGTATACTCTTTTCAAACAGGCTAATGCCGTCTTCCGTCGTACAATCCGCTCTGCAAAAAAATCTAGCTGGATGTCGTATGCCTCTACTATCAACGCAGATACACCTGTTCCGCAAGTCTGGGCTCGTGTCAGGAAGATTGCAGGGAAACATGCGCCTACGCCGGCCCCAGTCCTCCATACCAACACTGGCATTGTGGGCGACCCGTCTCTGGTGGCCAATATGTTGGGAGAACATTTCAGTGATGTTAGCACTGGCTCCCATCTCCCGCCCTCCTTCCAGATGCATAAACGCCGTTCTGAACTTAGCGACTTGACTTCGCCTAATCATCTGATCAGTTTTTCAATGCCCCCTTCTCCCAGGCTGAGCTTGAGTCTAGCCTGGGAGCCTGTAAGGATACATGTGAAGGCCCTGACGGTGTCCATTACTTGATGCTGAAGCACTTATCTCCACCTGCGCTTGGCTTTCTCTTATCCATCTACAACCGTCTGTGGTCCACAGGCTTTTTTCCGGCTGAGTGGAGACATGCCATCCTTCTCCCATTCCCTAAGCCAGGTAAGTCGGGCCATGCACCAGCAGATTACCGTCCCATTGCCCTGGTCAGTTGTGTAGGCAAATTATTAGAACGCATGGTTCACTCCCGCTTAATGTGGCTCCTAGAATCAAGAGGCATCCTGTCACCTTTTCAATATGGCTTTCGCAAGGGCCGTAGTACTTTGGACCCATTATTGAGATTGGCGACGTCTATCCGTGACGCCTTTTCGGACACTAAGTCAGTTTTAGCTGTATTCTTCGATCTTGAAAAAGCTTATGATACTGCCTGGAAATACAACATCCTTCATACCCTTTTACGTTCTGGTGTGTCTGGCAACATGGCAGTATTCTGCAAGAACTTTCTCCGTGATCGTACTTTCCGAGTCAAGCTTCAGAATACATTCTCACGAACATACCCCCAACATGACGGTGTCCCACAAGGTTGTGTTCTTAGTACCATCCTTTTTATCCTAGCTATTAATGGTATTATTTCTTCTCTCCCTCTTGGTGTCCGTGCTTCTTTGTATGTGGATGACTTCACTATTTACGCTGTGGGTTTGGATATCGCTGCCCTAAAAAATCTCTTGCAGAAGGCCATCGATGCAGCTGCGCAGTGGGCTACGGCCCATGGTTTTGGTTTTCGCCCTCGAAATCTTGTGCCGTCATCTTCACAAAACGCCATACAGTCCCGCATCCTGTTCTTACGTTGTATAACCGCCCTCTGTCTTACAGGTCCTCAGCTCCATTCTTAGGTCTCATTTTCGATACTCGGTTGACTTGGTACCCGCACATTACTTCGTTACTGACCTCCACCACCCAACGGCTTAAACTCTTTACAAACCCTTAGCCACTTGTCTTGGGGTGCGGACCGGACGACTCTTCTGCGCCTCCATACAACGCTTATTCTCTCCAAGATCGATTATGGCTGCCAGGTATATGCCTCCGCTGCACGTACAAACCTTAAGCGCCTAGACTCCCTTCACCATCATGGTCTGCGCTTGTCGCTAGGGGCTTTTCGCTCTACTCCGGTTATTAGCCTTTATGCTGAATCAGGTGTCTCACCACTATCATCCAGGCGGGATAAACTGACCCTTCGATGTCATCTTCGCCTTCTGCAACGCTGTTCGGCTGGTTTTCCTCCCACGGCTTCCGGCTTAGCCCCATCAGTGTCTGCTACTTCGTTCCCCGGTCGGGTCTCTGCTTTACTAGCCTCCTTCTCTTTTCCCATTCCATCGGTGCTACCCCTCCGACAGTCAGAGTTCCCCCCATGGCTACTCCCTCGCCCTACCGTTTGTACAGCTGCCCTCCCCCCTTCTAAGGCCTCTTCAACCCCACAGTTGCTTTATGCTCAGTTTGCAGAACATATGCTACACCACTCTTCAGCCGTTCCAGTGTACACTGATGGTTCCAAGACCTCCGCCAGTACAGGGTTTGCGGTTGTGTTCCCGGACCGGACCTTCCAACGTCACATCCAATCATGTGCTAGTGTCTTTACGGCCGAGTTATTTGCTATTTTATTTGCCCTACGTACTATTTTTTGTTCACACCTGCATACCTTTGTAATTTTTAGTGACTCCCTTAGTGCTCTTCAGAGTATTCAGTCTATTCCCGCTGTTAACCCCTTAGTGCTGGAGATTCAGGAATTCCGCATCGCTACTAAATTGAAGTCCCTGTCTTTCTGTTGGGTCCCGAGTCATGTTGGAGTGCCTGGCAATGAGCGGGTTGATTTTTTCGCCCGCTCTGCTATTACCTCTCACCGACTCGTGCCACGGCGTATTCCTGCATCTGATTACTTCCCGCGTGTTACTCTATTACTACGTCAGCGCTGGCAGGACGAATGGACCTCCATGAGGGTGTCTGATGTCAAACTGCGTTCTGTCAAACCTTCCGTCCTACCTTGGAAGTCTTCCTCTCATCGCAATCGTCGATGGGAGACCGCTCTAGCCCGTCTTCGGCTCGGCCACACCAGGCTCATGCATGGTCATTTGATGTCCTGTGATGTCCCCACGCTCTGTCCTTGCTGCCATATTCCAGTGTCTGTCCAGCATCTCCTGATCGACTGTCCGTGTTTCTCCAATGCCCGACGGCGGGCATTCCCCTTCATATCCTCCCTTAATCGCTCCCTTGTCTTAGCCGATATGCTTGGAGAGTCCCCCACTTTCTCCCTCCCACATCTTATGCGGTTTCTCCTCCATACCCATCTCCTTGAGCTTCTTTAATTAGTGTTTCCTAGTCTTCTTATCCTCTACTCCGTATTGCGCCCAGCCCCACAACAACTCCGATGTTTTTTTTCCCACAAAGTTTCTTTTGGTGCCACATAGTCTTTTTAGGCTTGGTGCGAATCCCGATTTTAATAATAATAATACTCTTAACCTCTGAAGTGCGCATGGGGGTAATTGGAAACGTCCCCCTGTGCTGACGTATTTGAGGTGTTTCCGCCACTAAAATATTCATTGTGCCATTAATAGCATTAATACTTATCCATACTGAAACAACAATAAAACGAGTGAAAACAGCGTTTGGATGGTCAAAATCGGAGATATAGCCCGCGAGTTGTATAATGTATGGGTGAGGCAATCTGCTTTCCCGCCAATTTCCCCCAAGGCCACTGAGACACAGTCGATCGATACTCTCTCTCTCTCTTGCACTCGCTTGCTATCAGTGATGACCACACCCTCCAATCGGATTTCTAATGTTAGCACGAAAATATACCTCAGAATAAGGGAATAACAGGGAGTATAGGTGTACCCAGAAGGAGAGGAGGAAAGTGGGGAAGGAGGGGAGGTAGAGGACTGAGATTTTGCATGGCCCAGGGGCCAAAAAAAAAATAAAAAATAAAAAAAAAATATAATTTTTTTTTTTTTTTTTTCGATGTCAAAAGTTGATTTTTATTTTCTCTGACTCTTAAGAGTCTCCCCGCAGTGCGCCGGGGGAACTCTTAAGAGTCTCCCCGCAGCTCCCGGGTTAATAAATTATTTTATAAGATTATTTACAAATTGGTAATCGTCTGACAAGAATTTTTAGTTTTGTAACCGTCTCATGCTGAAACCATGCACTGATATTAGCTTACACTACATATATAAAATATAAAAAAGTATTCTAAGATATAAAACCCTATCATATAGTGATTTAGACACACTAACCTGTAGTCCTCACAAAAAATTGCTATGTTTAAATGCTTCACGTAGTATGCTCCAGCTCTCACTGCCACTATAATACTGAGCTGTCGCTCTATCGACCGAGCGGGAGTTCTTACAGTAGATCCTCTGGTAAAAAGGCAAACTACCAAAACTTATAGCCCAATTTATACGAGATTGGCGTATTCAGTGTACATTCAATTATTGTCTAAAGTATCCAATACGCTCGGCACGTATTGGTGCATTTAGGGACACCCTTCACAAATATGCGCATCGCGGTTTAGAGCCTTAGAGAGCTAACTGCTTTTAATTCAGACGCGAACAATATTGGGAGGTTTGACGTACCTCCCAACCTACCAAATAGGAAAACCTACTATTTGGTAGTAGTCTTGGAAAATCCAACGTCAAGGCTATTAACCTAATTGCAATGACGACTTGTCTATTTTGACTGCTATGTCGTCATTCCAACCGCGGTTAAAAAGAAAACGTCTAGTCTACTCCTTATCTTGCTATAGGAGACGTTGTACATTAACCAAAACTACCACCGAAGGTGAAAAAAGCATAGAAGAGAAGAAAAAGGGGTTTACCTTAGTTACCGCTTAAGGCCCATCCCGTGTTCCGTCATGTGCAGATCCCTGTCGAACGTGCGCATGAGCGACCCTCTCTTGTCATCACATCTCACGTCAGCAGAAGAACGCGGATGGGCAGGGGTCCGGCATGAGGGAGGGTATTATGTACGTTGGATTTTCCAAGACTACTACCAAATAGTAGGTTTTCCTATTTGGTAGGTTGGGAGGTACGTCAAACCTCCCAATTTGTTAGTAGTCTTGGCAAATCCAACGTCAAGGCTGCATAACAAATAGGAGGAGGACATCCAAGCCCAACATACCCCAAAAAACAATGCATAAAACAAAATTATGAATGACAAAGAAACAATTTAAACAAGAGAGTTTAATAAAAGAGTGAAAAACTGAGGAGTAGCTAAAAAGAACAGTTTTAACACATGCCCGTCATTCATAGTAATGCAAAAACATAGACTTGTCTTAAACCAAAAAGGTACTGTACCCAAAATCCCTTTTCTTCCAAAACCAACAAAAACACTGAACACAATAACAAAACACAATTTTCAATGTGGCAAAAACACTTATGTACTGTAACAATACATAATCCCAAACTTGCAATCAAGTGTTGCAAACCCGTACTCCCCCCCCCCCCCCCCTTTGGCAAATAAAACAAAGGAAAAGAACGAGGGACAAGGGGGGAAGATCAGGTATCTTCGCCAGAGCACGAGGAAACACGAACCCCGAGAGCCATCACCGGCCGAGGGGGTCGAACACTGGACATGGAGAGGTAGGAGGAGATGAAGGAATTGATAGAAGACCACAAAACCGCTGAGGCGATGTCCGGTAAGGACCGACCGTGCAGGAACCGGAAGGAGGCAGCAAAGGATCGCACATCGTGCGCAGAACCCCTACAAACAGGGTTACTGGCACGAATGGGCCGACAAATGTGGCGTCCCATCTGCACCTGCGAGAGCCTCCCACCTGTCCGAGGAGACACCCACACAGCAGTACCCGAAGGCGGCGCCACAGACGCAACAGAGGAGTGCAAGGCTGACACCGGGCACAACACATGGCGAGTATGCCCACGCTGGAAAGCCTGGACGGTGAAAGGCTGGAAAACGTGGGTCTCCCTCTCATGCGGGGCAACAAAGGGAGGGGAGGAGGCGAACGGGACGCCATGCAAGGACGGGGAGAATCGCACGCAGTCCCGGGGCCGTGACAATGCCGTGAGCGCAGACACCCGATCCCCAGTGGGCAGAGCGCCAAGGAAGAGTGGACGCCCGAGCAACGGAACCGGTGTAGCGGCCCGTGTATACGTGGGTGAAGCCAGAAGGTCCAGAGCCCGCCCCAGATCCCACCGTGGAGGGACCTGGCATGGAGGCGGGCGTTCCCGGAAGGCAGCCGTCACGAAGGAATCCAGCTCCTGCGGCGGAACGACCAGCCCAGTGACGGACTCAAAGACCCCCCGGACGGCAGACAAGTGGGTACGTATAGCGTCGACGTGAAAGTGACGTGTACGGAAGAGGTGAAACAAGGAGTGGAGGACGAGGGAAGGAGAGCCAACTGGCTGGCGAGTGTCCCGTATCCACCTAGTAAAAGACCTCCAGCGGGACCCGTAAGGCCCCCAAGGAGAAGTCGGCCAGGAATGCATCAGGAAGTCAGGCAGGTCCCGGCTGTGGACTGGGAGCCACCGTGCCTCATGAACATCCACGATGCGAAGGCCAACGAGGTCCGCAGGGCCCCAACCTAGCGCAATTGGAAGTCGGAGACAGGTAGAGGGACCGGACTCGGGCACCACCGCGTCAACTGGGCGTACCAAGCCCGTGCCGGCCACAGAGGCGCGAGGAGCCAGACGCTGCCACGGTACAGCCGCAGCCTCGCGAGGACGTTGCACAGCAACAGTGCGTCTGGTGGCGGAAATATGTATATCGACCGCCACCTGTTCCAGTCTACCACGAAAGCGTCCGGACCCCCCTCTGGAGTGCGAGGCCGGAGGGAGAGGTACCGAGGAAACTGGCGCGGCACCCCCGATGCGAACAAGGCGACCTCCGGAACCCCCCAGGAAGCCGCGAGGTCGTCAAACACAGTCCGTGGCATTGCCCATTCGACAAGAACGCCCTGTCTTCTCGACAGGGCGTCCGCCCACAGGGTGGCAGGCCCGGGCAGGGAGAAGGCGTGTCGGTCCGCGAGGAAGAACAACTTCACCGAGAACCCCAATAGAGTCAAGGACCTGGAGGACCCCCGCTTTAGGAAACAGTGGACAGCTGTCTGAGTGTCCATCCCGAAGGCCACCGACTTTCCCCGAAGGGCCAGCTCGTGGGCCCTCAGGAAGAACAAAGGAACCAACAGTTCGAGGGCATAGACGGGGAAGGGGCGTGAGTCCCACCCATCCGCCGGGAAGTAGACGGCCCAGGTTTGACGGGTAACCTCACCCTACCACGCTCGCCGCATCTGTGTCTACCCAGATCGTCGGCGGGGGGGGGCGGTCCAGGGCACAGCCGCAGAAAGCGTGCCCCGAGCAACCCAGTGTCCGAAGTGTCCGCGAAGGGCACACGGGAACGGCAGGAGCCAATCCATAGGGGTCAACGGAAACACCTCGGTGCCCATGAGGAGGAGGCGGCGTAGCCTGAGGCTCCCTAAGGGAATGGGCAGAGCGGCCCAATGCAGCGAACCCACTAACGAGTCCCAGAGCCACCCCGGGAGGGAGACCGAGTGCAACACGGTGAAGACCTTCCGCCGAAGGTGCACCGCGTCCGGCAGACCCTGGGTCACCGGAGCGCCGGACAAAACCCAGGTGAGACCGACCCATGGCACGACACGCGACGGGGTCAAGCGTGACCCGGGAACATCGACGGGAAACCCTAACTGGGCGACGTGGCGAACGACTGTGAGGGCGTCGCGTACGCACAATCTGAGGGCTTCGGAAACTATCAACCAATCGGCCAAGGAAAAGAGGAGCTGGAGCCCACTCCTGAGGAGAGGACTCAGAGCCTGTCCCACCGGTTCGGAGAAGATCCGCGGCGCGATGTGGAGACCGAAGGGAAGGCCGGCGAACAGGAACACACGATCGGAAGTCCAAACGGCCAAGAATCGCTGGAATTGAGGATGGAGAGGAACGAGCCAAGACGCAGCCTGGAGGGCCAGCGACACTACCCACGACAGAGGGCGCAGGGCCAGGCGTACCTGTGGTACCGGCAGCATCCGAAACCGTGTGTGCACGATGCGCCCGGAGGGCCAACATAGCCACCACCGGGCGCATTGCGTCGCAGGTCCACTCCGGTACCAGAAATACACGGGAGAGGAAAACCGGGTGACCGGCGGTCAACTCCCTCGACGATACCCTGCTCGTGCAGGGATGTGACCACGTGGGCCACCTCTGAAGAGATGGGCCGGCATCGGAGACAAGAGCGGAGTGGGGGTCTGGACGTCCACCTCCAGGTGAGACCCCTCCGCGTAATCCGCCGCCCCCAACGTCCCTCGCGGCCACCGAGGGGCGCAAGGGCGAAAACAACCCGTGGGAGCCCCCGAGAGGAGGGGAGCGACCCGGGCGGCCAGGCGAGAAGGAGAACAAGGAGACCGACCCAGAGAACCTACACATTGTTTTGACGTGGAGGTACCCCCGGTACGGTCTGTGCGGGCATGAGTGCCACGTTGACCTCCTCTACCCCCCCCCCCAACTTCGTCGAAAAGGGCGGGCCACCCCAACCCCTGGCCGTCGCGGGGCCGACCCCGGCAAAGGGCGGCCGGAAGTGGCAGGCCGGCCAGCCCCGACACGGCGGGGATGAAAAGGGGGCAAGAACAGAAGGGCGAGGCGGAACTGACGCACTGGCCTGTAACGTCCCTGTCCTGCGCCCGTGCATGGCGGCAGCACTTGCAGCAGCACCCCGAAGAGGACCGGCAGAAGGACAGGACTGAGAAGACCCCGCTCGCGACACAGCGCGTCGTTGTGTGTCGTAAGCAGGGTCCGCCGATAGAGAAGCGTAGCGGACCCAAGCATCCCGTGCAAAAAAGCCCCGACGGAGAGAGCGCAGAGTACAACAAACCCTGACGAATATCCAAGGGGGCTGTCCGGCAGAACGAGGACCGTACCGTCCGGCGTTGCCGAGGTGCCACGCACAAAACCGCCTCCAGCTAGGGAACCAAAGACACCGCGAGCCGAAGGGGGATCCGCCGAACGCGGCCCAAACCCTCGCGAAGATTGTCTGGTGCAGACGCCGCGAGAAGCCGCAGGTGGTGAACAGAAGTCTGGAGGGAACCAAAAGACAAGAGAAGAAGTTCGTCACCCACCGCTGCAAGGGAAAAACCCTGTCGACAGAGGACTGAACTGGGTGAGAGAAGAACGGGGTAGCAAGAGAACAAAGTTCAAGAACGGGCGCGCTGAACCAGGACCAGAACGCGCCGTCCAACCCGCCGACAGACACAAGAGGAGGCAAAAGCAGTGATGACTCCGGGGGAGGGACTGAAGGAGAGCCGGCGACGGAACGGCCGGCGAAGACGAAGGCCTCAGCAAACCAGGCCCCCAACGGGAGAGGGTGATCGAGTAAGATGGCTAAGCCAGGCGTACCGTCGTCGCACAAACCCGTCCCATAGGAGGACAGTCCCGTCAACACAGCCAAGGACTGAACATCCTGAAGGATGTCCCAGCGGCTGAAGTCTGACCAGAGCATAGGCCTGCAGAAGGGAGGAGGACCGTAGCAGGGGTAGGTATGGTGAGGCGCTGAGGGTGTGTCACTGCCAAGAAGCGCGATAAGAGGGAGTCTTGCAACGACTCCAAGCGCCCGTCGATGCATGAAACAAGCCACCCCTGCATAGCCGACAATCGATCCGAGAGAGGCGACCCCCCCCCCCCCCCCAAGAATGGTCGGCCCGCAGGGGTGAGCGCGAGCGGGAGCGAGAACCACGACACGAACCAACAGAGTCGCGGCCCAAGGAAGGCGAGCGACCACGGTTGTGTCGCTGCAGAGGGACTCGGCCCTGAACACGAACGCCCGAGGGGGAAACAGCACTATCCCACTCTTCCAGCGACACGTCAGCCCCTGAGAAAGGGGACCCCGAAACCACGCGATACCCCACCGAGCCAAGAGGAGGGGTACCCCCGTGGCGAGACGGTAAGTGAAGGTCAGGGAGAGAAGAAGGAGGAGGAGCAGGACGACGAGAGTGGGAAGGCTGGCCGGGTGAAAAGACAGCATCTGGCGTTCCCAGGCGGTCACCCATCCAAGTACGAACCAGACCCTACGTTGCTTAACTTCGCTGAGCGGACGAGAAGCGGTGCATTCAACGTGGTATGGCCGTTGGCTGAAAAGAGGTCAGAAGTAGCCGCGGGGGGAAACAGAGCAAGGATCCCTGGGGCAGAGATAACAGGGCGGCCCGACACCGAGGCGGAGGAGGGAGGGACCGCCACCGTGGGACGAGACCGTGAAGGAAGAATAGGCACCGAAGCAGGTGAAGTAGGAGGAGAAGCAACTACATCCTGGCGGACCCTCCTGGACAGTGTAGGAGGAGGGAGCAGAGGGCCAACTACAGCCTGAACCTCCGCGCGCGTAGAGGACAAAGGAAGAGGGCGCCGTACGAGCAGGGGAAGCGGGCGGAAGGTAGTAGAGCCCCGACCCGGAGAGGCCAGGGGAGGGCGCACAGGGGCAGAGCCGCTAACCCCGGCCTCAGGGCGAGAACCATGACGAGGGCGATGGGCGCCGTCAAGGCGATCAGGAGGACAACGAGGGGCAGGAGAGGACGGACGACGAGGCGAGCGAGAGCGTGGACGGAGCAGGGGATCCCCCCGACGATGGACGACCGGCTGCGGGACCCAGGGGAGAGGGCCAGGCGAACGGCCTTCAGTCGGGTCAGGGATACCCAGGGCGACGCGGATCCGGGCGGCAACAAAGGCCGGGGAACGGTGGCCTACAGTCCAAAAGTGGCGGGAGACTCGCCCACACCGACTGAAGGGAGCAGAGGCCACTGCCACTGCCGAGGAACCAGGGCTATGGTGCACCACATCCACCAGGGCCAGACACGGGCCACACAGAGCAGGGAGGGAGGCCGTAGAGGACACACAGTGCGAGTGGCGCAAGCAGGACTCGTGGCTCACCAAGCACGGGGAGCTACAACCATGGCGAAAGCAAGGCAGCCTACCTGCACTGGAAGAACACACACCATAATCAGCACGTCGAAGGAGTAAGTGCAGAGAATGTCCAAGAAGAACCAGGGAAGGAGCATGGGGAAACAGGAACACACATGCAAACAGGTATCCGTACTCACCCTAAACCGGGAGCACAAAGGTAGGTGAGTAGGGCGGGCGAGGTGGAAGAGCACTAGCAGAACCTGCAAAGATGGAGAAAGTGTTAACCACCACTCAACATCTTACATGCAGGGCCTATAACACCAGTAAAGTGCACACACCAAATAGTATCAGGCAACAAGATGACATAAAAAAGGTCAATAGTGAAAGCCAACTATTACCGCAAATTTGCGGGCCAATGGAGGCATAACCGTACCGACACCACCCTCCCGCAATTTTGCGGGAACCCCCAGCGATCTCCGCAAATTTGCGGGGAGCCGAAACGTCCCAGAGGACCGAATCGAGCTCCCGCAAATTTGCGGGACCGGCTGAGATGGTCCGGCGCCGAAAAAGCGAGAGGAGCGTCTAGGGAATACCAAAAAAGGGCCACAAAAATGCGTCATCTCCTTAAGAACTCCAAGCGATGATGGCCATCAAGCTGAGCAGTGTCTTCCTTGAAAATATCCTAACTCAACCGGTAAAGGGAGAGGCAAGGAAGACACACCAGGGGAGAGGAGGCACATCCCCCAGGAACCACCCAACCCACAGAGATAGAGCAAAGCCCATGAGGAGAAGTGGCAGGGAGGGTGGTTTCGCACAAACAGGGGCCCCCGTGGGGTACCCCTGGATTGGGCAAAAATGACTATGAAACGATGGAGGTGAAACAGGAAGAGAAAACAAAAACCAGTAAATGAAACTGGTGAGAAAAAGGGTGGCCTAGCCGAGAGCAGAGAATGTGTCAGGGGCGAAAAACCCTGTGGTGTGAAGGAGGGGCCCCCGTGGGGTACCCCTGGATTAACACGAACCACCTGTCGCCCAGGCCATTGAGACACAGTGAAGGACTCGAAAGGGGGGACTCGAGAATAACGCTAATAATGCGGCCGACACAAACTCTACAAACAGCACCGCCACCAACGAAATCTCAGATTGTTTACCAACGGTACACCTTAGGCTATGAAAAAATGAAAACTCATAGGGGCATAGCAATTCCTGAATGAGAAAACGAGCTAGGCTAAATTAAGCTAAAAGCTAAACTATGCCCAGACTAACAGGAAAAAAGAATATGAAAAGAGAAAGAATGAAAAACATATACGAGGAACGCCAGGCGCCCCCGTACCTTCGGTAGGCTATTTCCACACGCGTCTCCATTATACACACTTAGAAGCCCATTTACGTGTGCCCTAGATCACGTAACATCTGTCTAACAAAAAAGAAGGCCAGATAAGCCGAAACGAACCTAAAACAGGGTGAATTGAACGAGCACAACAAAAGCGGACTCAACAGGGAGACGCGTGAAAAAATGATGACAAGAGAGGGTCGCTCATGCGCACGTTCGACAGGGATCTGCACATGACGGAACACAGGATGGGCCTTAACCCGTGCAGCCCCGGCTAGTTTTGTAATGTTTGTTCACCAGAACCCGGCCGGTTTTCAAAAAAAAAATTTATTCCAGAAACAATAGCGAATGGGTTAGGAATGAAGGAAAAACCACGAAAAACCGCTCAAAAAGCTTAAAGAATTGTCCTACAGAGCCCCCGAAAACGTATTTTACAAGAGTAAAAAATTGAAGGCAATTACCCCAAAAAACCAGGTTATTGCGCGCTCACGCGCACGCACGTGGACTTTGAGAGTTTTCAACCATCGGCACGGTTGCGTGGGATACGTACACAGTTCCCATACAAATCTGAGCCCTATTGAGTGGCTACACCTGAGGTTACGGTTGGCGCAATTAGGGCGACGCGTCAGACGCGTCTCTGGGGCTGTGCGTTACATACATCGCCGACGCGTCAGACGCGTCGCTGGGGCTGTACGGGTTAAGCGGTAACTAAGGTAAACCCCTTTTTCTTCTCTTCTATGCTTTTTTCACCTTCGGTGGTAGTTTTGGTTAATGTACAACGTCTCCTAGAGCAAAATAAGGAGTAGACTCTAGACGTTTTCTTTTTAACCGCGGTTGGAATGACGACATAGCAGTCAAAATAGACAAGCCGTCATTGCAATTAGGTTAATAGCCTTGACGTTGGATTTTCCAAGACTACAAACAAATATACAGTACAGCAAAAATAATTTAATTACAGTATAATGCAATGGCTTACACTTTTTAAATTCTTATTAAATAACATTGCTAAATATATTACTTTTCATAGACGGTACAATCCGAAATAAGAATAGAAAAAAGTTATGGCTAATATTGTTACCCTTTATTATACTGTAGTAAAGAGGGTGGGGCAATTGTCCTATGGGGGCAATTGTCTTGGAAAACCACCTCAAAACAGTGCCTGATCAGCCGTGCTTCGCGGGGGAAAGAGCTACTCCCTCGAATAGTCTGGTTCATCAAGCACTGGCAGCTAAAAGACTAGGGGGGAGCAGTTCTCGCCGAGGCCGCTTCCGTCCGGCTGAGCCTCCACTAGGTAAGTATCCTCACAACCTCAACCTCTGCTATAAAGATCTTATTGTCTCATTAGCATGCCTTACTAGGGATGCATCTGGCTGTGAAAAATGGTACACTTCTGCCTCATAAAAACAGTCTGCCATATGTCTTACCTGAGCGCCATCCTCGGTATGTGCAGTGACGGGAGTGTCCAGTTGTTGGCCGGGTGAATCGGCGCAGCAAAGACACCCAACACTATGGTAGGAGTACGAACCACAGAAAAACTTGTCACTCTTCCACTGAGATCTGAAATAATCCTAAAGTTAAATCTAACCCTTTCAGTACGATGATGGAGTTTTCATTATATACTGACCATCATTAAAAAATGTTATGTCATTTTGGAAGGGCCTGTGGGAGATAAGGGCTAATATCAACACCATAGTAAGAATACAAACTACAACAATATGCCACACTTCCATTTGGATCTGAAATTATCCTAAATATGAAATTTAACCCCTTCAGTATTGTGATTACTTTCTTCCTCTTATTTTGGCTAATATATGATTTTGAGTTACTATGTTCTTATCTTAAAAGCTGGATGTGATGGAGATGAGCTGCTTGGGGAGTATGTGTGGAGTTACTCGTAGAGACAGATTGAGGAATGAAGAGATACGTAGGAGAGTCCTTTGCAGCAGAAACATTTGTCAGACAGAGTGGACAGAAGGGTGCTGAGCTGGTATGGTCATGTTGAACAAATGGAAGATGAAAGGCTTACAAAGAGAATATGTGAGTCAGATACAAGGAGAGATAGAAGGGCAGGAAGACCCCCATTGAGATGAAGAGACTGTGTGTGCTTACAAAGAGAATATGTGAGTCAGATACAAGGGGAGATAGAAAGGCAGGAAGACCCCCATTGAGATGAAGAGACTGTGTAAGACAAGCTTTGGATGATAGAGGAATGACTTTAGATCAAGCAAGAGAAGTGGTAATAAACAGGAATGAATACATACTGTACATACATACAGTACAGTACATACATAACATTTTAAGACCGAGTGCTCCACACATACGTGCAGTTTCAGTCTCTTGTCCTAATGGCGGCGTTCCAGACAACCCTGTTAAGGGCTGCTTCACTTGTCAAGTTTTTGGATTTGAGATCGGCACGTATAGTCCGATCCCAGGTTTTCCTCAGTCCACCCCTTGGTGCAGCTCCCTCCAATCACAGACCTGCATTTTTTTACCCAATTTTGTTCATCCACTCTCTCCACATGTCCATACCATCCCAGTCTACTTCTACGCATCACCTCGCTAATACTCTTTATACCTAAACGTCTCCTCAGCTCAACATTTGTTATTTTATCCTGCAGCCTGGCCCCACACATCCATCTCACCATTCTCATCTCATTACGTTCCATTCTGTTGACATCCTCTACTTTAACGGCCCATGTTTCTGAGGCATACGTCATTGCACTTCTAACACATGAGGCATACACCTTTCCCTTCAGGGGGAGAGGCATTCTTTTCATGGTCAGAATTGGCAGCAGTTCTCTGAACTTACCCCAGCCACATCTAATTCTAGCGACAGTGGCAGCCTCGGCCACACCACCGGCAGAGATGGTATCTCCTAGGTAACAAAACTTGTCCACCAGCTCCAATGACTCGCTTCCAAAATTCACAGCCACAGGATTATCACTTAACACAAGCTCGCCTTTGCACACTACGCACTCAAATTTCTCTATTTCTGACTTAACCTTCGGCAGGGGTCCCTTTATTTTACTACATCGCTTACTCCCATGGTGCACTAAGCGTCGACAGATGCTACATTGAATCGCGTTAGCGCTCACACCCTTTCCACTCACTGCACATGGGTATGCACCGCTCTTTTCCACATTGCCTCGTCTCAATCTACAATGCATAACCTTGGTTTTGTTAATATTGACTCTTAAACCCTTGCTCGCCATGCCCTCTCTACATCTTCTGAATTTGGCCTCAGCATTTTGCATATTGTCAGCTATTAGGACTAAATTGTCTGCATAAAACAGTTCCAACGGGAGTCTGCCTCTAAAAACTCTAGTCAGTGCCTCCAGGACCATAATATAGAGGAGGGGCTTAACACTGAACCCCAACACGGACTGCAAACTCATCACTCAGTAGCAAGTACACCCTTCACCCTCACCGCACTTCGCGAATCCTCATACATCTTCATTATCACACGCACCAGCCACTCTTCCACACCAGGTTTCCTCATAGCCCACTGCACAACATCTTTAGGCACCCTGTCAAAGGCCTTCTCCAGGTCTACAAACACAAAGTAAAGCTCCCTGCCTTTTAGTAAGTATCTTTCCTGTATCTGCCTGACTATGAAGATAGCATCGGTTGTACCACATCCTGGCATAAAACCAAACTGCATATCATCATTGGAGATGCTTTGCCTGATCAAACCCTCAAAGACTCTCTCACAGACCTTCATGATTTGGTCAAGCATTTTCAGGCCCCTATAATTACCTCTATCTAGCACATCCCCTTTTCCTTTGTATATATTTACTATTACACTTTTGTGCCAATCCTCTGGGATTTTCTCATCTTTAAAAATGGTGTTTATCAACTCGGTGACTAAGTTGACACCAGTCTCCCCTGAGGCTTTTATCATCTCGGCGACAATGTCAGAGCACCCTGCAGCTTTACCGTCCTTAATTTTCTTGATTGCGTCGCTCACTACAGAGAATGCTTGTGAATAGATGAGTGAACACATGGTCATTTGGGGGAAGGGGTCGGGTGCAAGTTGGACTAGATAATAGTCCATCAGGCGCCTGGCCCGGGGAGACGATTTATATGAAGGGTGCGCCTGGAAGTGTGGTGGGCGGGCTTGTGGCTTCGGCTCCGCTGCATGTCTGCCTGCTGAGATCGGAACCTGACCTTGGTGACCCTAGTCTCTGGGTCTTCTGGATGACCTAGATGTGTGTGAATTTGTATTTTGTTTTTGTGTGTTCATTGTTTTCTGTTTGTGTTTTGTGTTTTCCCTATTCTTGTTCTGTCTTGAGTCCCCCCCCCCCATATTTTCATATTTTGTTCTCTCTGAAGCAATTTGTGTTGTCTAGTATGGTACTGTATCTATATTTTCTGTGATACGAGTGAGGGTCGTGAGAAGATTATCATGATCGTGCATTGTCAGTAAGTGACTGTATTCTTTTACAAGACTTGTATTCCGATGTTTGTAACATACAGTAAAGTTAAAATCTCCTAGTACAATTTATTGCTCTCGGAGATCTAGTAATGACAGTGTTCTTTAAAATTTATTTAAGAGCGTTGAGTTGTCTGGTGGCCTATAGCACACTCCAATTGTGATAGGTTTTGTCCGAGGTAACTGTAAGTCAACCCACAGTTATTTGTGGTGGTCCACACGGTTTTACCAGTCACTTAGTTGAATCTAGGACGAAGCTCTCTCCTAGTGTACGTCGTAGTCTAGGCAGGAACGGTGAAAAAGATTTCATGTTTGTACGATTAATGTGTTACCAGGTCCCTAAGTACTTGTTTGATGTTGACCTGCTATACTACTGGACCTCTCTGCACCTGTACATCGGTGCAGCCCCTCTGGAAGTTGAGAAGAATGATAAACAGGGAGAGAGCTACTTATGCCCTTTTAAATCATCCTGCCATCTTGGCAGGTTAGTACAGTCAGTGTTATTGCTTTGTTTCCTGTGTTTGGCAGGCATTTAAGATATGTTGTCGAGTTTCAAATATTAATCGAGAGTATCGGTGAGATGCGTACAAGCAGACTTGAATGGTTTGGGCATGTGGAGAGGGTAGATGATCTAAACTGGGTGAAAAGATGCAAGTCCATGAATATGAAGGGAGCTACACCAAGGGTTGTTGTTGTTGTTCCCTAAGCTGCCTGGCCGAACAGCCCCGAGTCCCTGAGGAAGGCCATGGCCACGATTGGGCTTTCCCACAGAGCTCTCATTGAGTGTAGATTGTGTTGTTGGCGTAAGTGGTTGTGTGAAATGCAGTCTTCTATGATGTGTTTAATGGTATGGGGTGCTGTGTTACATCCCGGGCAGGCGTCGACAACGGAGTCATCCAGTCTCTTCTGATAGCTCAGGAGAGCTGGATGGTGTCCGCATCTCAGCCTGGCCAGGTGGACTCTGTCCTCGCGAGGGAGGGAGGATTCGGAAGGATGGATTTCGGGAGGTCGTGCATGCAGCTGCGTGTTGTCTGTGAGTGAGTGGATGGATTGGCGAGAGATATGAGTATGGATGTGCTTCTGGAAGTTGGTTCGGGGTGGGCAGGGAGGGAGAGAGGACAATAATTGTGTGTAATACCGTGTGCTGGGTGTTGTTTTGATATTTCTTGGTGTCTGTGGGTGTGTTGCCATGTAGTTTAGTGGGTGGTCTTGGTTCGTGGAGGCTGCTGCCAGGAATTGAGTGCCTCTCATGTCCAAATGCCAAAAATGTCGAAAATAGGGCCAAAAATGTCGAAAATAGGCCATAATTGAGAGATGTCACCCAATCTAATTATTCCCATTTAAAGTTAGTTCCACAATGCACGAATTCGCAATACGTGATGCCTCCTGTCACCCCTATTCTCGCGAATTGGGGGTCCTGACTGTACTCTTATTTGCAATAGCGGTATATCAGCTAAAGAATGAAGATGATGGAAAGTGCTCCGGTGCACGTAGAAATTTGCAAAAATATGTGAAAACAAAACAAAATGTCTATCTATCTATTGCTAAACATCGTAGTCTCTGAGTCTCTGAGAGGGGGCATATGCTTCCATATGCCGAGGCGACTCAATCGATTATCTAGCTTGATATCATAATTATCTTGTATAGGGGTATTGGAGGGGGTCTGTCTGATCATTATGTAGTGGTAGCTAAGGTTAGGATACAAAAGAAGTGGGTGAGGAGAGCGGGAGGGAGGCGAGAGGAGGGTGGAATGGTGAGGAGGGTGGAGAGGTTGCAGGAGGAGGAAATCAGGGAGGAGTACAGGAGAGCAGTGGAAAGACGACTAGGTGGGTTCGACCTGGAAGTTATGGAGGAAGTGGAGGAGATGAGCAAGGTGTTTAAGGATGAGATCTGTGCAGCATGTGAGGAGGTGTGTGGAGTGAGGAGAAGAGGGAGGGGAGTGAAAGGTACAGCATGGTGGACAGAAGAGGTACGAATAGCTGTGGAAGAAAAGAAGAAAGCATATAGAGAGTGGTTGGGTAGCAGAGGGAATGAAGATTCCGAGAGACAGAAACGAGCGAGGTACTTGGAGAGTAAGGGTGGTGAAGAAAGTAGTGATGGAAAGTAAGAGAAGAGTAGAGGAGGAATTTGGAAGGAATCTGAGTGTAAAATGCATGGAATGTAAGAAACTGTTCTGGAAAGAAGTCAAGAAAGGTAGGGAAGGTAGCACGGGAACAGTAAGGGTGTGAAAGGTAAGAATCGGAGAATGCTAGCCGAGAAGCAAGAGAGAGTCGAAAGATGGAGGGAGTACTTCAGTGAGTTGCTAAATGAAAGGAATGAAGAGCCAGCAAACATAGCTGGATATGGTATGGGAGGGAAGAAGAGAAGTAGTGGAGGAGGTGGGGATCAGGAGGTCAGAAGTGTGGGAAGCCATGAAAAGAGTGAAGTTGGGGAAAGCACCAGGAACAGATGGAGTGTGTGGGGAAATGTTGAGGTATGGTGGTGAGATAGTGATAGAATGGGTATGGAAAATGTGCAAACTAGCATGGGAGAAGGGAGTGCACCCGATGACTGGAAGACTGGCATAATAGTCCCCCTATATAAGGGCAAAGGGGAAAGAGGAGTGTGTGGTAACCACCGAGGAATATGTCTTCTAAGCGTAGTAGGGAAGGTATACAGTAGGGTAGTGATTGAGAGAGTGAGAGTGAGAACGGAGAAATGGATAGGCGACGAGCAGGGAGGTTTTAGGAAGGGAAGAGGATGTGTAGATCAGATTTTTACCCTGAATTGTGTTGTGGAGAAGTATCTGGAGAAGAAACAAAAGGTGTATGTTGCCTTTATGGACTTGGAGAAGGCCTATGACAGAGTGGATAGAGAAGTTTTGTGGAAAGTACTTAGAATATACGGAGTAGAGGGCAAGTTGTTGTTGTTGTTGTTGTTGTTCCCTAAGCTGCCTGGCCGAACAGCCCCGAGTCCCTTTTAAAGGCCATGGCCACGATCGGGCTTTCCCACAGAGCTCTCATTGAGTGTAGATTGTGTTGTTGGCGTAAGTGGTTGTGTGAAATGCAGTCTTCTGTGATGTGTTTAATGGTATGGGGTGCTGTGTTACATCCCGGGCAGGTGTCGACAACGGAGTCATCCAGTCTCTTCTGATAGCTCAGGAGAGCTGGATGGTGTCCGCATCTCAGCCTGGCCAGGTGGACTCTGTCCTCGCGAGGAAGGGAGGATTCGGAAGGATGGATTTCGGGAGGTCGTGCATGCAGCTGCGTGTTGTCTGTGAGTGAGTGGATGGATCGGTGAGAGATATGAGTATGGATGTGCTTCTGGAAGTTGGTTCGGGTGGGCAGGGAGGGAGAGAGGACAATAATTGTGTGTGATACCGTGTGCTGGGTGTTGTTTTGATATTTCTTGGTGTCTGTGGGTGTGTTGCCATGTAGTTTAGTGGGTGGTCTTGGTTCGTGGAGGCTGCTGCCAGAAATTGAGTGCCTCTCATGTCCAGATGGTCTTTGACTTTGAGGATTTTGGTTTCTTGATGTAGGTGATCTGTGGGTGCAGTAGCTGTGCAGCCTGTAATGATCTTCAGGGCTTTGTTTTGAATAGTCTGTAAGGTCTTATGATGTGTTTCAGCTAGGTTAGAAGCCCAGGCTGGGCTTGCGTATTCCATCACTGATCTTATGTATTGTTTATATACTGTGGTGGTAGTTTCTTTGTTGTGTCCAAATTTTGTGTGAGCAAGTGACCTGAGGGCGTTAAGTCTGGGTGTCAGTTTCTTTTTAATGTTTGTGGTGTGCTGTTTGAATGTCATATGAGTATCATATGTTACTCCTAGGATTTTGGGTGTGTGTGTATGTGTTAGGGGTGTGTTGTTTATGGTGAGTTGAGGGATGTATTCGTGTTCTCCTGTCCAACTTGTGAGCAGGGTTGCGGTGGATTTGGCTGGGGCTAGATTAAGTCTGTTTGTAGTGCACCAGCCATGTAGTGTGTTGAGATAGGGTTGAAGGAGATCTGTTGCTCTTTTTTTTTTTTTTTTTTTTTTTTCAGCAAGTTGCTGAAAGCAGTGAAGAGCATGTATGAGGGTGCAAAGGCGGCAGTACGTGTGGAGAGTGAGCAGAGTGAGTTCTTTGACCTGAATGTTGGTTTGAAACAGGGGTGTGTGATGTCCCCGTGGTTGTTTACTGTATATATGGATGGAGTTATGAAAGAAATACTATCAAGAGCAGTGGATGTTGGTGTATCGCTGAAAAGGGAGGGAATTGAGTGGAAGCTACCTATACTGCTGTTTGCGGATGATACAGTTCTGATGAGTGATAATGAATGGGAGTTGCAGGGTCTGGTAAATGAGTTTGGAACAGTGTGCGAAAAACGGAATTTGAAGGTAAATACGGGGAAGAGCAAGGTTATGGTCTTCGAAAGAGGTGAAGTCACAGAGTGTGAGGTGAAGCTGAACGGTCAGGCTATGGAGATCGTCAACTCTTTTAAGTATCTGGGCAGTGTGTTGAGTAAAGATGGGACTATGGATGAAGAGGTGCGGGAGAGGGTACAACAGGGGAAGAGGGTTGTAGGAACGCTAAAAGCAGTAACAAGAAATAGGGTGGTCAGTATGGAAGAAGTCCTTGCATGACAGTGTGGTAATCCCGACACTGACTTACGGAAGCGAAGCATGGACGTTGGTTGAGAGACTCAGACCAAGAGTGAGAGCAGTGGAAATGAATTACTTAAGGAGTGCGTGCGGAGTTACATGGAGGGATAGACAGACTAATGAGGAAGTAAGAAGGTGGTGTGGTGTGGAGGTAGATGTGCTGGAAAGTGTGAAAAGGAACAACTTGAGATGGTTCGGCCATATGGAACGTATGGAAAGCGAGAGAATGACTAAGAGGGTGTATGAGAGCGAGGTGGAGGGACAGAGGGGGAGAGGTAGACCGAATATGAGGTGGAAGGATGGAGTGAGGAAGTACATGAACGAAGGTGGTGCTGGTTGGGGGGAGGGGTGCATGGGGGCGGTTCGTTCGTGGCCACCCCTTCGGGGATCACGGCGTCAGGCAATAGATAGATAGATAGATATCATAATTTATTAATTAAATATATGTTTGAAAGAAGGAAAACCTACCTATAAACATTCTTCGGATGTGGTATATCCATGTTGGGCAGGAAGGTTCTGAGCAGGTTTGTACAGTCAGTGGCCACCTGGTGAAGAGAGAGACTCTCCATGTACTCTGCCTCAGCTCCACCCACCCACCCACACAGCAGGGCTGGATGGTGAAACACAGGATCAAACCCGGAGATAGCCCTCGCCCAATATTGACTCATCTGTTGGGGATACAGTACAGTCATGGTTAGAAAGATATAGATAATTCAAATTACACTAGAGGTAACAGATATAAATTTTTCTCTTTCAATAGTGACCAACTTTTGGAATATACTGCCAAACTATGTTGTATATACTGTAATCGCACAGCACATACGTTCAAAGGACACATGGATACAGTATATATCTCTCCTCAAATCCCTAACTGACTGTGTTTGTACTTGAGTAATGTTACTCAAGTACAAAAACAGTCAGTTAGGGCTATAGTATTTTTTACTGGTACCCATTCTTTAAGCATCACCAAGTGGCCTAGTGTGGATCAGTAGATCTGTTGCTACATCTTATAATATATCTCCTTAAAAATTTAAAAACTATTATCTTACCTCTAAAATGTAAATTCTGGTTTTCTCTCTACTGTAGTTATAAATGAAAAAACAAAAAACAAAAACAAAACATAGGTAACAAATCCCTACAACATTTCTATAACCTACATAATCAAGATATGATCAGTGTGGTTCAGGTGAATTTTTGTATTAAAAACCAATACAGGTAATTAATCTGAAGTTATGAAGGTGGGACACTACTTTTGTCCCAGGGTACTTACTATTGTTAGTGAAAGATCAAATGTCCAGTAAAGTCCCTATAACAAGGGCACGTCCTAGCCCTGTCAATCAAGGGAGTGCATGGCGCTAAAAACTGCATCATCAGTGGAATGACAAAATATTATTATTTTACAAACATACCAAATACTGTACAGTACAGTACTGTCTCTGGCTCAACTGTTGGGTATATAGTACAGTCTAATGCAGTGCAGTTATTGGAATGGAGTTCATATATCTATCTAGATCTGTTAGATCTTCTATTTCCAACACATAATGAGTCAAATGTGAATTTGCGTAGTGGTGATGACCCATATCACCTCTATGAGCCCAGAGCCATTGGGGAACGTGCTTTTGCTGCTAGATCATATTCTTATGTTGCCCCACGTCTATTCAATTGACTTCCAGTGTCACTTAACCTCTCGGCTGCGCATGGGGGGTATGAGACACCACACACCTGTGCGCACGTATTTGAGCTGTTCCCATCACTAACATCGTTATTTTACCATAAATATCGTTAATACTTATTCATACGCGCCTATTTTACCATTAATATGAAGATATTAACCAGTTACAACAATAAAACAAGTGGAAACAGTGTTTGGCTGGTCAAAATTGCAAAATGAAAGCGAGAGTGTGTGTGTGAGTGAGTGTGAGCCAACCTTCCACTCACGAAGCTTTGAGAGACACTGAAGGTAGCTCTCAATTCTCTTCCTGACTTCTCCCCTAATTCCCACGCTTGGTAACACTGATGACAACGCCCTGCTAGCAACTCGCTAATGTTAGCACGAAAATAGACCACAGAATAAGGGAATAATAGGTGATAATTGAAGGAGGGGGGGGGAGGGGGGAAGGAGGGGATGTGGAGGAGTGATATTTGGCATGGCCCAGGGAAAAAAAAAAAAAAAAAGTTCAAGTTTTTTTGGGGTATTTTAACCCTTCCTCCCCGGGTGTCCGTGTGAAAGGATAACACGAAATAAGGGCAGGTGCCCGGGTGACCTTTCAGGAGATAGTAAGCTTGAAAGCCTATTCAGCTTGGTCTGAACGCCGTGCGTCCGACGCATGTAAACAAAGCCGATCGTTGCGTCACCGCACCTCCGAAAACAATAAGGAGACGTCGGATCAATGTTATTGTTGTGACGTCAGACGAAATTAGTGTGTGAAAAGCTCCGATATTGTCAACATTGCGGCAAAATTAGCTCCACTGAAATCGTCATCACAACTGAACCAGTTGACTTAGAGAGCTCTACTCAACGCCAGTCTATAGATTGGAAACCGCACTACGTTTATAGATGCGTGGGAAATTTCTAGCAGTTAAACTAAACACAAATACGGTAGCCTAGGCCTAGACGTTTTTCGGCCAGATCGCCCGGGTAGCCCACACTGTCCTTTGGAGAGACAGCCCGGGCCAGGAGGGTTAAATGGATTTTTTTAGGCCCAGGATCTTAAGAGTCTTCCCGCAGCTCCTGGGTTAAACAGTTGAATTGTGTTAACGCTTTTAAGAAACTGAAGTCGCACCTACAGTATTTCTGAGGGCTTATGATACTGGGGAGCATAGAGTTACTGATGACTATGAACTTTAACCCTCCAGCCCCGGCTATGTATTTCATATATATTCCCCGAAACCCGGTGGTTTTGGCCGAAAAACGTCTATGCCTAGGCTACCGCATCTTTGTTATTTTGCTTGCTTCCGTGCATCCACAAGCGTAGATGTGTTTCGTACCTGTAGAATGGCGTGAAGTAGAGCTCTCTAAGTCAACTGATTCAGTTGTGATGATGATTTCATTGGAGATAACTTTATGGCAAAAACAGCCACTTTACACTACTTTTCGATACTTAACAACAACATACAGGCACACACGAACAAGCGACGTACTCCTTCTTGTGGTCGGAGATGCGGGGCGTCGGTCCAGCCGGCTGTTGTTTACATGCGTCGGACGTACGCCTCGCACACCAAGCTTACAGGCTTTCAGCTCATGAGTGCTTCAGAGCCCTTCCGGGTAGCTCGGGGTTGTTTTTTATGGGTGCCTAAGAGCTCTTCCGGGTGTGATGGGTTAATGATGTTATGTTTATTTTATATTTTTTATTATTTCTTTATTATTATTATTATTATCATTTTTAAATGGAAAAATTTAAGTTAATGCGAGCGCTCGTGAATCCACTTTGAGAATTGACGCTCAAATAAATAAAATACCAGCATATTTTTATTATTATTGCCGGATGCCGTGATCCCCAAAGGGGTGGCCACGAATGAATCGCTCCCATGCACCTCCATCCCCAGTCAGTCGACGTCCCTCATCCCACCCAGCACCACTTTCACGCATATACTGTACTTCTTAACTCCATCCTTCCACATCTCTCTTGGTTTACCTCTCCCTCTCTGTCCTGCCACTTCACTTTCGTACACTCTATTAGTCATTCTCTCGCTTCCCATATGTTCCATATGGCCGAACCATCTGTTTTCCTTTTCACACTTTCCAGCACATCTACATCCACACCACACCGCTCTCGTACTTCCTCATTCATCTGTCTATCCCTCCATGTAACTCTGCACGCACTTCTCAAGTAACTCATTTCCACCCCTCTCACTCTTGGTTTGTGTCTCTCCAACAACATCCATGCTTCACTCCCATACTGTACGTCAATGTCGGGATTACCACACTATCATGCAAGGATTTCTTTACTTCCATGCTGACCACCCTATTTCTTATTACTGCTTTCAGCATTCCTACAACCCTCTTCCCCTGTTGCACCCTCTCCCACACTTCTTCCTCCATACTCACACACATCTTTACTCAACACACTACCCAAATACTTAAATGAGCTGACATTCTCCATAGCGTGACCGTTCAACCTCACCTCACCTCACCTCACACTGTGACTGCACCCATTTCAAAGACCATAACCTTACTCTTCCCCGCATTTACCTTCAGATTCCGTTTTGTACACACTGTTCAAAACATATTTACCAGACCCTGCAACTCCCATTCATTTTCGCTCATCAAAACTGTATCGTCAGCAAACCGCAGTACAGGCAAGTTCCACTTATTTCCTTCCCTTATCAGCACTCAGCAGTACATCAACATTCACTGTTCTACCCTGAGACTCAGTTAACCCTCTCAGACATATGACACAATTTTGAGCCTATTAGGGATACTTTAAAGCCTTTGTTACCATCAGGGGTATTGAGAAACCTTTAGTTTAGTTACTTCAACCTCTGCAGTTGTCTTTGAGTTAGCTGTGGGCAGAAAACTAATTTTGGAGAGGTAATTATAAGAGTGAGAGAACTCTATTTCTTATTGCTAATCTGGCAACCTCTGCGTCATTATGAGCGTGAAAGGGTTAATACACTCCTTCAAAATACAGCCCCCCTGGTACTACTCTCCTTGGCGTGGTTGGGGGGGCTTCGGGGCCGGCGACTGGGGCTTGATGAGGGAGGGCTAGGGTTATTTCCCTCCCTCTCCCCTCGAACTTTCGTCATCAGTTTGACTAATTTTGAGTAGTTTTTCTTTCCTCATTCTATGTTTTTCCCCTTCTATTCTTATTCTGTCCCATTCGGCTGTCCTCGGGCAGCCTCTATCTCATGTCTCCCTGGCCTGGCTAGGTAGTTGACTCCTGACCCGTTTGGTCTCTTCGGTTGCTGATGTGGCCGACCTGACTTGATTCCCTTCGGTAATTCATTTTTTGCATCTCGCTGTGAATTTTGTTTCTACCTTAGTCCTGATCTTTCATTCTTCGCCCTTGATCACTTCTTGGTTGGTGTCCTTCGGCCCTGCCCTATAAGAGCTCTGATGTGGAGCTCATGTGGTCCGGCTGAACTGGTGAAATGGCGAGAAATGTCTGCGTGTCTTCACCTTGCTCGATTTGTTCCCCTCCTGCCCTTCCCTATCTATTTTGACTTGTTTAGTTATATATCTTGATCGAATCCTTCGGGCCAGCCCTATGAGAGTTCTTTTGTCGAGCTCAGTGGTCTGGTTAAACTAATATTAAACAAAAAAAAAATTCAAAGTACAGGGACACTATTTACATTAGTTAAGACTGTAGATTTTACAAAATATATACTGTACAGTAATGGAAGGTACACAAACCTCTTCAGAAGACCCATCAATGTGCTTTGTGTGAGGAGCTGTACGTTCAAAGTCTGGAACACGATTAGTCCATACTAGCTGAATGCCCTCACAATCTTTCCACCACCAGGGAGCATCATACTCCAGGAAGATCTTATCTATCGTACCAAACCCTCGACTGGAGATGGTCTGCAAATATCAAAAATTTACCCTCTAAGTCATGCCAGAAACTTATTAACTTTCATTCCACGAGTCATATCACTGACTGTCACTTTCAGGCTAGCTGTAGAGACCGAAAACATATATTATCACTCTGTTTTAACCAACAATCATCATGTCTACTGCAATATATTATACATAAAAAGAAAGCGGAGGCCATTTTATTTTATAACCAAATAAAATAGCACAAAACATCAAATTATCATAGTGAAAATTTATCCCAAATAAAATTTGTCATTGTTGTTCGGAATTCAATTTGTCATAATACACTGTATTGTAATATCAGTGACGACTATGTTTTTTTTTTTTTTATATAGGCTACAGGTACTGTATATGAAATAAGTATTCCTCACACTCTTTCCAAAGGTGGAATCAGAATTTTATCTATCATCAATAGCTATTGAGTAATAATAACAAAAACATGCGATCAATCGCATGACGGCCGACCAAAAATATTTATTATAGCTCTGTTGTAACCCACATAAATCGCCTCTACTGCAATGTATGTACATCAAAAGAAAGAGGAAAGGCCATACTATGATATGTATGTATGTATGTATGAACTGTAATATGTATATACTGTACTCTTGCCCAGTCCCCACTATTCCTTTTTTTTTTTGGGGGGGGGACTCAAGACAGAGCCCGAATACTGTAATACTATGAAATAATTGAATAAAAATCACAAGACATCGAATAATAATAGTGAAACTTGATCCTGAAACAAATTTGTCAGTGTTAATCGGACTTCAATGTGTCGAGTATAGGTTTTTTGTATGAAATATTCTCCATGCTCTATCTAACAGTATAATCAGAATTTATCCATCATCAATAGTTATTGAGTGATGTGAAAAGAAAAAAAAATTAAATAAAAGTAAAATCCAGCAGTAAACGGTTTACTTCATAGTTGGGTTTAGGTTTTTGCTGTGAGGTTTATAGCTATGAATTGTAGATGTACCATATGTATAGCTCATTGCATGATATACAGAATGAACTTCCAACGAACTTCCTACGCCAATAGTTTTTTTTCTACGAATATGCATTGTTCAAATACGAGTCAACAATCCCGGAACGGTTTAAAATTGTAAACGGTTTACATAGTGTAATAAACTCATATTACTTTACACAATATGTAATTACAAAAAAGAATCCTTTGTACAGTATAAAACACAACATTATCAGAAACTATTATCCATCCACCATACACTACGGTCAGTTGTCAGAGCGCAGTACAGTACAGTATTCCACCGTTTTTAACCCATACCATACCGTAGGATACAGTAATAAAAGCCCCTGCAGTCCCAAGCACTGTGGCAAAAATGGCAGGAGAGACTACCTTTTCACCTCACGAGATGGAGCAAGACTGGCCCAGTCACGCTTCAGTGGGTCTTATATAAGCTGAAAAGTGTTGCCAGACCGGTAGCAGTGCTTAACACCTAACGAGCGGCCTAGGCGGTAATTTATATGTAACGCCCAGCGGGGTGTTTTTACCCTAAATAGGGTTGTTTACGTGATCATTTTCATGCCTAAATAAGACAGAGCGTAAAACAAGTATCTACCCCTGAAAGGGCATAAACAGAGCTTTCCAATGACACCCCAACCATCCTTGTACGACCGCTAGTTTTCTTGCAACGATCGCGCAACACGAGTGCAAAAACCATGTAATTAGGTACTTTCCCTACATAATTCCCTGTGTAGCGAGTGTGAGGGGGGAAGGAAGGGTGGTTTTCACTTCAGTTGGCCCACCGCGGTGGTGTGCGACGGTCATAGCCTTACTACGCTCCTCACACCGCTCGGCTCTCTCTCTCTGCAACATTACGTGCTGAAAATGGCACACGACATAAGTTGTGAACCGCCACTTAGTCCAAATTTCTTTCACACGACATAAGTTGCGCGCCGCCAATAAAGGGTTAAACAGTTGTGTTACCAACTACAGGGTTGTACCGGTAGTTACAAGGAAACTAAATTACTGACGAATATACTCGGGCCTGGGACTGGGGAGTTACTTATCTACTGACGAATATACTCGGGCCTGGGACTGTAAGGGTTAAAGGGCCATGCAGACACCTCTATCGTCGACTGGCAAGCACATACTGGCAAGATTATTGATTCTTGGTATTCTGGCAGCATGTTGCCAATGGTTTACCAATTTCAAGGACATACAAACCTGTTCAGAGCCCAAATTTGACGGGATTCGCTTATTTCTATATATTTTTTTTCGCAGAATTTCTAAAGTTTTTGGATGCGGTTTGCGTCCGTGTACACTTTAGACAAAATCTCAAATTCATGCGGCATGAGAGTTAAATCATTCACTGATATTAATATTGTGTATTTGTTCAAGAGTCCTACTGTAAATCCGGTGGAACTCTGTTTACACTAACTTACTAATTTGTTGTTACTCACTTCAATACATTAATTAAATACAAGTCATAAAATAATTAAAAGCTTCCTGGCAATGGAAGTGTTTTAGTAATTCAATTGTCAATGATACATGAACCTGGGTAGTAGGAAATTAAGATTACTGTATAAACACTTGTTAGGATCTTGTTCTAATACTGTAGTTCCAAAGTGGCTGAATAGAATATCACCCAGTACTGTATAATTGCATAGTAACAATGTCCAAAATAAATCTAAATAACCTGATGCAGTTCCTTAGGTAGAGGTGGAGAGAAAAGGTCTAGATGAGCCTTCAGGTAGCCTATGGAAGGAGTTACAATCACATGCTGAGCCTCATACTCAACACCGTCCCTGCAGTAAGATTTAAAAAAAAAAAAAAAATCAAGTTACTAATAATCAGACAATTTTAATCTACTTAAGAGTCCCTTTTCTAGAAATCAAAAGAATAAATCACTTCATGAACCTTGTGTATACAAATATAGATTTACACTAAGTTCATGAGAGAACCAATAACAAAAGTGAAGGCAAATAAATCTTAGTTTATCTTACAAAATGGTATGTGATAAAGTCTGTTCAGGATTTTACTTGCTACTGGTACCAAATAATCCAGTACAGTACTACCAGTGCCATGGTCGAGTTGTTGGTGACAAAACCAGCTGCCCCACTTGGTGATAAACCTGGTGTGGCAGGTGTGTTGGACACCCGGGTGGACAAAACACTTTTAAGGACTAATGAGTTCCAATACCCTTCACCAACAAAGTTGACATGCCCGCTTCACAGCCTGCTACCCTAGTTTTGTCCCGGGAAGTGCTTTGAAGGGATGGTACTCGATTGTAAAGTTGGCTGGTGCATGGTATAGTGAACTAAAGGTCATCCAACTTCATTCATGGATAAATGGTCCCAATCAAGGGTAAATAGCGGTGGCACCAACAGAGCCGTTGATGGCTACACAGCAACAAAGGCTATGCAATCAACAAGGCTGTACATCAACGACTCTGCAAACCTACCATCATCAACTCCTGCCCTACTAATTCTCTACGCGTCACTCTTTTCTACAGCTATTATAATAATAATATGTTTTGCAGAGCTTTCCGATTGTATACCTCCTCCCTTTCGGAGAGTAAGTGGCACCTGCCCTTCAACACATTCCATACCCTATTCTGTCCAACTCTCTAACACAAGAGTGAACCAATTTTCCCGATCTTTCTTCCACTCAACAAGTAAACTCTGGAACTTTCTCCCTCAATCTCTCTTTCCCTTCTCCGAACAAGAGTGAACCAATTTTCCCGGAGCCTAAGAATTGGAACTTTAAAGGTTTCTGTTCAGGCTCTGTCTCAAGTCGGCCACCCCCAGCAATGGGGTATATGCCTGAGTATGTATTGTATATATATATATATATACATACATACATACATCACTTCTATCACTCAATTTTTTGGGGGGAGATACACTCATTACAGGCAGCTTTGCCTTTTGTCTCCTCCTTACACATAGGAAAACAAATGGCACCAACAGAGCTGTTGATAGCTACACATCAACGAAGGCTATGCAATAAACGACTCTGCAAAACAACCATTCAGCCTTTACTGTCTCCAGGTCCCTTAACTTGGACCCCAAGATTTATTTGAATTATCTCACACGAGGCCCAGTTGCCCTCAACATACAGCTCAATTAAGTAATGCATGTGTGAATTAGATATACACGCAAGTATTATAAGGTCCCAATTTCATATCAGTAAAGCAGTTTGATACCATATTTGAAGACTGTAGTAAAGTAATGATGATACAGGCCGACTCTTGTTCACCATGTATTTTTCTATCTACTGTATCTATTTATCTATTGCCTGACGCTGTGATCCCCGAAGGGGGGGCCACGAACAAAACGCCCCCATGAACCTCTGTCCCCAGTCAGTCTACGCCCCTCCTCCCAACCAGCACCGCCTTCATTCATATATTTCTTCACTCCATCCTTCCACCTCTCTTTCGGTTTACCTCTCCCTCTCGTACAGCTTCTTAGTCATTCTTTCACTTCCCATACATTCCATATGGCCAAACGATCTCAAGGTATTCCTTTTCACACTTTCCAGCACATCTACCTCCACACCACACCTCCCTCTTACTTCCTCATTCGTCTGTGTACAGTAACTCCGCACGAACTTCTCAAGTAACTCATTTCCACCCCTCTCACTTTTGGTCTGAGTCTCTTCACCAACGTCCATGCTTTGCTTCCGTAAGTCAATGTCGGGATTACCACACTGTCATGCAAGGACTTCTTCATTTCAATGCTGACCATCCTATTTCTTGTTACTGCTTTCAGCATTCCTACAACCCTCTCCCCCTGTTTCACTCTCTCCCGCACTTCTTCATCCATACTCCCATCTTTACTCAGCACACTGCCCAGATATTTAAATGAGCTGACAATCTTCATAGCCTGACCGTTCAACTTAACCTCACATTCTTGCTCTTCCCCGCATAAACCTTCAGATTTCGTTTTTCGAACACTGTTCCAAACATATTTACCAGACCCTGCAACTCCCATTAATTATCGCTCATCAGAACTGTATCATCAGTAAACAGCAGTACAGGCAGCTCCCATTCGTTTCCCTCCCTTATCAGCGGTACACCAACATCCACTGCTCTTCCTTGTATTTCTTTCATGACTCCATCCATATATACATTAAACAACCACTGGAACATCACACACCCGTTTCAACCCAACATTCAGATCAAAGAACTCGCTCCGGTCATTCTCCACACGTACTGCCGCCTTTGCACCCTCATACATGCTCTTCACTGCTTTCAGCAACTTGCCATCTACTCCGTATATTTTAAGTACTTTCCACATACCTTCTCTATCCACTCTGGCATAGGCCTTCTCCAAGTCCATAAAGGCAACATACACCTTTTGTTGCTTCTCCAGATATTTCTCCACAAAACATTTCAGGGTAAAAATCTGATCTACACATCCTCTTCCCTTCCTAAACCCGCCCTGCTCGTCACATATCCATTTCTCCGTTCTCGCTCTCACTCTCTGTCACTACCTACTGTACACCTTCCCTACTACGCTTAGAAGATATATTTCTCGGTGGTTACCACACACTCCTCTTTCCCCTGTACCCTTATATAGGGGGACTATTATGCCTGTCATCCAGTCATCAGGTGCACTCCCCTTCTCCCATGGTAGTTTACACATTTTCCATACCCATTCAATCACGGTAGTTTACACATTTTCCATACCCATTCAATCACTATCTCACCACCATACCTCAGCATTTACCCACACACTCCATCTATTCCTGGTGCTTCCCCAACTTCACTCTTTTCATGGCTTCACACACTTCTGACCTCCTGATCCCCACCTCCTCCTCCTCCACTAGTTCTCTTCTTCTCCCTCCCATACCCCATCCAACTATATTTGCTGGCGATTCATTCCTTACATTCAGCAATTTGTTGAAGTACTCCCTCTATCTTTCGACTTTCTCTTGCTTCTCGGCATTTTTTCTATGGATTTTTCTTACTTAATTACAGTATAGCATTTCATAAGAATACAAAGTTGTTGTTAGTGTTGTTCCCCAAGCTGCCTGGCCAAAAGAGCCCCAAGGCCCCGAGCAAGGCCAAGGCCATAACCGAGCACCCCCACAAAACCCTCCCTGCCTACCACAATCAAGCCTGGGTGACCGAAGCCACTCCATGGCGGGGAGCTGAGGAGGGCGCGAAAACGCCCGGGAAACCAATGCTTCATCCAGGGCCCTGTGCCCCTCAGCACTATGGATGCAACTATCTATCATGGACAACAAATATGCCTTACTTAACCCCTTGAGTAGCAGCGACGCACGTTATACGTCGCCTATATATGTAACGCTAAACCCCAGCGACGCAATGGTTGCGTTCGCCTTAATTACTCTTGTCCTATGGCACCTAGAGGGCACAAATTTGTACGGGAACTATTTTAGGATCCGACAGAACCGATGGTTGGCAACCCTCAAAGTCCAACCGCGTGTGTGTGGGCGCGCGCGGGAGTGATTTTCCAGTACAGTACTGTATATTGCCTACCCATCACCCCATGTTAATTATGACTTTCCGCCGCACCCCAGGACCCCTAAATGACCTAGGTGAGCATTTTTGTTATTGTTTTTCCTTCATTACTAACCCATCCTTATGTGTCTAAAAAAAAAATTACTAAGTGGCTGGTCCCTCGTACATTTACTATAAATCAGCCGGTGCTCTATGGGTTAAGACACACTAGAAAGCTAGCTACAGTACTGTACTGTAATATGAATATTAAAAATTAAAAATAAGGTTCTCCCAGTTAGCTAGATTTTACACACAAAAATTACTTACGTGCACTTGACAATTACAGGAAAAGTGGTGCCGTCCGGTCGAACATAAACACCTCTTTCAGTCTTCACTTGCTGGGCATAGTCAATGCTGGGGACAAATCAGATGGATTCATACGTATATATTATATAAAACTGAATAAGAAATTATTGATGATCATGACACTGAAAAAAAAGAGCTAGCCACTCAGTTACTTTAACCCTCCAGACCCGGGGCCTTTAGCTCGCGACTGTACTGTGGTACCGGGTGTTTTGACGATTATTGGGCTATGTTCACTCACCTGTAACTCAATAAATAGGGCATGTAATGATATGAATAAAAAACTAAAAAATTCTGCACAAACCTTCCTCTGTAGAATGCCGTTGAGTAGAGGTCTCTAGCCCCAGTGGTTGCATAATGGCGAGCGCGGGAAGTAGAGTGATTTTCGGCGGCAAATTCTTCCCGCGTTCAGATGCGTCGCCCCGGCCATGGCTACCACGCACCTAGCCGCTCGTCGCGCCAGAGTATTTACCTCCCATAGATGATTTTAGTGTTTGATATTGAAAATTTTATGTTTATTTGATATTTTTATAGTTATTTTGAGGCCAATTATATAAAGTATGTGTATTAGGGTATCACTATCACTAATATTGCTCTTTTTCACTCGATACCGTACGCTTTGTTAGTAATTGAGGTAGGTTATTTTTATATTAGGCACTGATTATTAGTTATCACAGGTGTTTATTATACTTTGGCCATCAAATATTAGGTCTTGTGTCACTTTCACTTTGGTAAATATGCTTTAGAGAGTGTCACTGTCACTGATAATGCTAATTTTCACTCGATACCGTACGCTTTGTTAGTAATTGAGGTAGGTTATTGTTATATTAGGCACTGATTATTCGTTATCACAGGTGTTTATTATACTTTGGCCATCAAATATTAGGTCTCGAGTCACTTTCACTTTGGTAAATATGCTTTAGAGAGTGTCACTGTCACTGATAATGCTCATTTTCACTCGATACCGTACGCTTTATTAGTAATTGAGGTAGGTTATTGTTATATTAGGCACTGATTATTCGTTATTACAGGTGTTTATTATACTTTAGCCATCAAATATTAGGTCTTGTGTCACTTTCACTTAGTTATATGCTTTGTAAACGTTTTATATACAATTTATTGTCTTTTTTTCACTGATTTCTATATTTCTATAGGTTCTAATCATATGAATGTCACTTATGTTGTTGTTGTTCCCTAAGCTGCCTGGCCGAACAGCCCCGAGTCCCTGAGAAAGGCCATGGCCACGATCGGGCTTTCCCACAGAGCTCTCATTGAGTGTAGATTGTGTTGTTGGCGTAAGTGGTTGTGTGAAATGCAGTCTTCTATGATGTGTTTAATGGTATGGGGTGCTGTGTTACATCCTGGGCAGGCGTCGACAACGGAGTCATCCAGTCTCTTCTGATAGCTCAGGAGAGCTGGATGGTGTCCGCATCTTAGCCTGGCCAGGTGGACTCTTTCCTCGCGAGGAAGGGAGGATTCGGAAGGATGGATTTCGGGAGGTCGTGCATGCAGCTGCGTGTTGTCTGTGAGTGAGTGGATGGATCGGTGAGAGATATGAGTATGGATGTGCTTCTGAAAGTTGGTTCGGGGTGGGCAGGGAGGGAGAGAGGACAATAATTGTGTGTGATACTGTGTGCTGGTGTTGTTTTGATATTTCTTGGTGTCTGTGGGTGTGTTGCCATGTAGTTTAGTGGGTGTTTGTGTCACTTTCACATATTATTATGGTGTAATTGTATTTGTATCAATTTTCTCATAATACATGACTTTTGTATTACAATAAATTGTTTTACTTCCACTTTTTGCCTATATATATATACAGTACTGTACATATTGTCACTGTCTTTGGCACTTTCACTATGATTATTAGAACTCCTGCTTGGAGTGGTAATCAAAGAAGCACCCTTCAGCACAGAGTGCCACCTTGCACTCCACACACTCCAGGGTGGACTTTTTATCTGACCTCGCCCTCAGCCTGGTGTTATAGCAGACATGGCACAGCTTCTGCTGCTTTCTTCCTACTGCTGTCTGAGGCAGGGAAACGAGCCTGTGCATATTCAAGTAATATGCACAGTGCAAGCGGTCAGTAGCGGCGGGTGCAGCATGTGCCACTGCCCTCTGTGGCGTAGCATACTTCTCCAGGAGCTCCTTCAACACCTGCTTTTGGAACCTCCGCAGGCTATTGAACTTCCTGGGTGTGTTCTCAGTCCGAAGCTTGTTGTTGTTGTTGTTGTTTTTCCCCAAGCTGCCTGGCCGAACAGCCCCAAGGCCCCGAGCAAGGCCAAGGCTATAACCGAGCGCCCCCACAGAACCCTCCCTGCCGACCACAATAAAGCCTGGGTGACCGAAGCCACTCCATGGCGGGGAGCTGAGGAGGGCGTGGAAACGCCCGGGAAACCAAAGCCCCACCCAGGGCCCTGTCCGAAGTCCGAAGCTTGTAGATGTTGTAAGCGTTCAGAATGGACATGTCCACCATGTGCAGAACTTTTTGTACCATCTGCACGAGGTACGCAGACAGTCAATGAAGCCTATCAGCATGTCGGACTTGTCCACCAGCCTCATGTTGATGTTGTAGTCCATGACAGCATTGGGCTTGGTCACCCTGGCCTGGGTGCGGCGATCCACCTTGCCAGTCTCCACCATTTCCCCCTTGTGGACGGTGGTCAGGAGGTTGACCTTCCGCTGGTCGTGCCAGTGGATAGCCAGAATGGGCCCCGACTTCTTCCTGAACACATCGCCTTTTTTGGTCTTTGGAGGGAAAGGTGGCATGCCCTTCCTTCTCCCTCGTGATGTGCCTACAGTCCCCGTCTTGCGCTTATGGAGGTACTTTGAGAGAGTGGGGGACGTGTAGTAATTGTCCGTGAAGAGGACGTGATTCTTGTGGAAATAGCGATCCATCATGGCTTGCACCACTACTCCGCCAAAGCCAATGAGGGGGTCCACAAGCACGTCCCCTTCCTTCCCGCTGTAGACCAGGAAGTCCAGGACATAGTCAGTTCGGCAGTCGCACAGCACAAAGAATTTGATGCCAAAGCGATGTCTCTTTGAGGGGATATACTGCCGGAAGCTGAGCTTTCCCCGGAACAGCACAAGAGACTCGTCAATGACGACCTTGCAGAAGGGCTTCAAGTAGGAGGAGAAACGGTGTCGCATCATCTCGTACAACGTCCTAATCTTCCACAGCTTGTCTGGCTTGTGGACGTCGGTGTTGGTGACAAGATGGAGCGCTGCGAGGATGTGAAGGTACCGGTCGCGAGACATATATTTCCCAAAGGCAGGGGTGGATATGAGATCATTGGTGATCCAATAGTCAGGCAACCTATGCTTCTTGACATGAGGCATTAGCATGGTGAGTGCCAGGAACACCATGAACTTGTGATGAGTCACGTCAGTCCACTGCCTCATGTGGCCCTTGATCACCTTGTCAAAAAAGTGGACCTGGAATTGGTGCTGCTTGTTTGTCTCCTTGATGACAAATCCGGTAACCTCCTCATCAAAAAAGGCCTAAAAAAGCTCATGTGGTGGAGCATTGGGGCCTGCGGGAAAATTGGGGGTAATTCCTGAACCCTCCTGTACCTCGTCAAAAGCTGGTACATCAGGGTTGTAATCTTCCCCGTCAGCCATGTCTTGCCACTGAAAAACGTAGAATGGGTCTTGGCGACGCTGACGAGGAGCTCCAGCTGGTGGCCCAGCATGCCCACGGCCAACTCGGGAGGCGTGCGCCCTAGGGCGGCCAGGGCGGCGGCTAGGGCGGGCCACAGCACGACGCCCCCGGGCGGAGCGGATGGGTTGAGGGTCGTCCATGTCCATATATTCGTCGTCGTCAGAGTGGTCATCTTGTCCTGACGGTGGACCTATATAGTCATGGCCAGAGTCATCTGTGAGGTGCCCTTCATCGTCAGTGTCCCCCATATAATCTGGCGGGGAACGAGTGATGCGTGCGGGGGGGCGAGGTGGGGAAGGAGTGGCAGGTGAGGCTATGTCCCCCCCGAGGTCCTGGGCTCCTTGGCCTGCGACGAGTGGCAGAAAGCAATGTTTCACTGTCACTAGGCCCAGGTAATGGTGATGCGAGCTCAAAGACTTCGTCAGGAACATATGTTGACGGCTGGAGAGGTGGGGAGGACCGTGGGGAAAGTTGCGGGGGCGTATGGCTGGGGCCGGCAGGGGTGGACGCTGCGGGAGCCTCGAACAAAGCCTGCCTAGTTTTCTGTCCCTTTTTCACATATTTCCTGCCTTTCCCCTTTTCGGCAGCAGTATATCTCGTGTTGGGGGACCTAGGAGGCATATAGGCCGAAAGTGGGGGGGTCCTCAACCCTTGGCAGTGGTGGGGAAGAATGCGGGGCGCCCGGGTCATCTTGGGTGGCTTGGGGAGATAAGGGAGACAATGGCGGGCGAGATGAGTCACCACGCTCACCCTCACTCACAGCCTCATCCTCACCAAGTCTTTTGGCTTCTTCCCTGGCTTCCGCGGCCGCCTTTTCAAGTACAGTACTTGCTTCTTATAAAAGCGTAGCTTGAAAGGCGATTTAGCTGGCGAAGGGCTTGGAGTCGTGTCACTCAACTGAAACTTAAAGAGTGACCTTGAACTCTCCCACTCACTCACTTTCCCCACTGCACTGTCTTCAGCTAAAACAGCTTCCGCGAAAGCTGCTACATCACCTTCATCACTCTCATGTTCACTCGCAAATCCCATGAATTGAGCGTCTTTGTCACTGTCATCGCCATAATCACTCGACTGATAATTAGCCGATTTATCACTTCCTTCATCATCAACATTATACTGTGCATCAGCACGCTCATAAATTCTCAATGTCTCCTCAATACCTCCGGGAGATAACACATTTAGGCGGTGGCGTCTGCGTAAGACACGACGAGCTTGGGCGGGCGTCGTAGGGAGCACGGTATCGGACACAGCGGAATCACTTTTTGGCGTACTATCCATGATGGCGTCGGGGTAGAGACTGTTGTCGTGGCGTAGTTCACGTGTGGTGGCGCCATCTACCACCCACGACACCAAAAATTTACGTGCGCCATTCGAAAGCACGTACGCAAGCACTCGGAGCCTCAGAGCCCGTCTGGGTTGCGCGGGCCGCGTTTGTTATGGATGCCTCAGAGCCCAACCGGGTCTGGAGGGTTAAATACTAAGAACTTGATAAACATTTAAAAAGCAATTGCAGGTACATACTGTACATAAATATATAAATTTAAAGACCGAGTACTCCACATGAAGTGCGGTTCCGATCTCAAATCCTAATGGCGGCACTCTAGGTAGCCCTTTTTAGAGCTGCCTAACTTGTTAGGATTTAAATTCAAGATTAGACCGTAAGGTCTGATCCCACGTCTTTCTTGGCCAGCCCCTTAGTGCAGCTCCCTCCACGTTCACGGACTTGCATCTTTTCATCCAACTTAGTTCATCCATACTCTCCACATGTCCAAACTATCCAAGCCTGCTTGTACGCATCTCATCACTGATACTTTGGATACCTAACCGTCTTCTCAGCTCTTCACTAGATATCCAGTTTGGCCCCACACATCCATCTCACCATTTTGTTGATATCACCCACTTTGACAGGCCACATTTCTGGAGCATATGTCATTGCACTTCTAGCACATGAAGCGTACACCTTTCCCTTCAAGGGGAGGGGCGAGTCTTCTCATAGTATGTAATACTATGTTAGTTATCTGAAACAGTTATCTGAACTTTATCCAGCTGCATCTATTTCTGGCAATAGTGGCAGCCTCGGCCCCACCACCGGCAGAGATGGTATCTCCATCATCATCATCATCATCATCATCTCCGACGCCTTGCTTCCCCCTGGGAAACCCCCACTAGAGGATGGCCATGACAGAAACGTCTCCAAGCTACTTTGTCAAGACATGCCTCCTTTGCACGTGCCACAATGCCCCTTCCACTACGTGGAAGTTTTTCTTCAATATATTTTTCCACTTTCTTTTCCCATACCATAGGTGGTCTTCCACTACTAGCGGTTCCACTCACCTGACTCCCATATATCTTTCTTGGCATTCTGTCTTCATCCATTCTCTGAACATGACCATACCACCTCAAAGTACTTCTCTTTATCCACTCAACCACACCACAATCAATGCCCAAAGCCTGCTCTTCCATTCCAAAGGACTCGTACACTTCCCTATTACTTGGCCCATCTAGCCTATTCATGCCAGCTGCCATTCTGAAAAAGCTCATCTCCACAGCTCTTAGTTTGAAGAGGTCCTCGTCACTTGCCGTCCATGTCTCGCTTCCATACGAGAGTGTTGGGAGCAGCACACTGTTTCTCAGTGACTTTTTTACTTCCTGGCTAACCATTCTTCCTTTGAGAATACTATCAAGTTCTCCAATCACTTTTCTCCCTTGCATTTTTCTCTCTTTTATCTCACTCTCCATTTTACCATATTTGCATAGTACAGCTCCCAAATACTTGAAACTTTCAACCTCTTCTAGTACTTCATTTTTCAATTTCAATTTTGGTATCTCCAAAGTAGCAATACTTGTCCACAATCTCCAGTGACCCATTGCCAAAGTTAACACTCTCGAGCCAGTCATTGCACATAAGCTCACCTTTGCATACTATGCATACAATTTTCTAAACTTCGGACTTCTTCCTCAGTAGAGGTCCATTTATTCTAGTGCAGCACTTCTTCCCATAGTATACGCAGCAGCGGCAGACACTACACTGAATTGAGTTCGTGCCCACCCCTTTTCTGTATACTGCACATGGGCATACTGTACACTAATTTTTTCTAACTTTCAAGCCCCAATCTACTGTGAAAAACCTTGGTTATATATACAGTATATTAACTCATAATCCTTTACTTGCCATGCCCTCTCTCCATCTTCTGGACTATGTTCCTCGCCTGGTTAACTTCAAGGGTGGTCTTTTGCCTTGGAACTTGACTCATGAGGGGATTGCATTTGTGGCTGGGACTGTTGGGGGATTTATTATTTACTGTAATAAACTGTATGTATGTACGAGTAATGTCAGTAGTAAAATACACATGACATCACGATTTTCCGCCATGGGCCGTGGCATGGTCGGTAGCCCATCTGGCTGCTGGGCGAAGGGTCGGTAGTTCGATCCCAGGCCGTGCCATTGGTAGATGTCAAGAGTTGGACAGCTCGGTCAAGCCATTCATGGCAAATTTCCAGTTAAGTCCCTGCCCATCCTCAGAAAATAAGTTATAAAATAAGTTATAAGTTAGCTTATCTAAAAAACAATTTTGCATTCCAAAGGAAAGTAGTTTATGATGAAACTTCATATCTATGCTGGAAATAGATATCACAAACTCCATTGTAGCTTTCTTCATCTTTCCGTGGCAATGAGTTGAATATACGGTCTAGTGGTTTTCATGCGGTCATTAATGATCAACGGAGCATAAGGGATGCCTGGTGAGGGTGAAAGTCACAAGAGAGTGTCTGGGACAATCTTCCTCAATTGAAAAAAAGGAAGAATTGTGCACATCTTTTGATGTTTCCTGAAACTAAGAGATAAAACACATCATTCATAAAACAATAAAGATACTGCATGATATTTAATGAAACAATGATCTATAACATATTGCTCATAGGACACCGCCTTCCTGGAGTTGAAAGAAAAATAGATATATTTTCAGCACTTGATAATTCTCTTATTTAATACTGTATAGATTTTTATAGGCCCCAAATATTGTATTTCTGAATGCTAACTGGCAATCCCCCATGCATCAGAGGGTATATATTATTATGAAATCTACAGATATCCAGTACCTAACATCAACACATTAATGTATTATTCAATTTTCCATCTTACCAAGAAACCTCCCTGTTGAGCTTAACCTCAACCGGCGTTTCTTTCAGCAGCGCCTTCATTATGGACATGAAGCCGTCTCTGGGGTTCATGTTGTCGTTTCCCTCACAATAGATGTACTGGCCCCAACAACTGGCCGACAACTTCTGCAGGGAGTCACAGGCATTGTCTATTCTCTGCCACCTGAAATTAAAGTATGATAATTTAAAGCCTGGTGTCTATATTTCCAATTTTGTCACATTTATTTGTCTATTTTTTGCTATCTATCTATCTATTGCCAGATGCCTCAATCCCCAAAGGAGTGGCCACGAATAGATCATCTCCATGCTCCTCTGTCATCTGTCAGCCAGTGACCCTCTCCTGTAACACCAGCAGTTGTGGAAAAAGAGCTTAAATGGAAATAGATGCAGAAAATCACTTGAGCAAGCAGCCGAAGTGAAGTTTACTACTGTATTGGTCTAGTGGTTGAGTGTTTGCCTCAAAAGCGTGGGAACCTGGGTTCAAATCCTGGCCCGGCCCAGGGTAACTCCACCAAATATTTCAGGGGGCGATTTCTGCATCTAACGAAGTTTAGCTGTGTTGGTTAATTTGTAAATTGTCATGTAATAATTGTTGTAACGTCGGCAAAAATACTGTAGTTGTAGTTGTGCGCAGTTCAATTCGAAATTTCAAGACTGTTACATAGGTGGAAAAAGGACATCTGAGAAGCTTACTTGGGGTGCTGTAAATATAGGCTAAGTAAAAATCCCCATTTTTTTTTTTTTTTTTTTTTTTTTCCCCCCCCAACTTACTTCCTCTCGGGCATAGGCTGAGAGCCTTAACATTCACCGCTTTACAATGAACAGTGAAGCCCGTGAGGTCTTGTTCCAGTCTAAGGAGTGAGACATGTGAAGCACGTAGAGTACAACGAGCACCTGCCATCTTGCCTTCACATGAGGCACGGTGCTCACTCATGGCCCGAAACGACCCCATCTCTGAAGCCACCTCGTTCCCGTGCTTCACTGTCTCACCCCCTACACTCGGACTCACACTTACACACACACAACGCCACCTGTTGAGCAGATAACTCACCAGGCATTGCACCCCTATAGCATATTTTGAATATGGGAATATTCATACAGTGCTATTTAATCAGGGAACAATGAGGGTATTTTATTGACGTTTCGGTGGGCTTGTGGTAATGCACTGATACTAGGTACAGCACAAATTCCATCCCAATAATATCTTCCCATTGATACATCGGGATTTGAGCCCGGGACCTTTGGATTACCAGGCCAGTGGCAAGACCACTCCACCACACCTCCCACAAGGCTTGCCTTAACTGGTTGTTGTTGTTGTTGTTGTTCCCTAAGCTGCCTGGCCGAACAGCCCCGAGTCCCTGAGAAAGGCCATGGCCACGATCGGGCTTTCCCACAGAGCTCTCATTGAGTGTAGATTGTGTTGTTGGCGTAAGTGGTTGTGTGAAATGCAGTCTTCTATGATGTGTTTAATGGTATGGGGTGCTGTGTTACATCCCGGGCAGGCGTCGACAATTGAGTCATCCAGTCTCTTCTGATAGCTCAGGAGAGCTGGATGGTGTCCGCATCTCAGCCTGGCCAGGTGGACTCTGTCCTCGCGAGGAAGGGAGGATTCGGAAGGATGGATTTCGGGAGGTCGTGCATGCAGCTGCGTGTTGTCTGTGAGTGAGTGGATGGATCGGTGAGAGATATGAGTATGGATGTGCTTCTGGAAGTTGGTTCGGGGTGGGCAGGGAGGGAGAGAGGACAATAATTGTGTGTGATACCGTGTGCTGGGTGTTGTTTTGATATTTCTTGGTGTCTGTGGGTGTGTTGCCATGTAGTTTAGTGGGTGGTCTTGGTTCGTGGAGGCTGCTGCCAGGAATTGAGTGCCTCTCATGTCCAGATGGCCTTTGACTTTGAGGATTTTGGTTTCTTGATGTAGGTGATCTGTGGGTGCAGTAGCTGTGCAGCCTGTAATGATCTTCAGGGCTTTGTTTTGAATAGTCTGTAAGGTCTTATGATGTGTTTCAGCTAGGTTAGAAGCCCAGGCTGGGCTTGCGTATTCCATCACTGATCTTATGTATTGTTTATATACTGTAGTGGTAGTTTCTTTGTTGTGTCCAAATTTTGTGTGAGCAAGTGACCTGAGGGCGTTAAGTCTGGGTGTCAGTTTCTTTTTAATGTTTGTGGTGTGCTGTTTGAATGTCATATGAGTATCATATGTTACTCCTAGGATTTTGGGTGTGTGTGTATGTGTTAGGGGTGTGTTGTTTATGGTGAGTTGAGGGATGTATTCGTGTTCTCCTGTCCAACTTGTGAGCAGGGTTGCGGTGGATTTGCCTGGGGCTAGATTAAGTCTGTTTGTAGTGCACCAGCCATGTAGTGTGTTGAGATAGGGTTGAAGGAGATCTGTTGCTCTTTTTGGGTCATGGTGTGTGCATGTGAGTGTTATGTCATCTGCATAGGAGGCTAAGTTTATTTAGGGCGTATTGGGTGTAGTTATATCGTGCATGTACAGATTGAAGAGTGCGGGCGATAGGACGGATCCTTGTGGGACTCCGTTTGGAAAGTTTCTGATTTTAGATGACTGACCGGCAAAATATACGTGTGCACATCTGCCTGATAGGAAGTTGGCCAGCCACCTTTTTGTGTTGTTGTGCATGTTTGTGTTGTAGATTTTGTTTGTTAGGTTGTGGCGGGGGATGGCATCGAAGGCTTTACTAATGTCGAGTGTGGCTAATAGTGATCTGTGTGGTGGTCTAGCAGAATTGATGCCGTCGAAAGCTCTTTGTGTAAGGTCTGTGAGAAGGGTGTTTGTGGAGTGCAGTGGCCTAAAGCCATGTTGTGTTGGAGCTAGGGGTAGGTCAGGTGTAATTAGTTGTAATACTAGGCGTTCCATGACTTTGGAGGGGGAGCAAAGGAGTGTGATGGGGCGGTGCGAGGAGGGTAGCATGGGGTCTTTGTTGGGTTTGGGGAATGTGATGATGATACCATGCTTCCAAATGTCTGGTATTGTGTTGTGTGAATAGCTGTAGTTTGATATGTTAGTGAGTGCTTGTATGCCTTGTGGTCCCAGGTGTCTGAGGTGTATGTTGCTTATGTTGTTTAGGCCACAGGCGGGTGAGTGCTTGAGATTGTTGATGATATGCTTTGTCTGGTGATTGGTGAAGGGTGTATAGTCAGGGTCTGTGGGGAATTGTCTCTTACGTCGGATGACACGTCGGTCGTCTTTGTGAGGTTTTAGGTGGCTGACATGTGAGAAGTGATTGATGAGAGTGTTTGCTTGTTGTTTACATGAAGGAGTAGAGTCTGTTGTTGTGATTGCAGCATGTGATTGTGTTGTGTTGCTGTTGGAAAGTGTGATGCTGTTTAGTGTTTTGTAGAGTTTTTGGGGTTTGTTTTGTGATCAAGTGTTTGTAGGAAGTTATTCCAATTTAGTTTTTGTTGTTCTTGTATTTTGTTGTTAGTTTGGGTGTTGAGTGCTTGAATTTGTTGTGTGATGTCTTGTGTGGGGTGCTGGGGAGTGTTTCAGTATGTCGCGTTGTCTGATGAGGTTTTGAATTTCTGGTGTGAAGTTGGGGTTGTGTCTTTTTCTGTTACCTCTTGGAATGTGTTTCTTGTCAGCGTTTTGGATAGTTTTATTGAGTATGTGTACAGCATTGTTGATGTTAGTGATGGGTGTACTGTTTAGAGTTGTGAAGTGATGTTCTGTCTCATTTGTGAATGCTTCCCAGTTAGCTCTTTTATAATTGGTGTATGTGTGTTTGTGGCTAGCTGGGGTGAGTCTGGTTTTGGTGGTGATAATGATCGGGAGGTGGTCAGAGCCTAAGGTTCTGACCACCCTCCAGGATGTTGTGGGGGCGAGTTCTGGGGAGCAAAAGGTGATGTCTGGAGATGATGGGTTATAGAGGGCTTGGTGAGGAATATGGGTATGTTGATGGATGTCGTTAAGGATGATGAGGTTATCGGTTTGGTTTTGTAGTACCAGCCCTCTGTCTGTGTCGGGGTTGTCGACAAACCAGACCGACGTCTTGGCGTTGAAGTCACCACCCAGGATGATGTGTGGGGTGTGTGGGGTGTTTGTGATGTGTTGTAAGTGTGGTCTGTATTCATTTGGTACTGTAGGGGATGTTTGGGGAGGGATGTATGTGTTTATGATGGTTATGTTGGAGTTGTTGCCAGTGCGTATTTTAATTGACTGTATTTCTGTTGTGTTATCATTTGGGGGGAGGAGGGATTTGGTTTGTACACTTGTTACTATGTATGATATTTCTTTGTGTACCAGGGTGATGAGTCCACCGCCCCCGCCGACAGCCCGGTCTTGTCTGATGGTGGTGAAATTATGAAATGTGGGTGTTTTTTGTGTTGTGCGGAGTTTTGTTTCTTGTAAGATGGCAATGTGTATGTTGTGTTGTTTGATGAAGTGTGAAAGTTCGTGTTTCTTTGTGTTGATGCCATCTATGTTCAGTTGAAGAATGTTAATGTTATGTGCACGATGTATGTTGGGTGCTGCTACACGAGGATGGGGTGGGGGTGGGGGTGGGGGGGGGGGGGTGGGGGGGGGGAGGGGGGGGTGTGGGTGGGGTGGGGGGGGTGTGGGGCTTGGGGAGCAGGAGATGGGGGTTGGAATGGATTAGGATGGGGTGTGGTGTGTTGAGTTGAGGATGTGGATGGTATGGGAAGGTTAGGTGGGTTAGGGAAGAGAGGTGGACGGGTTTTAGGGGGGGGAGTGGATGATATGGGAAGATTAGGTGGGTTGGGGAGGAGAGGTGGACGGGTTTTAGGTGAGGGATTTGACTGGGAGAGGGAGGGGCATGAGGAACAGGTCCAGGTGTTTGTGTTGTGCAGGTGAAGTGGGTCCAGTTCCCGCATGAATTGCAGAGAACTGAACCCTTAGTATGGCGACTCGAAGTGATGGGTTTGGAGCAAGTTGGACATATGTATGTGTACGTGGGTCCTGGGTTGCTCTCAATGTCTCCGGCTAGAAGAAGTCTTCGAGAAATGACAGCCGGAGAGTCATTTCTCGGTGTAGGAAAAACTGTGTGATGTGTGTGTGTGGTGTGAGAGGTGTGGAAATTCCCGGCGCGACCGAAGCCGCTCCAAGGACCCGTGCCCCCAGGGAGGGGGCAGGGGATGGTTGTGACGGTTTGGCTCCCGAAACTGCTCCCCGCGGCCGGCATCCGGTTTTCCTCCACTGGTCGTTGATTTTGTCTTCGGCCGTGGAGGGACGGCAGCCATCCGCGGTTGGCAGCCTCGGGAGGTGGCCCCACGGCGTAGACGCCGCCACATCAGGACCTTTTTTTTGTTTTTTTTTGTTTTTGTTGTTCTTGTATTTTGTTGTTAGTTTGGGTGTTGAGTGCTTGAATTTGTTGTGTGATGTCTTGTGTGTGGGGTGCTGGGGAGTGTTTCAGTATGTCGCGTTGTCTGATGAGGTTTTGAATTTCTGGTGTGAAGTTGGGGTTGTGTCTTTTCCTGTTACCTCTTGGAATGTGTTTCTTGTCAGCATTTTGGATAGTTTTATTGAGTATGTGTACAGCATTGTTGATGTTAGTGATGGGTGTACTGTTTAGAGTTGTGAAGTGTTGTTCTGTCCCATTTGTGAATGCTTCCCAGTTAGCTCTTTTATAATTGGTGTATGTGTGTTTGTGGCTAGCTGGGGTGAGTCTGGTTTTGGTGGTGATAATGATCGGGAGGTGGTCAGAGCCTAAGGTTCTGACCACCCTCCAGGATGTTGTGGGGGCGAGTTCTGGGGAGCAAAAGGTGATGTCAGGAGATGATGGGTTATAGAGGGCTTGGTGAGGAATATGGGTATGTTGATGGATGTCGTTAAGGATGATGAGGTTATCGGTTTGGTTTTGTAGTACCAGCCCTCTGTCTATGTCGGGGTTGTCGACAAACCAGGCCGACGTCTTGGCGTTGAAGTCACCACCCAGGATGATGTGTGGGGTGTGTGGGGTGTTTGTGATGTGTTGTAAGTGTGGTCTGTATTCATTTGGTACTGTAGGGGATGTTTGGGGAGGGATGTATGTGTTTATGATGGTTATGTTGGAGTTGTTGCCAGTGCGTATTTTAATTGATTGTATTTCTGTTGTGTTATCATTTGGGGGGAGGAGGGATTTGGTTTGTACACTGGTTACTATGTATGATATTTCTTTGTGTACCAGGGTGATGAGTCCACCGCCCCCGCCGACAGCCCGGTCTTGTCTGATGGTGGTGAAATTATGAAATGTGGGTGTTTTTTGTGTTGTGCGGAGTTTTGTTTCTTGTAAGATGGCAATGTGTATGTTGTGTTGTTTGATGAAGTGTGAGAGTTCGTGTTTCTTTGTGTTGATGCCATCTATGTTCAGTTGAAGAATGTTAATGTTATGTGCACGATGTATGTTGGGTGCTGCTGCACGAGGATGGGGTGGGGGTGGGGGTGAGGGAGGGGCTGGGGGTTGGGATGGGTGAGGTGGGGGTGGGGATTGGGGAGCAGGAGATGGGGGTTGGAATGGATTAGGATGGGGTGTGGTGTGTTGAGTTGAGGATGTGGATGGTATGGGAAGGTTAGGTGGGTTAGGGAGGAGAGGTGGACGGGTTTTAGGGGGGGGAGTGGATGATATGGGAAGGTTAGGTGGGCTGGGGAGGAGAGGTGGACGGGTTTTAGGTGAGGGATTTGACTGGGAGAGGGAGGGGCATGAGGAACAGGTCCAGGTGTTTGTGTAGTGTTTCTTGGAGGCAAGTGTTGTGCAGGTGAAGTGGGTCCAGTTCCCGCATGAATTGCAGAGAACTGAACCCTTAGTATGGCGACTCGAAGTGATGGGTTTTGAGCAAGTTGGACATATGTATGTGTACGTGGGTCCTGGGTTGCTCTCAATGTTTCCGGCTAGAAGAAGTCTTCGAGAAATGACAGCCGGAGAGTCATTTCTCGGTGTAGGAAAAACTGTGTGATGTGTGTGGTGTGAGAGGTGTGGAAATTCCCGGCGCGACCGAAGCCGCTCCAAGGACCCGTGCCCCCAGGGAGGGGGCAGGGGATGGTTGTGACGGTTTGGCTCCCGAAACTGCTCCCCGCGGCCGGCATCCGGTTTTCCTCCACTGGTCGTTGATTTTGTCTTCGGCCGTGGAGGGTCGGCAGCCATCCGCGGTTGGCAGCCTCGGGAGGTGGCCCCACGGCGTAGACGCCGCCACATCAGGACCTTAACTGGTTGGCTACAACAGTTGCTAAGGTTAGAGCTCTCAGATCCTCCCAGTAGATGACGGTAAGACTTTCCTCAAGCCCGGTGATCATGTAGCATACATCTTTCCCTTCAAGGGGAGAGGGAGTCTTCTCATGATAAGTAGTGGCAACAGTTCTCTGAACTTTCCCCAGCCGCGTCTTATTCTGGCTATAGTGGCGGCCTCTTCCCCACCACTTGCAGAGATGGTATTTCCCTAGTAGCCAAACTTGTCCACCATCTCCAGTACATCATTGTCAAAGTTAACACTCTCAAGGCGGTCATTGAACACAAGCTCACCTTTGCATAGTCAAACATTTCAACTTCAGACTTCTTCCTCGGTAGAGGTCCAGTTGTTCTAGTGCAGCACTTTTTCCTGTGTTGTACCCAGCAGCGGTAGACGCTACACAGTACAGTAAACCCTCTCCATCTCGGACCTCTAGAGGTCGGAAACCCGTACTAGCCGGACTGGCTACGGCCTCTCGGACCTGTACTTCCGTATTTCGGACATTTCCGTCATCGTTCCGACAGTGTCCGACGTTGTCGGATGATGCCTTCACGTCACCGGGCAATAAGGGTGAATATACGACAAATAGAAGGGACGTCCGACGCCATCTACATCCGGGGAAAATTTTCATTGCGTGAACTATTAGTTATATGGGATTAATTAGGTTAGGTCCGAACCATCAGGCATATAGGCTACCCCTATAATGTTCGTAAACACCAAATAAAAGTTATAATAAATGATATACAGTAAACCCCGCTAACTATAAGGGTAGTAATTGTCATTAATATGATAAATTTCACATGGAAAAAAAATATATATATATATATATCCCCGCGCTGTAGGCCTAATCCCTCCCCTTCCCTGTCCCAAGCTTCAACTCCGACCCCGTTACTGTGATGATGTTGATAAGCCTATCTTATTTATTATTTATCTATGTGCTGGAAGGATATTATATTTTTCAATTCCATCACATTAGAAATGATTCAAAGATTACAAAAAGTCCAAATAAGACATACTGTAGTTATGTTAATGTATAAGGAAGTTAGGTAGATGAATTAGAGAGATAGATAGATAGAGTGTATATCGAGGGGAAAAAACAAAACAAAAAATCTATCAAACGTAAATCTTCAGTCTCTGCTCGCACGGAGGGGAGAGTTGAAATATTTTGTTGACTATCTTATTTATTATTTATCTATGTGCTGGAAGGATATTATATTTTTCAATTCCATTACATTAGAAATTATTCAAAGATTACAAAAAGTCCAAATAAGACTTAGTTATGTTAATGTATAAGGGAGTTAGGTAGATGAATTAGAGAGATAGATAGATAGATAGAAAGAGAGTGTATATCGAGGGAAAAAACAAAACAAAAAAATCTATCAAACGTAAATCTTCCGTCTCTGCTCGCACGGAGGGGAGGGTTGAAATATTGTGTTGACTATCTTATTTATTATTTATCTATGTGCTGGAAGGATATTATATTTTTCAATTCCATCGCATTAGAAATTATTCAAAGATTACAAAAAGTCCAAATAAGACATAGTTATGTTAATGTATAAGGGAGTTAGGTAGATATACATTAGAGAGATAGATAGATAGAAAGAGAGTTGCAGAGGGGGAGTGAATGATTTTATGTGGAAAAAGCTAAAAAATACCCTGGCAAAAAACTTCCGAACCATCGGTAAATCTCGGTAAAAAATTTGTAAAGTCTAGCCAAAGTGTTTGTTGTGCGGCCAAGGGGTAGTACTATGCAACCTTTGGTAAAGTGAAAATTTGTTGCAAGAGTGTTCGTTGTGCAGGGGTTTACTGTACTGTGTTTTGTATTACAGATTATAGGGTTCGAATAGAGTTGTCTTCGTTTTCTAGGTTGACGCGGACGTCTCTCTTGAGGTCGGATTTTTTCCGTAGTCTCCGATTTCATTGTTGTCTCGGACGGACATTGGTTAGATCGGATTTTATCCTCTGTTAGGTCGGACACAAGCCGGACTCCGGACATCTCGGATTTTCGGTCATCTCGGACTGGGTCTCCCCCCAATTAGTCCGAGATAGCGAGGGTTTACTGTATTGAGTTCACGCACACCTTTTTTGTGCATACTGCACATGGGAATGCACCACTTTTTGCTACCTTTCCAAGCCCTAATATACTGCGTAAAACCTTAATCTTAATCCTTTACTTGCCATGCCCTCTCTCCATCTTCTGAACTTGGCCTCGGCATCCCACACGCTATCCGCGATAAGTACTAGGTCATCTGCGTATAGCAGTTCCCAGGGAAGTCCAGCTCTGAAATCTCCAGATACTGTAGTGCATCCAGAACCATAACAATAAGGGGAGGGCTAAAAGTTCTTACCTCAAGTGCCAATAAAACAATGCTTCTTTTATTTTCCTTAGTTCTGGCGAATCTTCTTTGCATCCATTCAAATAGTCAAAAAACTTCCTTCTGAACACGTCACCAACTGAGAGCTGTTGTAAGTCACCATGATGTTCCTTGCCATGATAAAACTCTGTGCACTCATCATCAGCTTCATTCATAACCTCACAAACTTGCCTCACAATATCTTCACTTACAGGCATTCCATTTTCTGTCAAGAAAGTACCTGAAAATACAGTATAAAATTAACCATTGCAGTGTGGATGAAAATTCTTAATTTCTTTGGCTAATATTAAATAATTGTTCAGATTAGTAAAGATATTAATAGTCATGAGGTTTATTACTAATAGAAAACAGCAAACTACTGTGTTAATAAGAAGCAGATAATAATACTGTACATCTATCTATCTATCTATTGCCTGATGCCGTGATCCCCGAAGGGGTGGCCACGAACGAACTGCTCCCATGCACCTCTGTCCCCAGTCAGTCGACGCCCCTCCCCCCAACCAGCACCGCCTTCGTTCATGTACTTCCTCACTCCATCCTTCCACCTCTCATTCGGTCTACCTCTCCCTCTCTGTCCCTCCACCTCGCTCTCGTACACCCTCTTAGTCATTCTCTCGCTTTCCATACGTTCCATATAACCGAACCATCTCAAGTTGTTCCTTTTCACACTTTCCAGCACATCTACCTCCACACCACACCTCCTTCTTACTTCCTCATTAGTCTGTCTATCTCTCCATGTAACTCCGCACGCACTCCTTAAGTAATTCATTTCCACTGCTCTCACTCTTGGTCTGAGTCTCTCAACCAACGTCGTCCATGCTTCGCTTCCGTAAGTCAGTGTCGGGATTACCACACTGTCATGCAAGGACTTCTTCACTTCCATACTGACCACCCTATTTCTTGTTACTGCTTTTAGCGTTCCTACAACCCTCTTCCCCTGTTGTACCCTCTCCCGCACTTCTTCATCCATAGTCCCATCTTTACTCAACACACTGCCCAGATACGTAAAAGAGTTGACGATCGCCATAGCCTGACAGTTCAGCTTCACCTCACACTCTGTGACTTCACCCCTTTCGAAGACCATAACCTTGCTCTTCCCCGCATTTACCTTCAAATTAAGTTTTTCGCACACTGTTCCAAACTCATTTACCAGACCCTGCAACTCCCATTCATTATCACTCATCAGAACTGTATCATCCGCAAACAGCACTATAGGTAGCTTCCACTCAATTCCCTCCCTTTTCAGCGATACACCAACATCCACTGCTCTTGATAGTATTTCTTTCATGACTCCATCCATATATACAGTAAACAACCACGGGGACATCACACACCCCTGTTTCAAACCAACATTCAGGTCAAAGAACTCGCTCTGCTCACTCTCCACACGTACTGCCGCCTTTGCATCCTCATACATGCTCATCACTGCTTTCAGCAACTTGCCCTCTACTCCGTATATTCTAAGTACTTTCCACAAACCTTCTCTATCCACTCTGTCATAGGCCTTCTCCAAGTCCATAAAGGCAACATACACCTTTTGTTTCTTCTCCAGATATTTCTCCACAACACAATTCAGGGTAAAAATCTTATCTACACATCCTCTTCCCTTCCTAAAACCTCCCTGCTCGTCGCCTATCCATTTCTCCGTTCTCACTCTGTGAGATACTGTACATAAGAATGTTTTATAATAACAAAAGGTGGGATGATGCTCGTACCCCTTCCATCCAGTGAGAGGCGATCATGCAAGAGTCCTCGGGCAGCAGCAAACTTGTAAATAGCATTGCCGTCCTGGCCGTGTATCCACTGTGCTCCCAGATCTGCCACACCACCACAACCAGTCTCTACCGTGTTGATCCGACCTCCCACACGATCACTACCTGCCAGAGATAAAAGGGTGGGGAGTAGGATGTCAAAGTGGGACAATTTGGTTGTAAGGCTGGAATGAAAATGTGAAGGAATACATTTTATCACTTCCACAGACAAACAATAATACAAACTGTAAAACATAATTTTAACTTTCTACATACTGTACATACATACATACATACATACATACATTTACTATCATAAATAACTAGAGGGGCCTCAGCTTTCCCTTCATAATTGCTGAGGAGCACAGGGACTTGGGTGGGGCTTCGGTATCATGGGCGGTTCCGCGCCCTCCTCGGCTCCTCGCCTGTGAGCGGCTTCGGTCACCCAGGCTTTATTGTGGTAGGCATGGAGGGTTCTGTGGGGGTGCTCGGTTGTGGCCTTGGCCTTGCTTGGGGCCTTGGGGCTGTTCGGCCAGGCAGCTTCAGGAACAGCAACAACAACAACAACTAGAGGGTGGGCGGGTGCCCAACCCCGAATGGAGTTGAAATAGGGGAGCTATCCCCCCGCCAAAGGCAGCTTTCTTGGGCCTTTCCTAGTTGATGCTGAGAGGATTGGGCTCTAGCCATGTGGTGATGGGATCTCTGCCATACCCATAGCTTACTGTGACCGTTCCTTTTACTTAAATATTTTCTAGATCTCAAGTGACGGCGTCTTTTCCGTGGATTGACCTCCCTACTGCCAACCTAGAGGTTGGCAGATTGGGAGCCAAAGCGTCACATTTTTCCTTTGCCCCTCAACTTTCCCTTCATAATTGCTGAGGGGCACAGGGCCTTGGGTGGGGCTTTGGTTTCCCGGGCGTTTCCGCACCCTCCTCAGCTCGCCGCCTTGGAGTAGCTTTGGTCACCCAGGCTTTATTAGTGGTAAGCAGGGAGGGTTTTGTGGGGGAGCTCATTTATGGCCTTGGCCTTGCTCAGGACCTTGGGGCTGTTCGGCCAGACAGACTGGCGAACAGCAACAACAACAACAACTAGAGGGGCACTCTGTAGAGCGCATACTTCCGCCTACGCTGCGGGAGGTACAGTATGTGCTCTACCGATCGCCTCCTAAATGGAATCACTTCTTCCTTGTCGCATATCCTATCTGTCCACCAAATTTTGTGAACATCGGTTTATAACTTTGTGAGCCGCCTATGCTAGCGGAGGTATGTGCTCTACCGATCACCTCCTGAATTGAATCACTTCTTTCTTGGAGCATATCCTATCTGCCCAACAAATTTTATGATAAATGGTTGATAACTGTTTGAGGTATCTTGTTTACAGACAGACAAACAGACAAACAGAGGCAAAAACAACCTCTTCCAACTTTGTTACCGGAGGTAACAATGATAAAAAAAATAGGACTCTGGATAAGGATGCTTTTAATTAATCTCACATTTGCCAGCCTGGTGTAGAGTATATCATGCTGGCAAATGAGAGACTTTTCATATCCAGTCACAAAACTAAATTTCTTGTATTTAGTCATTATTATTAAATATACACAGGTAAAGTTTTGCTCCATAGTTTCATATTATGTCCCTGGTAGATATTAAATGGTTAAAACAATGCAACTTCATGCACATTTTCTTGTATTCCCTCTCACAATCAACTCGGTCTTGAAACATTGCCCCGATTTGCCACCCTGGATAATACACTATGCTGCAGAGCCTATGGTCAGTATGGTATCCCGTAACCTCACATACAGAGGTGACTATATTATCCAGGTTAACACGATTTACCTTTACAAGATTTAACCACAGCTTTTCAATGCAGTACCAACCTTAACCCTCCAGCCCCGGCTATGTATTATATATATATTCCCCGAAAACCGTGAGTTTTGGCCGAAAAACGTCTAGCCTAGGCTACCGTATCTTTGTTATTCTGACTGCTTCCGCATTCCCGCACATCCCCAAGCGTAGATGTGTTTCTTACCTGTAGAATGGCGTTAAGTAGAGCTCTCTAAGTCAACTGGTTCAGTTGTGATGATGATTTCATTGGAGATAACTTTATGGCAAAAACAGCCACTTTACACTACTTTTTGATACTTAACAACAACATACAGGCACACACGAACAAGCGACGCTCTCCTTCTTGTGGCCGGAGATGCGGGGCGGCCTCGCACACCAAGCTCACAGGCTTTCAACCACTGGGCGTTAAAGAGCCCTTCCGGGCAGCTCTGGTATGCTTTTTTATGGGCGTTCAAGAGCCCTTACGGGAACCAAGGGTTAAAGGGAGATGGGTTGTTTTTCTGGTCCCCCTTCTTCATGTTTAGCCCCATTAGTTTTAAGATTTTAAGACGTTCAGCCCATTAGTTTGGCAATTTTAAGACCTTTCGCCCCATTTTTTTGTCAATATTAAGACCTTTCATGCTATTTAGGTGTCGATTGTTTCCCTGGCGAACAATATTGAGCCTGTAATTTTGGAAGAGTACTGAAAAATTTATAAATTTATCTAGACAGGGGTCTAATGGATGATATTTTAAGTTTGATGGAGGTCTAGGGAGTAAACTAAATAATAAATTAATATACTGTATAAATAAATAGACCCCAAAAAATAACCCCTGTCCTCTTTACCTTCCCATTATGAAAGTCTAGTTATCAATGGTATAATCCTATCAGAAATGTGGTGTAACAGTTTTAATGGTATAGTCTCTCTATCTGTCTATTGCCAGATGACTTGATCCCTGAGGGGGTTGGGGGCACACATCAATAATTTCCATATTCCGAGAAATTTTGTTCAATTGTCTAGCTTGTTTTCAAGGGAGGGTTGGTACCCTAACCGTCCATTGTGTATAAAATGTGAGATGTATGTGGAATGATGTTATATTGTTGGAATACATGTAGATATGAATGTACAGCTTTTTTTAATAATTATATTCAGCTCACCTCATGCTGATCAAGGGCTAGCATATACTTGTGTACATGTGAAACTGGACTACCGCTCTTCTACTGTTCGCCATTGCAGTGAGGAGTGCGAAAATCCATGCCCTCTGGCCAATATGCCTTTTCGGCACTCGTAGGGAGGCATACCCCCGTTGCCACTCCGGCACGCAGGTTTGTACTGATTGAAAATGGGTTCCATAAAAACAAAACAATATGTAATACGTAAAAGGTGGATCTAGTCTTATTGAGGGCCAAAAGGGGGTGAGAGAATGCAGGAGATAGGCAAAAATAAAAACTAGATTGTCTGGGGTGAGCAGTAGCTTCTCTAGCAGGTATTGTGTCTGCTTGATTTAACTTTTTCCTGGCAATTAGCATCCATTTATGCACTGCTGCTGGCTTCAATTTAGCAGGGAACATGTTGGTGGGACATATACAGTATAGGACTAGGTTTGGCAGGTGTAGTTTTGTTATACAGTATTAGCCTAGAAGATAAACTTTGTAAATGGAAAGACTTGGAAAAAAAACTCCTTGGCTAGCAAGGGGGAGAAAGGACAGGTCAACAAGGAAAGGGTTAAATTGACGTACCTTCCAGTATAAGGACAGACTTGATGCCATTATGTGCAAGTTCTCTGGCCGCCCCAACACCCGCTGCTCCCGCCCCCACCACCACCACACTGTACTTCTCACGACCTTTTGTATATTTGCTCACCCGATCTCTGTAAAAAAAAATTAGAATGGTATTGGAATACGTTACAATACAGTCATATTTAATAGTTCGTAAACAACCTAAAGGAAAAACTATGTAAATTACTAAACATTCACTTGCCCGACCTCTATAAACATGAAATGAGGTATAGTACAGTCAAATTCGCTAGTTTACTGACAACCATATATAATATTGGCAAGCCTATTATTTCCATATACTATATTCTTTCACTGGTGCTCTATATATTTGCCCGTAAGAGAATGTGTTTTTCTTTGAAATTAATGCAATTTCTCGTCAAAGATTATAACCAGAATTTTTTTATCCGGGTGTGATATACTGTATAGTTATGTTTTTCCAGCTGTTGGTAAATTGTCATATTATCTTGATTAATCAGTTACTGTATTACAAATAATTTGTAGCGAAACATATCGTTATTATAATTATAAAAACATGGCATTAGTATGATACAGAGACATTGTAGATTCATATTATTCTATTAACCCCTTAACCCCGGGTAACACCAGTATGGCATCAAGAATGTTTCCGGTCACAATCCCTGGTGACGACATATGGCGTCAAGCTTTTTCACGCCAAGCAATCAAACATTTCGAGGACCCTATCGACCAACTATGATATTAAGCTCTCCTCCATCCTCCCAAGCAACTTACGCCCCGCCCCCGCATCTCTCGCACTACTTCCCTCCCGCGCCGCAATACACGTCCTCAGTACGTAACCTGTTGTCCCCATGGCACCTGCCACATCGACCTCACACCCTTTGCAGCCACAACCCACACCCTCTTGCAGTACCTCGACTCTAGGTAGGCCCACTTTCCCCCATTCAGACAACCTGAGCACTCGTGGTATAGGGAAGGACCAAATATTTGTCAAATAACATGGTAGCGACTACAACTCTGGGTCTGATGGCAAGTCAAGTGATAGTGAGAGTTCCTTTAGTGACTTTGGTGGTCGTAATGATGATGATGGTGATTATGATGATGGTGATGATGAAGGTGATTATGAAGGTGATTATGAAGGTGATTATGATCAAAATGCTGGTGATAATGATGAAAATGTTAATGTGAAAAGTGATGCGACATGTGTTGCTATATCCTGTGCCCCACGCTCACCAAAGACCTATGGTGATGCACGCCAGTGACAGTAACTTCTCACCAACGCCACCCACAGTGCCCCAAGGTGATAGTGCAATGCATGATGACCCAAGATGACTCACGTGTGGGAGAACAAAAGGGCTAGGCCGCCGCTTTGTTCCTTACCCTGCCTAAGCAAACCCCCCCCCCCCCCCCCCTCCTTCCTACCTTCCTCACCCCCCAACCCCCAGCCCCTCTTCTCGGCCACCACAGCAATGGCAGAGGCATGACATTTTGTCACCCAGCAACCCCGACAGCTCCCCATACATCCCACCACCAGCCAGCCATTAGGACACCACCCATAACGAGGGGCGTCGCGCTCCTTGGTGCCGCTAGAAGAGCGGCGAACACATCAAAAGGTAAGGACAACTCCGATGATGCTATCACGCCTTCCCCTGCCCATGGACGTAGCAGTCCTCGTGAACGAGGACCTGTTGCTGTACCACCTGCCGCCACTGGACAGCCAACTGCTGCTACCCCACCTGCTGCTGCTCCATCTGTCGCTGGCTGTGGAGAATTTGACACATTTGTGTTGACTGAGCAGGAAAATGTTGTACCGAAAGTCCCTGTATTTGACAGAACAAATGCAGAGATTCAGGATTGTTTTCCCTGCAGTCAACACCTATTTATTACTTCAGGGCATTCATGGACGATGAGGTGGTCCAGTATGTGGTCGATGAGACAAACAATCATCGCCAGATGCTGGTCAACTTCTTTGACGTGTCCCTGGTGGTGCCGGGTAACATGAGAAATTGAGTTGACGTGACTGGCAGAAGTCAAAGTCTTCTTGGCTCTCTTGATGCTCATGGAACATGTCACTAAGCATGTGCTTGCAGAATGCTGGATCGTGGATGACCTCATGTCCACGCCCAGTTTCAGTAAATACATGGAAAGGTTCATGGCAATTTTATCACACTAGCACACTTGAACATGGTGCTTCGTTTACCTGATCGTCTCTTTAAGATATGTGTCGTCTTCGACATGTTCAAGGACCACTTCAAGAAATTCTTTTGGCTGTTTCGAGGAAATGAGTCCTTCACACAATACATTCCCTAGAAACGGCATTGCTTTGGCATCAAATCTTTGTCATCTGCGATTGTGAGACTGGGTATCTACTTGATTTATCCGTGTAGACAGGTACTGCCGTTGACATTCCTGTCGATTATAAAAATACTTTTCTGCCTCTGTGGTATAGGTTCTCATGAATTATTACTTAGGCCAGAAACATCCTGTGAATGGATAATATTTACACATCCCTTAGCTCTCTCGTAAGTTTCTCCTGGACCACCAAACTGGCTCCTGTAGCACCACCAGAGGCGTAGGGATGTAGCGACCTCACTGCTTGTCACTTTGTGGCGCAGATAGCCCCTGGAGGTTGGGACTGGGAATCCCACCTCCAGAATTGCTAGGAGGATGCTGTAGGCACCAGCCGAACAGGGCGGTACTCCCGGGGAGTTCTAGGTGGATGATAAGGACAGCTGGAACTCCTGTTTCACCACCTGGCCTCCCTAGCTGATCCTTTCTGTGCCTCATAAATATTGAGGGCAACCCCAGTGTGCCCTCCAAAACACCTTCTCCTCCTATCAATACAGTGTACATTATACTACAAACACTTTACACACTACACTTCCTTCGCAAAAACAAATATGATGTCCTTACACCAAGACTTGGAGTCCCCAGTGGAGGGGGACCATAAATGCCCCCATCGATCTGTCCCCTGGAACAAACTCCTCAAAGTGCCCTGGACCTCTAACTTCAACTCTACAGTATCTATCCATTTCTGTAACATTTGCATCCTTTCTTCTTCCACTCAATGATAATAATCAATGTGTCACGTCATCAAATAGATTAATATCTACATACATACATACTGATGATGTGTGGATGAACGAATTAAGAAATCTGTGATGGATGCTAGGGTGTATAGGGGTATTGGAGGGGGTCTGTCTGATCATTATGTAGTGGTAGCTAAGGTTAGGATACAAAAGAAGTGGGTGAGGAGAGCTGGAGGGAGGCGAGAGGAGGGTGGAATGGTGAGGAGGGTGGAGAGGTTGCAGGAGGAGGAAGTCAGGGAGGAGTACAGGAGAGCAGTGGAAAGATGACTAGGTGGGTTCAACCTGGAAGTTATGGAGGAAGTGGAGGAGATGAGCAAGGTGTTTAAGGATGAGATCTGTGAAGCATGTGAGGAGGTGTGTGGAGTGAGGGGAGTGAAAGGTACAGCATGGTGGACAAAAGAGGTAAGAATAGCTGTGGAAGAAAAGAAGAAAGCATATAGAGAGTGGTTGGGTAGCAGAGGGAATGAAGATTCCGAGAGACAGAAACGAGCGAGGTACGTGGAGAGTAAGAGGGTGGTGAAGAGAGTAGTGAAGCATAGTAAGAGAAGAGTAGATGAGGAATTTGGAAGGAATCTGAGTGTAAAATGGAGGAAGAGTAAGAAACTGTTCTGGAAAGAAGTCAAGAAAGTTAGGGAAGGTAGCAAGGGAAACAGTAAGGGTGTGAAAGATAAGAATGGGAGAATGCTAGCCGAGAAGCAAGAGAGAGTCGAAAGATGGAGGGAGTACTTCAGTGAGTTGCTAAATGTAAGGAATGAAGAGCCAGCAAACATAGCTGGATATGGTATGGGAGGGAGAAGAAGAGAAGTAGTGGAGGAGGAGGTGGGGATCAGGAGGTCAGAAGTGTGGGAAGCCATGAAAAGATTGAAGCTGGGAAAAGCACCAGGAACAGATGGAGTGTGTGGGGAAATGTTGAGGTATGGTGGTGAGATAGTGATAGAATGGGTATGGAAAATGTGCAAACTAGCATGGGAGAAGGGGAGTGCACCCGATGACTGGAAGACTGGCATAATAGTCCTCTATATAAGGGCAAAGGGGAAAGAGGAGTGTGTGGTAACCACCGAGGAATATGTCTTCTAAGTGTAGTAGGGAAGGTATACAGTAGGGTAGTGATTGAGAGAGTGAGAGTGAGAACGGAGAAATGGATAGGCGACGAGCAGGGAGGTTTTAGGAAGGGAAGAGGATGTGTAGATCAGATTTTTACCCTGAATTGTGTTGTGGAGAAGTATCTGGAGAAGAAGCAAAAGGTGTATGTTGCCTTTATGGACTTGGAGAAGGCCTATGACAGAGTGGATAGAGAAGGTTTGTGGAAAGTACTTAGAATATACGGAGTAGAGGGCAAGTTGCTGAAAGCAGTGAAGAGCATGTATGAGGGTGTAAAGGCGGCAGTACGTGTGGAGAGTGAGCCGAGCGAGTTCTTTGACCTGAATGTTGGTTTGAAACAGGGATGTGTGATGTCCACGTGGTTGTTTACTGTATATATGGATGGAGTCATGAAAGAAATACTATCAAGAGCAGTGGATGTTGGTGTATCGCTGAAAAGGGAGGGAATTGAGTGGAAGCTACCTATACTGCTGTTTGCGGATGATACAGTTCTGATGAGTGATAATGAATGGGAGTTGCAGGGTCTGGTAAATGAGTTTGGAACAGTGTGCGAAAAACTGAATTTGAAGGTAAATGCGGGGAAGAGCAAGGTTATGGTCTTCGAAAGGGGTGAAGTCACAGAGTGTGAGGTGAAGCTGAACGGTCAGGCTATGGAGATCGTCAACTCTTTTAAGTATCTGGGCAGTGTGTTGAGTAAAGATGGGACTATGGATGAAGAAGTGCGGGAGAGGGTACAACAGGGGAAGAGGGTTGTAGGAACGCTAAAAGCAGTAACAAGAAATAGGGTGGTCAGTATGGAAGTGAAGAAGTCCTTGCATGACAGTGTGGTAATCCCGACACTGACTTACGGAAGCGAAGCATGGACGTTGGTTGAGAGACTCCGACCAAGAGTGAGAGCAGTGGAAATTAATTACTTAAGGAGTGCGTGCGGAGTTACATGGAGGGATAGACAGACTAATGAGGAAGTAAGAAGGAGGTGTGGTGTGGAGGTAGATGTGCTGGAAAGTGTGAAAAGGAACAACTTGAGATGGTTCGGCCATATGGAACGTATGGAAAGCGAGAGAATGACTAAGAGGGTGTACGAGAGCGAGGTGGAGGGACAGAGAGGGAGAGGTAGACCGAATGAGAGGTGGAAGGATGGAGTGAGGAAGTACATGAACGAAGGCGGTGCTGGTTGGGGGGAGGGGCGTCGACTGACTGGGGACAGAGGTGCATGGGGGCGGTTCGTTCGTGGCCACCCCTTCGGGGATCACGGCGTCAGGCAATAGATAGATAGATAGATACATACATACCTGTACATACAAGTTTTGAAAATCCAGGCAGAAAAGGATGATTTGTTGTGGCAAGAAGACTCTCGAACCAGGAAATTGAGTTTCTTTACTGCCTTTTTTTTTTCCCCGACTCAAATTTGTATCCTTCACCAATTATTTTTCTCCCATTTCTATTTTCCATCTCTACCCTTCTCTGTACAGTACTGTCTTCCCTCTTACCATAATATATATATTATTTATTTCCTGTTTGTTCTTGTTCTCCTACTTTCACTTCCAGTCTGGGTTTCCTTTTGCAACCTACAGTATGTCATCTGCTATCTTGTCAAGCCTTCTTGGGGGGCTTGTAGTTTGCTTCCAATCTGACAATCTCCTTGGCCACTTTTCCGGCCTTGAGCCATTATACATCATCATAATAGTTACAAGCCACTTCTCCACTCTTAGCTTCCGCAATGCCTTCTGTACTACCTCTCTAGGCATCCTATCATAGGCCTTGTTCAGACCCACAAACACATGGTACAGTTATTTCTTATATCCGATGAAGTCAGAATTTTATTCTTATTTATAATTCTATAATCCCTATCTTATTATTAAGTAACACCCCGTTCTTAACATTAATCATCAACTACAAGCCCAAATGCACTTGAATAATGCACCATAACATAATCTAACCTGATGCTCAGTCGTTCTACTATGACCTGTTCCTTAATATTAATGTTCTGACATTTCCCACAGTTAAAGGGTTGATAATTTTGTTTTAATCCTAACCAAATGTGAGGCGGATCATTTTTTTACCCTCCATATTTCACTCTATTAGTTTTGAGATAATAAAAAGTTTCACCTCTCTTGTTTGGCGATTATACGACGATTCACTTCTTTCAAGTGTCAAAAATTTTCTGGGAGAACCGGCCTTAAGCCGAAACATATTAAAAATGTACATATTTAGCTTGAAGAAGGTCTGGGGGTATTTTTTTTTTTATTTATTTATATATTTATTTATTTATTTGTGTATTTATTTATATTTTTAGAAGAGGGCCAGGGGAGATTTTTTTATTCTAAGGGGACAAAATAAAAATGCACGGCACAAAATGGAAAAAAATAATCAACACTCTCAATAATCTATATGCTCTCAATAATAATTTTTTAAAAATCATAACCCCCAAATTGTTGAACTAAATAGTGCTAACAATATACAATTGCATACAGATATTCATATTGCATACATGTGTACTGTATGTATGTACACTCGGTCCAAGAAGTATCTGCACCCCTACACTGATCATCTGGTGTGTACAGCTCGGTATGATTGGCACCTCTGCCTGCAACTACTGTATATCCATGTGTCAGAGACGATCCTCTCTGACACATGGATATAGCTGCTGGCAGAGGTGCCAATCCTACTGAGCTGTACACACCAGATGATCAGTGTAGGGGTGCAGATACTTCTTGGACCGAGTGTACATACTCGGGCACATACCCCATAGCTGGAGGTGGCTGATTTGAGACAGAGCCTGAACAGGGACAACACAACACAAAAAACAAAATACATGGACATCTAGGTCGCTCAGGAGAAAACCCAGAGACCAAGGATCACTAAGGGCCTCCAGCACTCCCCAAGCCCCAGACCTCCCGGAGAGGTTCTGGTCTCAGCAGGCAGACACGCAGCGGAGTACACCACAATTCCCGCCCACCTCACATCCAGGCATAACCCGTCAAATACACCGGCTGCCCGGGCCAGGCGCCTGACGGACTATTATCTAGTCCAACTGGCGCCCGACCCCCTCTCCCAACGACCGTGTTATCACAAATCTATTCACAAGCATTCTTCATTCATTTCTATTCATTACCACTTCTCTTGCCTGTTCTACAGTCATCTCTCTATCTTCCAATTTTTGTACTACATAATCTCTCCATCTCAACAGAGGTCTTCCTATCCCTCTACCTCCCCTTGTACAGTATCTGACTCGTATACTCTCTTTGTAAGCCTTTCATCACCCATAAGCTCAACATGTCCATACCAGCACAGTACTGTACCAGCACCCTTTTGTTCACTCTGGCCGACAAGGGTTCCTGCTGTCCCACGTACCTCTTAATTCCTCAATCTGTCTCTACACGTCACTCTGCACATACTGTACTCCTCAAGCAGTTCATCTCCATCACATCTAGCTTTCTTTTCTCTTGTGCCTTCACAGCCCATGTCTCAGCCCCATACATCACTGTCGGTACAACTATCCCTTGATACATTGCACTTTTAGCTTTCATTCCGAGATTTCTCACCTTCCACATACAACCCATTGCTCCGAAAACTTTCCTTCCTTCACATACTCTATATTTTACCTAAATATCCATACCTGTATCCTTGCTTATCACTCCTAGATATTTAAAACACTCCACTTGTTTCATTATTTCCCCATCCAGCCGCACATCTAGATTCACCCACGAGCACCTCTATTACACACTATCACTTTACTTTTATTGACGTGCACCCTCAGCTTCCTCCTCCCACATACCACACCAAACTCTGACTACTAGCTGCAGTTTATCCTCAGAATCCACCACCAACGCTGTGTCATCGGCAAACAGCAACAGGTTCAACTCCCAATCTCTACCATTCTTTACTTCTAAACCCAATCCTCTACTCATAGTTCTCACTGTCACCTCCCTCACCACACCATCTATATATACATTAGGCTTAACAACCACAGTGACATTACACAACCCTGACACAGACCTACATTTACCTCAAACCATTCACTCAACTCATTTCCTACTCTAACACACACTCTGCTCTCTCCATAAAACTCTTGACTGCTCTTAACAAATTTCCTCCAATATCATAAATCTTTAGCACCTTCCACATCGCTTCTCGATCCACACGATCATACGCTTTTTCAAAATCCTGTCCATAAAAACCCAAAATATCTACTTATGCTTCTTTAAATACTTCTCGGACAGCTGTCTTACTGCAAAAATATATCCACACACCCTCTTCAGTACATCTATCTATCTATCTATTGCCGGACGCCTTACTCCCCTTGCGAGGGTGGCCATACACAGAATGCCCCCAAGCGGACCTATTCCCTGTGAGAGGGACAACACGAGCCAGTTTAGTGAAGGACTTACAGGATTGACCACTCAATTTAGGATCCGTCCGACTCCGAGGCCCTCTGTGTATCTTGTTAGCACTATTTTTCTACAGTGGTGTTCGGCTAATCCATCCACTAACCTGCCTTACCCTTAGGTAAGCAGTACGGATTTGTATCAGGTTTACTCCCCTAGACACTGAGACAGGTTGCCAACCAAGGCTGACGAGTCCCATCCACCCGGATTTGTATAAGGTTGTCTCCCCTAGATGAGTTGCCGACCAAGGCTAACGAGTCCCATCCTGTACATACAGTACATATATAAATTTCAAGACCAAGTGCTCCACACAAAGTGCGGTTCCAATCACACTTCCTAATGGTGGCTTTCCAGGCAGCCCTGTTCAGAGCTGCCTCTCTTGTCAGGTTTTTAAATTCAAAATCAGACTGTATGGTTTGGTTCCACATCTTTCTTGTTCTAACCATTGGTGCAGCTCTCTCCACGTTGATGGACTTCCATCTTTTCACCCAACTTAGTTCATCTATCTTCTTCACATGCCCAAACCATCCAAGCCTGCTTGTACATATCTCATCACTGATACTCTTGATACCTAACCGTCTCCTTAGCTCTTCACTAGATATCCTATCTTGTAGTTTGGTCCCACATATCCATCTCACCATTCTCATCTCAATACATTCCATTCTGTTGATATCATCCACTTTGATAGGACACTTTTCTAAAGCATAGGTTAATGTGCTTCGTGGCCACCCCTTCGGGGATCACAGCGTCCGGCAATAGATAGATAGAGAATTCATGAAGTGTACACCTTTCAATTCAAGGGGAGATGGAGTCTTCTCATAGTTAGATTTGGTCGCAGTTCTCTGAACTCTCTCCAGCCACTACCATCAGAGATGGTATCTACCAAGTAGCAAAACTTGTCCACCATCTCCAGCGACGCTTTGCCAAAGTTCGCACTCTGCGCTGGTCATTCAAAGGGCTAAAGTTTATAGCATATAATTTATAAATGGACAATAAGAAGAGTAAAATGGTAGTAAAAGACAAAGTCAATAAAATAATTCCCAATTTATTGATAGCTATATAAATAAATTGCTAATAACTCTTATATAACTTACTAAAATGGCAAGTACGAAAATACAATAAATATTCATAACTTATTCAAATGAGTAGAATCATCATGAGAATAAATACATACATACATACATACATAAAATTTTAAGACTGAGTGTTCCACACATCAGTGCAGTTTCAGTCTCTTGTCCTAATGGCGGCATTCCAGGCAACCCTGTTAAGGGCTGCTTCACTTGTCAAGTTCTTGGATTTGAGATCGGCGCGTATAGTCCGATCCCAGGTCTTCCTCGGTCCACCCCTTGGTGCAGCTCCCTCCACAATCACAGACCTGCATTTTTTCACCCAATTTTGTTCATCCATTCTCTCCACATGTCCATACCATCCCAGTCTACTTGTACGTTTGGGCGGGTGCCCAACCCTGAAAGGGGTTGAAATAGGGGAGCTATCCCCCCGCCAAAGGTGGCTTTCTAGGGCCTTTCCTAGCTGATGCTGAGAGGATTGGGTTCTAGTCATGTGGTGATGGGCTGGTCTATCAGAGTGAGAGCTGAGCAATCTCTGCCATACCCATAGCTTACTCTGACTGTTCCTTAACTTATATATTTTCTAGATCTCAAGTGACGGCGTCTCTTCCGTGGATTGACCTCCTAATCTACCAAGATTGGAAGCCAAAGCGTCACATTTTTCCCTTGTCCCTCAACTTTCTCCTCATAATTGCTGAGGGGCACAGGGCCCTGGGTGGGGCTGTGGTTTCCCGCACCCTCCTCAGCTTCCCGCCATGGAGTGGCTTCGGTCACCCAGGCTTTATTGTGGTCGGCGGGGAGGGTTCTGTGGGGGCGCTCGGTTATGGCCTTGGAATTGCTCGGGGCCTTGGGGCTGTTCGGCCAGGCAGCTTGGGGAACAACAACAACAACAACTTGTACGCATCACCTCGCTAATACTCTTTATACCTAAACGTCTCCTCAGCTCAACATTTGTTATTCTATCCTGTAGCCTGGCCCCACACATCCATCTCACCATTCTCATCTCATTACGCTCCATTCTGTTGACATCCTCTACTTTAACGGCCCATGTTTCTGAGGCATACGTCATTGCACTTCTAACACATGAGGCATACACCTTTCCCTTCAGGGGGAGAGGCATTCTTTTCATGGTCAGGATTGGCATCAATTCTCTGAACTTCCCCCAGCCACACCTAATTCTAGCAACAGTGGCAGCCTCGGCCCCACCACCGGCATAGATGGTATTTCCTAGGTAACAAAACTTGTTCACCAGCTCCTAAGACTCCTTTCCAAAATTCACAGCCACAGGATCATCACTTAACACAAGCTCGCCTTTGCACACTACGCACTCAAATTTCTCTATTTCTGACTTATCCTTCGGCAGGGGCCCCTTTATTCTACTACAGCGCTTACTCCCATGGTGTACCCAACATCGACAGATGCTCATTGAATTGAGTTAACGCCCACTCCCTTTCCACACACTGCACATGGGTATGCACCGCTCTTTTCCACATTGCCTCGTCTCAATCTACAATGCATAACCTTGGTTTTGTTAATATTGACTCTTAAACCCTTGCTCGCCATGCTCTCTCTCCACTCTCTGAATTTGGCCTCAGCATCCTGCATACTGTCAGCTATTAGGACTAAATCGTCTGCATAAAACAGTTCCAACGGGAGTCCGCCTCTAAAAACTCTAGACAGCGCCTCCAAGACCATAATAAAGAGGAGGGGGCTTAACACTGAACCCTGATGGACTCCAACACGGACTGCGAACTCATCACTCGGTACACCCTTCACCCTCACCGAACTTCGCGAATCCTCCTACATCTTCATTATCACACGCACCAGCCACACCAAGTTTCCTCATAACCCACTGCACAACATCTCTAGGTACCCTATCAAAGGCCTTCTCCAGGTCCACAAACACAAAGTAAAGATCCCTGCCTTTTAGTAAGTATCTTTCCTGTATCTGCCTGACTATGAAGATAGCATCGGTTGTACCACGTCCTGGCATAAAACCAAACTGCATATCATCAATAGAGATGCTTTGCCTGATCAAACCGTCAAGAACTCTCTCACAGACCTTCATGATTTGGTCAAGCATTTTCAGGCCCCGATAATTTCCTCTATCTAGCGCATCCCCTTTTCGTTTGTATATATTTACTATTACACTTTTGAGCCAATCCTCTGGGATTTTCTCATCTTTAATAATGGTGTTTATCAACTCAGTGACTAAGTTTACACCAATCTCCCCTGAGGCTTTTATCATCTCAGCGACAATGTCGGAGCAACCTGGAGCTTTACCGTCCTTCATTTTATTGATTGCGTCGCTCACTACAGCTGGTGCTATCAAAGGAGGGGGCCCAGATATTGGTTTTTCGATACTAAGCTGTTCCTTATCCCATTCAAACTCTACATTTAGCAATCGTTCATAGTGTAGCTTCCATGCTTCTCTGATTTCATTTTCTGCATACACAATCTTCCCATTATCATCTCTAAGACTCTAACACACTGTTCACCTATAATATCCCTACTGTCATTTTTAACTCGCCTAGCTACGTTGAAGATCCCATTGGGATTGTCAGTGTTACACACTTGTTCGAGGACCAGGTCCTTAATGCGATTTTTAGCATTGTAAATAAATCTTTTGGCAGTTCGTTTAGCTGCCTGGTATTCCTCCCTGCTGCCTCCTTTCTTCCATGCTTTGAAGCATCTCCTTTTCTCTTTCACAGCATGTTCTACCTCATCGTTCCACCACCAAGAGATCTTATTCCTGGGGTGACCCTTTGTTTTCCCACAGACTTTGTCAGTGGCAGCGATAAGGCTATGCTTAAGAAAGTTCCATTGTCTATTTACATCGTTAGGCCTAGCTTCCTTATTTCTATTCATTTCCTCCAGTTCATTATGAAACCTATCCCTAACTTCCTTGTCCTTCAGCAGCCACACTTTCCTTTTGGGTATGTAAACCTTCTTGCACTTAGGATCTCTGTATAAGCTCATGTCGCACACAAGTAGCTTATGCTGGGGGATACATTCTTCGCTCGGGATGACCTTTACATCTCGAACTAGTTTCCAGTCTTTCCTGTTAACCAAGAAGTAATCTATCTGGCTACTGGAGACCCAAGAGTTATATGTGATCAGGTGGCTCTGTCTTTTCTTGAACTTTGTGTTACACACAACCATGTTGAGTGCAACGCAGGACTCCAATATATATTCGCCTTCTAGATTTCTCCTTCCGTAACCATTTCCTCCATGTACCCCCTCGAATCCATCTGCAGATGCTCCCACGTGACCATTGAGGTCCCCCCCCCCCCCCCCACGGTTGTTATTTCGTTCTCCGAGAGGCCTGAAATGACACTGACGGTGTCATTCCAGAAGTCCTCTTTTATCTCTTTCTGTAAACCAGCCTGTGGGGCATATGCAGATATCACATTCAGAATTCTTTCACCAACTTTCAACTTCAAAACAATCAGCCTTTCACTAACTCTCGTAATCTGAAGCACACTTTCCGCCAGCTCTTCAGCCACCAGAACACCCACTCCTCCTTTCGCTTTATCAGTCTCCACACCCATCCAGTATATCCTATATCTTTTCCTCCTTCCGACAATCCACTGTACCCCATGCCTCTTCCAGAGTGTTTCCTGGGTACAGCAGACGTCCACTCGCCTCCTCTCACACATCTCAGCCACTTCATTCGCACGCAGATTCAAACTACCAACATTCACACTAGCAAGTCTGAGTTTGTGGGGAGCATGTGTCATTGTCCTGTGCGGTTTTGTTTCATCGGACTTACGTTTAGTTTCTTTGATTATAGTCATAGTTAGGTAGGTTTGGCTATATATCAAACTTCTGGATTGTCAAAAACAATAATAATTGCAAAAAACATCCTTTTACACGAACAAATTACTTGACAATTATCCTTATTCCAATAACCCATCATAGACAAAAGAAGAATAACACGAGGCTGATTATGTTAGTCTTAATATTTTGTAATTAAAGCTCCACAAGCATGTAAATTTCCAAACATTAGTAAATTCTATAGAACGAATGTATTATTGCAATTACCGTAAAACTACCAAACTTTGAACAGTTTGGAGGGTTTTCAATAAATAACTGTGTAGAATGGTACAAAATTATCCCTGTTGGTGCCATTGCGTAGACAGTGACAGTGCCTACTAAATCTATATTTTTAACATCGTTCTTAACACCAATAACACCCCAAATTAAATTAATGAAAGCATTAATGTAATTAATGAAAACTTGTATGTCAGAGAAACAATTTTCTGGCATCCGAAGTTTGGACAAATATTCCTACTTCGGACCGCTTTACCTAACATCGGACATCCATGTACAGTTTGCCGCACATATTCTATTCCGTTGGGGTCGTGATTAGGCAGAGCTGTACCCACCTCCCCAACCCCCCTCCCTCACTCCACCTCCTACCAATATGAGGTGGAGGGAGGGAGGGGGGTTGGGGAAGTGGGTGTAGCGCTGCCAAATCATGACCACAACGAAATAGAATATGTGCGGAAAACTGTACCTGTATTGTGTTTGCCCTTTAAACAGGAGTATTAACAGTACCCCCTGGAACTACTTGGAACTACAATTGTTTGTCCAGTGAAATCAAAGTTTGCAAGGTTTAAAAAAAAAAAAAAAAAAAAAAAAAAAAAAAAAAAAAAAAAAAATGATTATTTGTCACTCACACACATTCAACCTAGTTCCATAAGAGTTATACACAATAATCTTAAAAGATTATCAAAACTACCTATATAATTATTTTTTGCATGTACAGTATTGAAGCATCTTCCCATAACCTTGACTAATTACATTTTTTGCGATACTGTATGTCCAAAATTTGGACGCTGTCCGATGTTTGGTAGTTTTATGGTACTAAAAATATATTCAGAATACAGTATAAAAATATCCATAGATTGCTGTACAACTACGATATAACACTGACAAACTTTCGATTGAGGCTGTTCTGTTAAGAAATAAAAACATTTAGCAATCCATAGCTCGTCGGCGTTGACGCATTCATATGTAACAAAATGTTGATATTTCATACCAATATATAAATGTAATATTATTTTACTTTGATTGTGAGAATAGTTATAGAATGAGTTACTAAAGATGAGCGAGTTCTCACATTCCCAATTAAATTTGCCTGCAGCGTGAATTGGAAAACAAGCAGTGATAAAATAGGCTCCAGACAGTAATCTCCAAAATGTCTTGGTACGGACACAGGATTCAAATGGCGTTAGGCGTAACTGGAATTTGGTTAATTGACTAATTACTTGAAAAATTACATTAGCCACATTTTGTTACAATATACAGATTAAATAAAAGCTGACTAGAACTACTGAACATACAAATAAGCATAATTACCAAAGAACCTAGTAAGATCACTACAGGTGTACAAAAGCAGCTTGTAAAACCAAAAAGACATCTACACTCACCAGAATATATCTACCATTTCTACTTTTCTCTCTAAAGATCAAGCATAGGCTGCAACAGATATGGATAAGACACAAATGCATAGTATAGACCCAAGTTTTTCAGTATTTTGCCATGACTACTTATTGAGGAATACAATATGCTGTAGGTGAGTGTGGGGAGGAGGTAGGAGGCACCAGCCATTCAGGGAAGTACTCATGGGGAGAGCTTTAAGTGAAATATAAGGATTGCAAGACATCAGGTTTCACTACTTTACCTCTTAGCTTAATTTTTCTTTGTGCCTCAGTTACACAAAGAGCATTTCTAACTTGTTCTTAACACCTAACGAGCGGCCTAGGCGGTAATTTATATGTACCGCCCAGCGGGGTGTTTTTACCCTAAATAGGGTTGTTTACGTGATTTTTCATTTTCATGCCTAAATAAGACCCAGAGTGTAAAACAAGTATCTATCCCTGAAAGGGCATAAACAGAGCTTTCCAATGACACCCCAACCATCCTTGTACGACCGCTAGTTTTCTTGCAACAATCGCGCAACACGAGTGCAAAAACCATGTAATTAGGTACTTTCCATACATAATTCCCTGTGTAGCGAGTGTGAGGGGGGAAGGAAGGGTGGTTTTCACTTCAGTTGGCCCACCGCGGTGGTGTGCGACGGTCATAGCCTTACTACGCTCCTCACACCGCTCAGCTCTCTCTCTCTGCAACATTACGTGCTGAAAATGGCACACAACATAAGTTGTGAACCGCCACTTAGTCCAAATTTCCTTCACACGACATAAGTTACGCGCCGCCAATAAAGGGTTAAGATACACAGACTCTTGCTTTGTTATGTAAAACCACAAGCTCTACACACCCTACAGTAACTTAACCTTTTTCAATTCTTCTTGTTTTGGCATTAGGATGTGGCGACTCCAACAACGACCGTAACTTCGGTGGTGCAGTGGTTCCCCTATTCAGAATGCTCCTGCGATTGGAGTGCATCCAGCCAGGGCTCCCATGGGTTAAAGAAATCAACAAAACAAGGGTGGAAGTGCTGTCCAGGTGAGAGATTGCTCTATGTCTGCTCCTTCAGTGCTAATGATCTTAAGCCACATAATGAAAATAGCATTAATTGAGTCAGGTGGTGGGGGCATGTCTGGGCGGTATCTGCCATAGCCATACCTTTTAGGGAGCTTCCTCTAGAAGCAAGGAATCAGACTTATGTATATATTCTTGTGTAGGATACAACCAACTTGTATGTTTCCTGAGTTGACAATAACAACAAAGATAACAATAAAGACCAAAGCCATCTAGCCTGGTTTCCCACTTGTTAACAAAGCTAGTGGCATTCCTAGTGAAAAGAAATCTTTGTTCAAATTTATTAATGACACTGAATCTGAACAATGATTTCTTTTCATTTGCTAAACCATTTTTGTATTTGTTAATGATTGGGAAACCAGGCTAGAATGCATTGGTCATTTCTGTGAATGAGGACAGAATGCAAAGAAAGATACAGTATATGGAAGTCAAGTGAGTAGAATAGCTGGTAGTGGAAAACCACCTATAGGAGAAGAAAGTGGAAAAGCATATTGAACATATTCTATGTAGTGGAAAGAGCATTGAGGCAAAGGCAAATGGAGCATGTCTGGACTAGGTAGCTTGGAAGCATTTTTGCCATGGCTATTATTTAGTGGGGGTTTCCCAGGAAGAGGCAAGGCATTAGAGATGATCTATCTATCTATCTATCTATTGCCTGACGCCGTGATCCCCGAAGGGGTGGTCACGAACTAACCGCCCCATTGCACCTCTGTCCCCAGTCAGTCGATGCCTCTCCCCCCAACCAGCACCGCCTTCGTTCATGTACTTCCTCACTCCATCCTTCCACCTCTCATTCGGTCTACCTCTCCCTCTCTGTCCCTCCACCTCGCTCTCGTACACCCTCTTAGTCATTCTCTCGCTTTCCATACGTCATATGGCCGAACCATCTCAAGTTGTTCCTTTTCACACTTTCCAGCACATCTACCTCCACACCACACCTCCTTCTTACTTCCTCATTAGTCTGTCTATCCCTCCATGTAACTCCGCACACACTCCTTAAGTAATTCATTTCCACTGCTCTCACTCTTGGTCGGAGTCTCTCAACCAACGTCCATGCTTCGCTTCCGTAAGTCAGTGTCGGGATTACCACACTGTCATGCAAGGACTTCTTCACTTCCATACTGACCACCCTATTTCTTGTTACTGCTTTTAGCGTTCCTACAACCCTCTTCCCCTGTTGTACCCTCTCCCACACTTCTTCATCCATAGTCCCATCTTTACTCAACACACTGCCCAGATACTTAAAAGAGTTGACGATCTCCATAGCCTGACCGTTCAGCTTCACCTCACACTCTGTGACTTCACCCCTTTCGAAGATCATAATCTTGCTCTTCCCCGCATTTACCTTCAAATTCTGTTTTTCGCACACTGTTCCAAACTCATTTACCAGACCCTGCAACTCCCATTCATTATCACTCATCAGAAGTGTATCATCCGCAAACAGCAGTATAGGTAGCTTCCACTCAATTCCCTCCCTTTTCAGCGATACACCAACATCTACTGCTCTTGATAGTATTTCTTTCATGACTCCATCCATATATACAGTAAACAACCACGGGGACATCACACACCCCTGTTTCAAACAACATTCAGGTCAAAGAACTCGCTCTGCTCACTCTCCACACGTACTGCCGCCTTTGCACCCTCATATATGCTCTTCACTGCTTTCAGAAACTTGCCCTCTACTCCATATATTCTAAGTACTTTCCACAAACCTTCTCTATCCACTCTGTCATAGGCCTTCTCCAAGTCCATAAAGGCAACATACACCTTTTGTTTCTTCTCCAGATACTTCTCCACAACACAATTCAGGGTAAAAATCTGATCTACACATCCTCTTCCCTTCCTAAAACCTCCCTGCTCGTCGCCTATCCATTTCTCCGTTCTCACTCACACTCTCTCAATCACTACCCTACTGTATACCTTCCCTACTACGCTTAGAAGACATATTCCTCGGTGGTTACCACACACTCCTCTTTCCCCTTTGCCCTTATATAGGGGGACTATTATGCCAGTCTTCCAGTCATCGGGTGCACTCCCCTTCTCCCATGCTAGTTTGCACATTTTCCATACCCATTCTATCACTATCTCACCACCATACCTCAACATTTCCCCACACACTCCATCTGTTCCTCTTGCTTGCCCCAACTTCACTCTTTTCATGGCTTCCCACATTTCTGACCTCCTGATCCCCACCTCCTCCTCCACTACTTCTCTTCTTCTCCCTCCCGTACCATATCCAGCTATGTTTGCTGGCTCTTCATTCCTTACATTTAGCAACTCATTGAAGTACTGTACTCCCTCCATCTTTCGACTCTCTCTTGCTTCTCGGCTAGCATTCTCCCATTCTTATCTTTCACACCCTTACTGTTTCCCTTGCTACCTTCCCTAACTTTCTTTAGAGATGATGATGATGATATTTCTGTGGTGGTGTTGTCAGGGTCACCGGACAGTAACTGCACATACCAATATATTATTCTTGAAGAACCCTACACAGCAAAACATCAAATAAACTTGGGTCCCAAACTGCATTTGTGTGTCTACTCTCTATCTCTTTGATTGTAGATAAATGGTATTTCTTTACACATCTGATTAGAACTTTAATTTCACGGCTTTTGTTTAGATGCATTAGGTGAATTTCTTCTTGAAGCAAATAATACAAAATTAATTTGACCCATTCAATATGATGGTGTCTCTTTCATTTTGCTCTGGATAAAACAAGACAAATCTTATTCATTGTAGGAAGGACCGCCATTTTGATGCGGGCAGAGGCAGCCCATGATAGGGTCGCCTGGAATGCCACCATTTAGGATGTGAGACTGTAACCACACTCTCTACGGACGAAGCGGTCTTTAAACTTGGTTGTATGTATGTATGTATGTATGTATGTATATATATATGATAATCAAATAATGGGGTGATATTGCTTCTGATTACCGGTACATAGAATTTAGATTTAAAGACCAAACAATGTACAGTACTGTACCAGTATTGCTGAATGTTTACTATGGGTATAGACATATTACAGTGTGTAGAGAGAGGCTACTGACACCAGTGGCACCAATATGGCAGAGGTTGGCCGATCTCTGTTAAAGTCGTAGGCTTGTGCATAAACCTTTAACTGTCTTGATAGCGTAATGGTTAGTGCGCAGAATTTTGGTGTGAGTATCCCAGGTTCGAATCCATGGAGTACCATATGTATTCATTAGCTTCATTGATTTCATTAATTAGGTTTATTTGCAAGTTAATTGGTGGGTTGGTGATAGTATGAACTATAGGGTCACTCATAATAACCACCCACAATTAGACCAATAGAGGCATTATTAAGACGTTAGCTCTTACCATCCCATACATATAAATATACAAAAATAGCTGGCATGACTACCAGTTATTTAGGAACAATGTAACAGATACTATATGGTGTATAGGAAGGTTTTATAGATCACCATACTTACTCCTTATGTCCTTTATCTCTATACCTACTGCCGGACGCCTTACTCCCCTTTATGAAGGTAGCCATACACAAAACAACCTTAATCGAACCTGTCCCCCGTGAGAAGGACAACCCGTGCCTTTATACTATTGGGATCACATATATGCTTTCATTAATTTCATTGGAGGTGTTTGGTGGTGTGGTGAAATTAATAAAAAGTAGATTAATAAAACAAGAAATCAATGGATCACAGTAATACCCACTATTATTACACCCACATATATAACATACAATGAAGCTATATCCACAAATGTACGAATAAAGCTGGAATCACACAAGGGCATTTTTCCCTTAACCTTAACCTTTAACACTGGTTTGACAACCCAGATCCCCTTCAAGCTAAATTTGTACATTTTTTTATAGAAACATCCTGGCCGAAGGCCGATTTCTTTTAAATTACATGGTCGAGACAAAATAAGGACTGTAAACTATTATTAATTCCATATACAATAACCAGCCTTATGAGGGTTGCAGCCCAGTAGGCTGTTGAAAAATAGCTCCTTCTCTCTCTCTCTCCATATACAATAACATCAGACAACTCTAGATCTTTATAATAGTCTTAATTATGTACACATATGCATGAATCCATACATTACTGTATCTTCCACACAACAAATAACTTACTTAGTACATTTTCATAACCACATTTACTGTACATACTACTGTACAATGAAACCCGCTACAAAGACATATAAATTAAGCACAATAGTTGGATTTGTTTCAGCCGACGGTAAATTGAACCCCTTAGCAGCTGATTTCTCGATATCTAATGGAAAAATATGAAACTGTTGTCTCTGCATCATATAAATAATAAATTTTCATTATTAACAATATACTTTAGTACAAAATCTTCATAAATGCTGAGTAATAAAGATGAGGACATAACATTATACCGTCAGCGGAAAATAAACAGACCACAGTCATTACCTTTTAATATGGTGTAGGAGGCGAGTGGCTTCCCTGCGGCCAGATTCCAAGGCCCCGTGGACAGTGGAATAAAAGTGTGGGTGAGTCGCCTCGCCAGCAAAGCACAAAACCTGGGAGATGGATTAGGTGTAACCAGTGAGGTAAAATTAGATCAGTGTCATGATTAACACTGATGAGGCAAGTAAATTGTTCCATAAATTTAATCTTTTTAGGGTCAATTATTGTGACTGTATTCTAAAATTTGACATCAATAATTTTAATCAAGCATTTTTAACTTGAAGTTTCTTGTATAACCTCTGCTTACTTTTTGTCTGTATTTATTGTTTATCTTTTTCTTTTTCTATTATTATTATTATTAATATTGATGATTTTTTAAATTTATTGTTCTTGTTAAAAGAGTACTCTTTGTTTAAATCTGTTGTTACTTCATATTTTGCAATTATTTGTCTTTATATTATATGTATTCATTGTCGATAGTATCAATTGCTTACTTTTGCGATTTCCTTAGTTTATTTGTGCTATAAATGTAGGTTATTTGTAGGGTAGTTATTGATAGGGGTCACTTGAGGCATGCTATGCTTACAGGTACCTACCCGATAGCACTATCGTTAGTGAGTGCTGTACTGTATTTTATATATTATTTTGTAATAGTATAGATATCTTATCAATATTTTGTACTATTGTTAATGTCTTGTCATGTTGCAAATTTGATTTTAAATAATATTTTGACATTTAACATGTAGTTTCTTTATTCATGCAGAGTTTAGTAAAATTTGCCAGAACGTCCCGGACTTCCCAAACTTGACTACTTCCTTTAACGTGACGATAGTGCGTTGTTATATGTGCGATTGGTTTGCTTGGGAAACAGATTAACTTGCTCATGTAGTAATGTACACCCTATGTGGTGGATTGTGTTCTTTTATTTAATAATTTTCATTTTAGTAAACGTTGTTTCCACATAGCGATTTTGATAATTTAATTTGACTTTATATTGTCCTTGTCCCAATTTTGGTTTGTTTAGTTTGCAAGTTTTACATTTTAATTAATGTGCACTTTTTACAATTTAGTCACTTACCATTATCATCATTAATTATTTTCAACATCGTTCTTAACACCAATAACCACCAAATGAAATTTGGGTGACAGGGTGGGAAAGGTGTGCAACTGGTGAGCCAAACTCGCAGTTTATTACAGGTTTGTTCAATAGTTTTGCATTCTCAATAGGGTCATAACTTCTTCTCTAATTTCTGGTCTACTGAACCATAATAAAGGGAGGGGCGGGGAGGGGAGGGGAGGGGAAGGGAGCACCCCCGACAGTGACAACCAGTCTGATGATGATGATATGATGGAAATTTTTTCTGTGTTATCTGGTTGCGATCCCAACTTTTCCGTGTTGTGGCCGACTTTGGAAATTTTGGGGTTACCATGTCCAAACTAATCCGTGTATAAAAAACGTGTGTACTGTATATCGAGACCTGACTGTACAGTACTGTATACTGTATAATTATACTGTATATATCTTCTTCTTTAATCGATATTGTGTATAAATATGACCACTACATACAAATTACCAAGTCTACCCTATGCCTTACCGGAGAGTTCTTTGAATCCAGCAGTGGGTGAGCTAGGTCTTCAGCGTGAACTGCCATAGTTTCGGAATGGATGCTGCGGAAGCTGTATGATCCCCTGGTCCATGGGTTTGAGCCCCAGGTGGATCTGGTGAAGACATAGACAAACTTAGTTAACTATTTCAATATGTGAGGATGCATTGTTACACTACACTCTGGTTATATATATTTTATGTCCAGTGAAGTTCCTGTAAATACATACATACATACATACATACATACATACATACATACACAAATTTATAGACCGAGTGCTCCACACAAAGCTTGGTTCCAATCTCATGTCCTAATGGCGGCGTTCCAGGCAACCCTGCTAAGAGCTGCCTCACTTGTCAGGATGTTTTATTTAAGATCAGACTGCAAAGTCCGATCCAACGTCTTTCTTGGTCTGCTCCTTGGTGCAGCTCCCTCCACATTCATGGACTTGCATCTTTTCACCCAGCTTTGTTCATCCATCCTCTCCACATGTCCAAACCATCCAAGCCCACTAGTACGTACTGTATCTGATCACTGATACTCTTGATACCTAACCAACCCCTTAGCTCTTCACTTGATATCCTATCTTGCAGTTTGGCACCACACATCCATCTCACCATTCTCATCTCATTGCGTTCCATTCTGTTGATATCATCCGCTTTGAAAGGCCACGTTTCTGAGACATATGTCATTGCTCTTCTAACGCATGAAGCGTACACCTTTCCCTTCAAGGGGAGAGGAAGTCTTCTCATGGCGAGTATTGGCAAAAGTTCTCTAAACTTTCCCCAGCCGCATCTTCTCATGGCGAGTAGTGGCAGAAGTTCTCTAAACTTTCTCCAGCCGCATCTTATTCTGGCGATAGTGGCGGCCTCAGCCCTACCACCAGCAGAGATGGTATCACACAAGTAGCAAAACTTGTCAACCATCTCCAGTGTCTCATAGCCAAAGTTAACACTCTCGAGCCGGTCATTGAATACAAGCTCACCTTTGCATACTATGCATACAAATTTCCATATTTTGGACTTCTTCCTTGGTAGAGGTCCCTTTATTGTAGTGCAGCGCTTCTTCCTGTGATGTTGTTGTTGTTGTTGTTGTTCCCCAAGCTTCCTGGCCGAACAGCCCCAAGGCCCCAAGCAAGGCCAAGGCCATAACCGAGCGCCTCCACAGAACCCTCCCTGCCGACCATAATAAAGCCTGGGTGACCGAAGCCACTCCATGGCGGGGAGCTGAGGAGGGTGTGGAAACGCCCGGGAAACCAAAGCCCCACCCAGGGCCCTGTGCCCCTCAGCAATTATGAAGAGAAAGTTCCAATCTTGGTAAATTGGGAGGTCAATCCACGGAAGAGACGCCGTCACTTGAGATCTAGAAAACATATAAGTAAAAGGAACAGTCAGAGTAAGCTATGGGTATGGCAGAGATCGCTCAGTTCTCACTGATAGACCAGCCCATCACCACATGACTAGAGCCCAATCCTCTCAGCATCAGCTAGGAAAGACCCTAGAAAGCCGCCTTTGGCGGGGGGATAGCTCCCCTATTTCAACCCCTTTCGGGGTACCCGCCCTCTTCCCGTGATGTACTCAGCTGCAGCAGATGCTACACTGTATTGAGTTCGCGCCCATCCCTTTTCTTCATACAGCGCAAGGGTGTACACCACTTCTTTCTACCTTTCCTAGCCCTAATCTACTGTGTAAAACCTTGGTTTAATATATATTAGCTCTTAACCCTTTACTTGCAATGCCCTCTCTCTATCTTTTGAACTTGGCCTCGGCATCCCTCGCACTATCTGCGATAAGTACTAGGTCATCTGCGTATAGCAGTTCCCAGAGGAGCCCAACTCTGAAATCACCAGATAGTGCCTCCAGAAACATAACCAATAGGAGAGGGCTTAACACAGAGCCCTGGTGGACTCCGACGCGAACTGTAAACTCCTCACTCAGTACACCCTTCACCCTCACTGCCGTTCGTGAGTCCTCGTACATCTTCATTATCAAACCCACCAGCCACTCTTCTATGCCAAGTTTTCTCATAGCCCACTGCACAACTTTTCTGGGCACCCGACAGACACCCGCCTCCCCAATACCCCTATACATCTTACCATCCAGCACAGATTTCTTCATTCGTTCATCCACACATGTATAATCAATCAGTGCCTTTCGTTCAACCACTTTATCACCCTTCTTCCTCCACACCACTTTCCATGTGTACCTGTGTATCATTCTGTGTCGGAAGAAGGTGTTGGCTATCCACAGCCTCCTCCCCACACATAAGTCCACAAGTGCACTACCATTCACTTTCACCTCTGACAGTGCCCCCCACCCTCCCACCACTCTATCAACTTTCTTATCACCCACCTTCCCATTCATATCCCCAATCAGAAATATTTCTTTCGCTCTTGCCAAACTTATCCAGGCACGCCTCCACATTCACCCAGAACTCCTCTTTCTCTCTTACAGTTTTATCCTCTGTCGGAGCATACACACACACAATCACCCACGTTTGTATTCCTACTTTCATTCTCACCCACACAATCCTAGAACCCACAGACCAATAGTCTCTTACACGCTCCTTCCATTTGTTACTTACAAACAAACACGCACCTTCTCTCGCTGCTCCCTCACTCACTCCAGCACACACACCCATTCCACACTCCCACTCTTACACATATGTACCCCTCCATTAGGTCTCAGTCATTTCACATACATCCAGCCTGGCATTCACTAACATTTCCAGGACCTCTCTCTCTTTTGTGTCATCATTCAAGCCTCTCACATTCCAAGTCGCTATTTAAAGACTGTCCATGGTAGGTTGGGGTTTGTCAACATTAGGTCCATCCACATCCAAGGTTGTTAGTTCGTTCATCGTTGCATTAAGCATTTTTCACGGGTGGGGGGTCGCAAGCCCACCGACCCAACCTCTTTAGTCGCCTCTTACGACACGCAGGAGGCACGTAGGGCATATTCTATTCCCTTACCCCCAGGCTACAATTTTACTACGTGAAATTCCGCTAATCCGGAGGCTGAAACCTCGGAATGCCCGATACCTCGGAAGGTTTTTTTTCCCCAAAAATATACTATTTTTCCCCTAAAATATATTATTTCCCCCCCCCCCCAAATAAGATTATAAAATAAGATTCATGTCAATCTTAAGTCAATTAATCGAGTGTTTTGAATTTACACCTCTACACCACCGGAACTTCACCGCACTGTCTCTATTCTAGTTAATAATTAATTTGTATGTGTTTTAGAGCCATTTTTATGTATAAATCTCATACCTCGGAAAATCTGTTAATCCGGAAGTCCCGCGGTCCCCTGCCTTTCGGATTAAAAGACTTTTACTGTACTGTAATAAACATGAAAAGGATTTCAAGAATTCATGATAAATTCATGTAGTATTTTATTTTATTGTGTTGGCCTTTTTATAATTTTCAAAGACAAACAAATTGTAAGGCAGAACTTTAACTTTGTAACAGTCGAACCTCGCATGAGCGGACTAATAGGGGGGGACCCTGGTCCGCACATTGAAAAAGTCCGTACATTGAAAATTGAGTAAAAATCGAGATAAATTTCACACACACATATTTAAAAAAAAAAAAAAAAAAAAAAAAAAAAAAAAAAAAAAAAATCAATCCCCTCCCCGTCCCGGCCTCAACCCCGACCCCGTTACTGTGATGATATTGATGAGCCTTGTGCTATCTTATGTATTGTTTACCTATGTGCTGGAAGGATATTATATTTTTCAATTCCATTGCATTAGAAATGATTCAAAGATTACAAAAAGTCCAAATAAGACATAGTTATGTTAATGTATAAGAGAGTTAGATAGATAGATTAGAGAGATAAATAGATAGAGAGATACTGTAGACAGATAGAAAGAGAGAGTTGCAGAGGGGGAGTGAGCGATAAACACGAACTATTATGAGACGACTTAATTGGTTCTGAAAAGACCAAGGAGACTTTTTTATTGACTCTCTTTTTCATGTTATTATTTGTGTGCTAGAAGGATAATATTGTTTTCAATTCCATCGCATTAGAAATGATTTATAGATTACAAAAAGTCCAAATAAGACATAGTTATGTTAATGTATAAGGGAGTTAGATAGATAGATTAGAGAGATAAATAGATAGAGAGAGAGTGGCTAGGGGCGAGCGAGCGATAAAATACTAACATATATGAGACGGACTTATGTTTCTGAAAGATAAAGGAGACATTTTTATTTACTCGTTTTCATTTTATTATTTGTGTGTTAGAAGGGTAATATTGTTTTCAATTCCATCGTATTAGAAATTATTCATAGATTAAAAAAAGACCAAATAAGACATAGTTATGTTAATGTATAAGGGAGTTAGTAGATGCATTAGAGAGATAGATAGATAGAGAGTTGTCCTACCGGACAGCTTTCAAATTAGCGGTCTTTTGCCAGATTTGTCCGGACTTTAGGGTGCTTGTCCGATCTCGATTTTTTGTCCGTACAAACCGAAGTCCGTTCACCAGGGGTCCGCTCATGCGAGGTTCGACTGTATATTTAACAATATTGACTAAGGCAGTCATTATATGCCTAATTTTGTTTACCGTTTTCTAAGCAATTCTCGTCTGGCACCTTCTGAACTATTATCAAAATTTATCGACCTTTAGCCTAGTTGCCAAAATCAATGCAAATTAACCAAAAAATGTTTCCATATTATAGTTGCTGATCAAATATGGTCCTATGATATACCCTTTACAATATATATTACCGGTGGCAGTAGGTAGCGTCGGGAATGTCAGTATAGGTATGTGAGAGTAACCGGCGTAAGAAAGCCACACAGCGCCGCCCCACCTCCCCCTCTCCCGTCCCTTCCACACTCCAGGCAGTGGGACCGGTCACCCAAGCACACAACATGGTCGGCTGCTGGTACACTTGGTAGAATCCTAACAGGCCGTACTCCCAATTCTGTTAGTGAGAAGAAATGACAGGCTTGAAGAAAATAGATAGACTTCCAGGAAAATGACAAGCTTCAAGAAAACATGACTATAGTATAGCTGTATTAATCAAGTAAACTAAACTCTTACATACATACTGTACATATACAAATGAAAAGACCAAGTGCTCCACACCATCTGGGTATCCAGTCTCACGTCCTAATGGCGGTACTCCAGGCAGCCCTTTTCAGAGCTGCATCACTTGTCAGGTTTATTCATTCAGGATCAGACTGAATGGTTTGATCTCGTCATTCTTGGTCTACCCCTTATACTGCTCCCTCCATATTCACAGACTTGCATCTTTTCACCCAGCTAAGTTCATCGATCCTCTCCACATGCCAAAACCATCCAAGCGTGCTTGTACAGTATGCATCTCATCACTCGGTTCCAAAGTAATGAATTGGATTTATTGGAACCGGTTCTGGAACCGATTAATGCCCAGCCCTTACCCCTATAATGTCTTCTATCCAACGAATCCCCCTTGCCCTTGTAAATGTTTACTATTACAAATTGATGCCAAACATCTGCGATTTTCTTCTCTCTAATAATGAAGTTTATTAGCTCAGTGACCAATCTCACTCCTTTGTCACCTGAGGCTCATCTAATTGAAAGGGATTAATGCTAAACTAATAAGAGAAAACGTCACTTTTAATAACATGCTATTTACTGGAATCATAGACCCTATACTAACAGAAACTGGCCAACCTCCTCGCATACTGGTGCGGTGCCACTAGCCTGTCATTATACTCGAATACTGTATATCTATACCTGTCATAAACATTCGGAAATACTGGTACAGGATGTGTAGCTTGGTCTTTGGAACTAAACTTTACATGATCAAAAATATAACATCACCCCATTGTTTAATTATTGGGGCACCAAAATGAGGTCCAAAGACAAAGTTGGCCGCTTTAACTTATTACAAGATATCTTACTGAAATTAAGCCTCTCAGTACGGAAAAAGTTATTTTCAATTTATTCTGGCCAACAGTATAAGATAATTTTACCTTTTAGGAAGGACCTATTGGAATCATAACGGTACAAATTACTTTTTTTACTCCTCTGATTCTCCCACGTTAACACCTAAACTGCAGGTAATAATTTAACAGATTTCATTACCTTTTTCATATCCACCATACTGTATATGACAATAAAAAGACAAGTCCATAAATGTGGTTAGAGCTACACCAAGGGGTAGACATAGAAAGACATAGGATTAGACTATTACAGGTATATCCATTAATCTTGTATTTAATTACCTGACAAGTGAGGCAGTTCTGAACAAGGCTGCCTGGAGCTCCGTCAGTAGGACATGAGACTGGAACCGCACTTCGTGTGGAGCACTCGTTCTTTAAATATACAGTATGTACTTTATGTATGTATGCATTATACGACAGTGTATAGTAAACTAAATATACTACCTCCTTAGTGATCTTTGGTATCTCTTGAAGATTGGGCAATATGCTAAATCCATCACATTCTGCTTCCCACCACTGATGAGGAAACTGTAGGAATATCTTTCCTACCACACCAAAACCTAAACCCTGAAATAGAAAAAGAACCAATTTCCATGTTTATGAAAATAACAATAGTATATTACTGTACCTCACAGTCCTTATAAATTTATAATCTTGGGCATCTCTTTGGTCAAAGAATGCATCTTTGTTGGAAAGTGTCAGGTCAGTTGACCAGTCACATTTTCTAGTATCATGTCAGGGCAAGGTATCAAACCGGGTTAATTTCCGTATGAGATTGGAATGAATATGAGAAAGATTAGATTAAAACTAACATGAAATGTCATTGTTTTGGCCATTTAATCACTTTCAAATATATAATATGAACGGCAAACTATAATTTTAACTTTCTATATCGCGAGCCGTGGCATAGTCAGTAGAGCGTCTGCTGCTGATCAAAGGGTTGGCGGATCGAGCCCGCACTGTCAAAATGTTATTGGTAAATGTCAAGCCCGGGCAACTTGGCCTATCGATTTGTGACAAAGGCCTAATGTTCATGGCCACCCCTTCTCAGGAATTACGCCATTTGGCAAAATAGAAAAGATATTTTTTTACCGGTATACAGTATACTATAATTTCATATTTGTTTTCACCAATTCACCAATTAATTTACAACTACAGGTAAACCTAACTAATGAAATCAATAAAAGTAATTAATACTCATGGTATTCCAAGGACTTGAACCTAGGATACTCACACCAAAGTTCCGCACACTAAGCATTACGCTAGACAGTAGCAAAAATAAGGAACCGTTTTCATATGACACCCTGCGGCATGGTGGTTGACCTTTAGCCAGGGGCTACAGTAAGGATACATACAGAAATATAACTCTTACACTTAGGGGCTTTAATTTACATGCCAGTCGCCTCACCTGGTGCACATTTGGCAAAAATATGCACAAGTTTATACCTGCTGTATCTCTGTAAGAAATAAACGTACAATAACCAACCAGATATCATGTTCAAGTACCTTATTTCACCTTAAGAATGGTGAAAACTGCTGCTTTCTAAGTAGTCTGGTTTCCGTGTGAGCACCGATAGAGCCCTCAAGTAACAATTCAAGATCTAGTTACGGCTTAACCCTCCAGCCCCGGCTATGTATTATATATATATTCCCCGAAACCCGGGGGTTTTGGCTGAAACGTCTACGCCTAGGCTACCGTATCTTTGTTATTCTGACTGCTTCCGCATTCCCGCGCATCCCCATGCGTAGATGTGTTTCTTACCTGTAGAATGGCGTTAAGTAGAACTCTCTAAGTCAACTGGTTCAGTTGTGATAATGATTTGATTGGAGATAACTTTATGGCAAAAACAGACACTTTACACTACTTTTCGATACTTAACAACAACATACAGGCACACACGAACAAGCGACGCACTCCTTCTTGTGGCCGGAGATGCGGGGCGTCGGTCCAGCCGGCTGTTGTTTACATGCGTCGGACCGACGCCTCGCACACCAAGCTCACAGGCTTTCAACCACTGGGCGTTCAAGAGCCCTTCCGGGCAGCTCGGGTATGCTTTTTTATGGGCGTTCAAGAGCTCTTCCGGGAACGAAGGGTTAAGCGTGAATGCGTATACACTACATGTGTGTGATGAAAAAATTTATCAATACTCCTCTGTGTTTCTACGTATGTGTGTGTACTCACCTAATTGTAGTATACATGATTTGAGCCTAAGCTCGTGTTGTCCTGTCTCTCTCTCTACATTTATCCAATTTTGCTTTAAAAGTTTGGATATTTCTTGCTCCCACCACCTCCCCATCCAACTTATTCAAACACTCAATGCTTCTATATGGGAAGCTGAACTTTCTTACATCAGACTTACATACAACTTTCCTCAACTTACATTCATGACCCCTGGTTCTTCTCTCGTCCCTCACCACAAAATCTCCCTTGTCGATCTTCTCAAAACCTTTCACACACTTAAACATCATGATCATGTCACCTCTCTCTCTCTCTCCTCTCCCTCAGCATTGGCAGCTTTAGCCTCTCCAATCTCTCCTCATATGGCAGGTCTCTAAGGCTAGCTATCATCTTAGTGGCAACTCTCTGAACTCTTTCCAGTTTTTTATTATGTTTTATAAGGTGTGGAGACCATACCACTGCTGCATACTCCAGTCTTGGTCGTATTATTGTCCCTATTATTTTTGCTAACATCTCTTCATCTAAATAATTCAGAGATATTCTCATGTTAGTCAACACTGCATAGGTTTCACCAGTTATTTTGTTTATATGCTGTTCAGGTGACAAGCTGTCTGCCATAACTACCCCTAGGTCTTTTGCTTTCACACCTTTACTAATTATTTCATCTCCTATTTTATATCCCCAAGAAGGTCTATATTTACTTTTTCCCATCTCAAGAACCTGACACTTACATGTGTTGAATTCCATTTTCCAAGTTTGACTCCACTCATATAATTTATCTAGGTCTCTCTGTAATTCTTCACAACTACTCCTACTGGTCCTGATGTGGCGGCGTCTACGCCGTGGGACCACCTCCCGGAGCTGCCAACCGCGGATGGCTGCCGACCCTCCACGGCCGGAGACAAGATCAACGACCAGTGGAGGACAACCGGATGCCGGCCGCGGGGAGCAGTTTCGGGAGCCAAACAGTCACAACCATCCCCTGCCCCCTCCCTGGGGGCACGGGTCCTTGGAGCGGCTTCGGTCGCGCCGGGAATTTCCACACCTCTCACACCACACACACACATTACACAGTTTTTCCTACACCGAGAAATGACTCTCCGGCTGTCATTTCTCGAAGACTTCTTCTAGCCGGAGACATTGAGAGCAACCCAGGACCCACGTACACATACATATGTCCAACTTGCTCAAAACCCATCACTTCGAGTCGCCACACTAAGGGTTCAGTTCTCTGCAATTCATGCAGGAATTGGACCCACTTCACCTGTACAACACTTGCCTCCAAGAAACACTACACGAACACCTGGACCTGTTCCTCATGCCCCTCCCTCTCACAGTCAAATCCCTCGCCTAAAACCCGTCCACCTCTCCTCCCCAACCCACCTAGCCTTCCCATATCATCCACTCCCCCCCCTAAAACCCGTCCACCTCTCCTCCCTAACCCACCTAACCTTCCCATACCATCCACATCCTCAACTCAACACACCACACCCCATCCTAATCCATTCCAACCCCCATCTCCTGCTCCCCAATCCCCACCCCCACCTCACCCATCCCAACCCCCAGCCCCTCCCTCACCCCCATCCTCGTGCAGCAGCACCCAACATACATCGTGCACATAACATTAACATTCTTCAATTGAACATAGATGGCATCAACACAAAGAAACACGAACTCTCACACTTCATCAAACAACACAACATACACATTGCCATCTTACAAGAAACAAAACTCTGCTCAACACAAAAAACACCCACATTTCATAATTTCACCACCATCAGACAAGACCGGGCTGTCGGCGGGGGCGGTGGACTCATCACCCTGGTACACAAAGAAATATCATACATAGTAACCAGTGTACAAACCAAATCCCTCCTCCCCCCAAATGATAACACAACAGAAATACAATCAATTAAAATATGCACTGGCAACAACTCCAACATAACCATCATAAACACATACATCCCTCCCCAAACATCCCCTACAGTACCAAATTAATACAGACCACACTTACAACACATCACAAACACCCCACACATCATCCTGGGTGGTGACTTCAACGCCAAGACGTCGGCCTGGTTTGTCGACAACCCCGACACAGACAGAGGGCTGGTACTACAAAACCAAACCGATAACCTCATCATCCTTAACGACATCCATCAACATACCCATATTCCTCACCAAGCCCTCTATAACCCATCATCTCCAGACATCACCTTTTGCGCCCCAGAACTCGCCCCCACAACATCCTGGAGAGTGGTCAGAACCTTAGGCTCTAACCACCTCCCGATCATTATCACCACCAAAACCAGACTCACCCCAGCTAGCCACAAACACACATACACCAATTATAAAAGAGCTAACTGGGAAGCATTCACAAATGAGACAGAACAACACTTCACAACTCTAAACAGTACACCCATCACTAACATCAACAATGCTGTACACATACTCAATAAAACTATCCAAAACGCTGACAAGAAACACATTCCAAGAGGTAACAGAAAAAGACACAACCCCAACTTCACACCAGAAATTCAAAACCTCATCAGACAACGAGACATACTGAAACACTCCCCAGCACCCCACACACAAGACATCACACAACAAATTCAAGCACTCAACACCCTAACTAACAACAAAATACAAGAACAACAAAAACTAAATTGGAATAACTTCCTACAAACACTTGATCACAAAACAAACCCCAAAAAACTCTACAAAACACTAAACAGCATCACACTTTCCAACAGCAACACAACACAATCACATGCTGCAATCACAACAACAGACTCTACTCCTTCATGTAAACAACAAGCAAACACTCTCATCAATCAATAGGTAAGATTAACCTAGGCAATAATAGATCAGAAATTATAGCAGTGACAATAAAAAACAAGGACAACAAAGCAACTGATATAGCAGTGGCTTATATACCACCACAAACTAGAGCATGGAAGCGGGATAAATATGATCAACTAATCACGGAATCTCTAGATGCACTAAAAATACTTTTTAATAGGAGAAATAAATTATTATTAACAGGTGATTTCAATTGTAAGGAAGTCAATTGGGAAGGGTTAGATGCGGGAAATAATAATGAATCTTGGGGCAGTAAATTATTGAATCTAGTAACAGAAAACATGTTAACACAACATGTTAGAGAAAACACACGAATCAGAGGGATGGATGAACCATCCAGGCTAGACCTAGTCTTCACCAGTGATCCACATGATGTTAGAAAGATAAATTATCATTGTCCCTTGGGAAAAAGTGATCACAAGATATTAGAAATGGAGATGGATTTGGGAAAAATGAGGAGAGAAATGAAGGACATAAAATAAATAGATACAATTATGCTAAAACTGATTTTAAATCATTGAAACATTATTTCCAAAGTATAAATTGGAAGGAACTAGAAAGCCTGGAAATGGTTCAAGACAAATATAGACTTTTCCTGAAAGTATATGAAGAAGGGATACATAAATATGTCCCAAGGTTCCAATCAGGGGTAAAGAAGGAAAAAGAATGGTTCAATATAAGATGTAGTAAGGCACAGGATAGAAGAAACCGAGCCTGGAATATAGCACGGAAGAGACATAGTGAAAATAACTGGAATAAGTACAAGGAGAAAAGAAATGAATACGTAAAGATACGACGCGAGGAACAATATAAATATGAAAGGAATATTGTAGAGAAGTGCAAAAATGAGCCAAAACTATTTTATAGATTTGTAAATGGAAAAATAAAAACAAAAGAAGGTATTGTCAGACTAAGAGTTGGAACAAACAGCTATGAGAAAGATAAAGAATTGTGTGAAGTTATGAATGAAAAGCTTCAGTCAGTGTTTGTAAAAGAGGAGGAGTTTATAGAACCTGATAGAGAAATGAGAACACCACAGATGCCTGAAATGAAAGTGACAAAAAGTGAAGTGCTGAAATTGATGCAGGATTTGGACGTGAGGAAATCAATGGGACCAGATGGAGTGGCTGGATGGATCCTCAAAGAATGTGCGGAAGAGTTAGTGGAACCAATCTATGAAATCATCAAATCTTCACTGAATGAGGGAGACCTGCCAGTGGAATGGAAGAGAGCTAACATAGTACCAATTTACAAAGGAGGAGACAGAGAAAATCCGCTTAACTACAGACCGGTGTCCCTCACCAGCATTGTTTGTAAAATTTGTGAGAAAATTATAAGGAAAAAGTGGACACACTTCATTGAGGGACAGGGGGTGCTTAGCGAGAAACAGTTTGGATTCAGGGAAGGGAGATCTTGTGTATCTAATTTATTAAGCTTTTATAGCAGAGTTGTAGATGTTACACAGGAGAGAGAGGGATGGGTTGACTGTGTTTACCTGGACCTGAAAAAGGCCTTTGACAGGGTGCCTCACAAAAGGTTATTGTGAAAATTGCAGGTTGTTGGAGGTGTACATGGTAGGATGTTAAAATGGATGGAAAACTTTTTAATAGGAAGAGAAATGATGACCACGATACGAGACGAATATTCACAGTGGAGGAGTGTGACGAGCGGAGTACCACAGGGATCAGTGTTGGGTCCGATAATGTTCCTACTTTATGTAAACGACATGCCAGAAAACTTGAATAGTCATATGAATATGTTTGCGGATGACGCTAAGATCATGAAGAATGTCACCTGTATAGAAAGTTGCCAGGATCTTCAAAAGGACCTAGATGAGTTGCACAGATGGAGCCAAACCTGGAAAATGAGTTTCAATGCAGAAAAGTGTCATGTTTTGGAAGTGGGAACAAGTGAGATAAGGCCAAGCTGGGAGTACAAATTAGGAATTGAAATAATCGGCAAAACACGGCATGAGAAGGACCTTGGAGTGATAATACAAGATGATCTATCCCCGGAGAAGCATATTAACATGATCATTGGAGGAGCATATGGAATAATAACCAATATGAGAGTGGCATTTAACTATTTGGATGAAGAAATGTTAAGAAAATTGATAATGACTATGATAAGACCAAGATTAGAATATGCAGCAGTGATATGGTCACCACATTTGAAAAAACATATAAACAAATTAGAGAAAGTCGAAAGGATAGCAACGAAGATGATCCCAAGATTGAAGGAGTTGACATATGAGGAAAGACTTAAAACACTACAACTGCCTACCTTGAAAGAGAGAAGGGAACGAGGCGACTTAATAACGATGTTCAAGGGAGTAAAAAGTTTGGAACAACTAGATAGGGAAGATCTATTCGTGAGGGATGATGGAAGGACAAGAGGGCACGAGTTTAAGCTGAGGAAGGGCAGATGTCGTAAGGACACAACAAAATTCAGCTTCCCATATAGGAGTATAGAGACTTGAAACAACTTGGAGGAGGAGGTGGTGAGAGCGAGGAACATTAACATGTTCAAATCTAGGTTGGATAAAAGTAAATACGGAAATAGGGCAACATAAGTTATGATATGTTAGTCCAAAATACTGGGAACTGGGAATATCCATTACGATACTTGTCTAAGTAAAATGGATTGATTATAAAGTAACTAAGACAGGACAACACGAGCGCTGCTCAATTCCTGTAAACTACAAATAGGTAAATACAAATAGGTAAATACATGTCAGCCACCTAAAACCTCACAAAGACGACCGACGTGTCATCCGACGTAAGAGACAATTCCCCACAGACCCTGACTATACACCCTTCACCAATCACCAGACAAAGCATATCATCAACAATCTCAAGCACTCACCCGCCTGTGGCCTAGACAACATAAGCAACATACACCTCAGACACCTGGGACCACAAGGCATACAAGCACTCACTAACATATCAAACTACAGCTATTCACACAACACAATACCAGACATTTGGAAGCATGGTATCATCATCACATTCCCCAAACCCAACAAAGACCCCACGCTACCCTCCTCGCACCGCCCCATCACACTCCTTTGCTCCCCCTCCAAAGTCATGGAACGCCTAGTATTACAACTAATTACACCTGACCTACCCCTAGCTCCAACACAACATGGCTTTAGGCCACTGCACTCCACAAACACTCTTCTCACAGACCTTACACAAAGAGCTTTCGACGGCATCAACTCGGCTAGACCACCACACAGATCACTATTAGCCACACTCGACATTAGTAAAGCCTTCGATGCCATCCCCCGCCACAACCTAACAAACAAAATCTACAACACAAACATGCACAACAACACAAAAAGGTGGCTGGCCAACTTCCTAGCAGGCAGATGTGCACACGTATCTTTTGCCGGTCAGTCATCTAAAATCAGAAACTTTCCAAACGGAGTCCCACAAGGATCCGTCCTATCGCCCGCACTCTTCAATCTGTACATGCACGATATAACTACACCCAATACGCCCCAAATAAACTTAGCCTCCTATGCATATGACATAACACTCACATGCACACACCATGACCCAAAAAGAGCAACAGATCTCCTTCAACCCTATCTCAACACACTACATGGCTGGTGCACTACAAACAGACTTAATCTAGCCCCAGCCAAATCCACCGCAACCCTGCTCACAAGTTGGACAGGAGAACACGAATACATCCCTCAACTCACCATAAACAACACACCCCTAACACATACACACACACCCAAAATCCTAGGAGTAACATATGATACTCATATGACATTCAAACAGCACACCACAAACATTAAAACGAAACTGACACCCAGACTTAACGCCCTCAGGTCACTTGCTCACACAAAATTTGGACACAACAAAGAAACTACCACCACAGTATATAAACAATACATAAGATCAGTGATGGAATACGCAAGCCAGCCTGGGCTTCTAACCTAGCTGAAACACATCATAAGACCTTACAGACTATTCAAAACAAAGCCCTGAAGATCATTACAGGTTGCACAGCTACTGCACCCACAGATCACCTACATGCAACACAATCTAGATAAATTGTCATGTTGGGCCCAAATTTGGCAAATGAGTTTCAATGCGGATAAATGTAAAGTACTACATGTCGGATACCTAAATGAGAAAGCAAACTATTCGATGAATGGCACTCAGCTTAAGAATGTAAACAGAGAAACTGATCTGGGAGTAACAATATCGAGTAACCTAAAACCGAGTCAACAATGTTCAGAAGTTGTTAAGAAGGCAAACAAAATAATTGGCTTTATAGGCAGGTCATTTGAGCATAAATCCAAAGAAGTTATCCTAACCCTTTACAATTCCTTAGTCCGCCCTCTTCTGGAATACTGCGTTCAATCCTGGTGCCCTTATTACCAAAAAGATATAAACAAGCTAGAACGAGTTCAACGTAGAGTTACCAAAATGATACCTAGCCTAAAGAACAAACCATACGAAGAGCGTCTTAGAGAATTAAATCTATTTCCTTTAACCCAGCGCAGATTAAGAGGCGACTTAATTCAAGTGTTCAAAATCATCAAAGGCATCGACAATATGAACTGTAGTAAGTACTTCACTATCGACCAATCTAATTACACGCGGGGAAACGGTTGCAAAATTATTGGTAAATCTTTTAACTCGCACGAATCTAAGAATTTCTTCTTCAATCGAGTTGTCAACTTGTGGAATGGGCTTCCCCGAGACGTTATAGACTGCAGCACCGTTGATTCATTTAAATTCCGCCTAGACAAATATCTCGCATCAAACCCGCGACTGACTGCGTTTGTAAATGAATAACTTTATCCTCCCCTCAGTTACTAACCCATATGTCCCCTACTAACTTCCTAGTCCTGCCACGTTAGTGGCAGGGCAGTAGTTCCCTTTCCAATGTTCCCTTACCCACTCTAAACCACTGTTTGGACACTTGATCCTCAGTGTTTTGGAGGACAAGCAACCTAGAAGGGTCACTAGACCTGTTGTTGCTTGATTTCCTTTGTACTCCCTTTGTACATCAAGAAACCACAATCCTCAAAGTCAAAGACCATCTGGACATGAGAGGCACTCAATTCCTGGCAGCAGCCTCCACGAACCAAGACCACCCACTAAACTACATGGCAACACACTCACAGACACCAAGAAATATCAAAACAACACCCAGCACACGGTATCACACACAATTATTGTCCTCTCTCCCTCCCTGCCCACCCCGAACCAACTTCCAGAAGCACATCCATACTCATATCTCTCACCGATCCATCCACTCACTCACAGACAACACGCAGCTGCATGCACGACCTCCCGAAATCCATCCTTCCGAATCCTCCCTTCCTCGCGAGGACAGAGTCCACCTGGCCAGGCTGAGATGCGGACACCATCCAGCTCTCCTGAGCTATCAGAAGAGACTGGATGACTCCGTTGTCGACGCCTGCCTGGGATGTAACACAGCACCCCATACCATTAAACACATCATAGAAGACTGCATTTCACACAACCACTTACGCCAACAACACAATCTACACTCAATGAGAGCTCTGTGGGAAAGCCCGATCGTGGCCATGGCCTTCCTTAGGGACTCGGGGCTGTTCGGCCAGGCAGCTTAGGGAACAACAACAACAACAACTACTCCTACTTGTAATATGCTTCATTAATTTTGCATCATCAGCAAACATAGATATATATGAGCCTATTCCCATTTGAAGGTCGTTGATGAAAACCAAAAACATGATTGGGGCCAACACCGATCCTTGAGGCACTCCGCTTTTTACCCTTTTCCACGAGGAGAACTTTCCTTTTATTACTGTTCGCATTTCCCTCCCAATTAAATAGTTTTCCATCCACTTTAATAATACTCCCTCAACCCGCCCCACAGTCCTGAGCTTCCACAACAATCTCTGATGAGGCACCTTATCAAATGCCTTCTTGAAATCTAAGTAAATACAATCTACCCACCCCTCCCTCCCTTGTACAATGTCAATTACCCTATCATAGTCACTCAACAAATTTGTGGTACACGAATGACCTTTTCTGAACCCGAACTGCTTGCTTGAAATTATTTCCCTCTCCTCCAACATACCCACCCATCTTTTTCTAATAATCTTTTCAAAAAGCTTGCATATAACACTCGTTAAGGATACCGGTCGATAATTTAGCGGGTCTTCTTTATTTCCACTTTTATATATTGGAGTTATATTTGCTTGTTTCCATTCTAAGGGAAGTTCCCCCTTGTTTAATGAGTGTTGAACAATATTAAAAATAGGTCTCACTAGTTGTTCAGAACATTCTCTTAATACCCATCCAGCAATGTTATCTGGGCCCATAGATTTTCTCACGTCCAATTCTTCCAACAATGATTTTAGTTCATCCTTGTTGACTTCTATCGACTCTAGTCCCTGTATCTCGTTCAATTCCACCACAGGTTCTACATAGTCATCCTCCTCCACAAACACGGATGTTAATGTATCATTCATAATTTCAAACATACTCTCTGTGTCTTCATATAATTGACCCTCTAACCTAAGCTTTGTTATTTTGTCCTTTATTTTTGTTTTGCCGTTGATATAACTATAGAACAGTTTGGGTTCTTTATTACATTTGTTTACTATATCTTTTTCAAAGTTCTTTTTCTCCTCTCTTATAGTCTTGACATAGTTGTTTCTAGCATTCTTATACTCATTCCATTTTTCCTCAGTGTGTCTCCTCACTTTATTCCATGCAGAGTCCTTTTTGTTCTGGGCAATGTGACATCGCATGTTAAACCACTCTTTCTCCTTAGCCAGCTTTCTATCCTTAAATGTTGGTACATATTTATCTACCCCCTCCCTGTAAATGTCTAGTAACATGGTGTATTTTACCTGAATATTCTGTTCTTGCTCAATAAATGACCAATCTATATTTGCAAAGTATCCTCGTAATGATTCATAATCCGCATTACTATAATTTAGTCTATATTCCCTATGTTCCTCCTCTCTGCCTTCCAGAAATTCCACTGTCAATTCAAATTCAATCACAGCATGATCGCTTTTTCCCATGGGACTCAAATATGTTAGGTTCTTTATTTCTTGGGGGTCTTTGGTGAATAATAAGTCAAGTCTTGATGGTTCATCACCTCCTCTAAATCTTGTATTTTCCATAACGTGTTGTGTTAGTAGATACCCCATTGTTAGTTCAAGAAATTTGCTACCCCAAGTATTTTCATTTGAACCCGCATCCAAACATTCCCAATCCACCTCCCCGCAATTAAAGTCCCCTGCAAGAATAAGCCTATTTTTCCTTTTACAAATAATTTCTAACATTCGCAAGGTTTCCAAAATTAATTAATTATATTCATCGTTGCTCCAAGATTTAGTCTTAGGAGGTAAATACATTGATACAATGTCTAATTTTGACCTATCATTATCCTCAATTTCAACTGCTACCACTTCAGCAATGCTATCACCAAATTTTAATTCTTTAGCAGTAATTTTATTATCTACCATGATCAACACTCCTCCTCCTAGCTTTCCTAACCTGTCTCTTCTCCATGTACTGTATCCCGCACAACTAATTATATTTGTGTCTACCTCCTGGTTAAGCTTAGTTTCAGTCAAACATACTACCCCGGGCCTCTCTCTCTTTACATATTCGTCAAACTCAATCTTTTTGGAAATTAACCCATCAATATTTGTATACATGAGCTTAGCATTACCAGTATTTTCCCTATTTTTCTCGTCCCTGCCCGTTCCTTTCTTTTTTGTACGTACCCCTCCCAATTTATTTCCTAGCTTGTCTCCTCTTCTCTTGTCTCCACCTGGACTGTTTCTCGCTCCGTTTCCACCTCCCCTCCCTTTGCCTCCACTTGGACTGTTTCTCTTTCTATTTCCACCTCCCCTTTCTCTGCCTTCTCCTCCGTCACCCTCACCATCTCCCTTTCCCTCCCTACTTCGTCCCTTCGCTTTATATACCATTTCTTGAGTTTTCCCTCCCACACTCTCCAGAAAAACTTCTTTTTGTGTGTGACACTGTGTGTGTGCGTGTCAAAGATATACTGTAGTCTGGGGTAAGGCGAGCTCAAGGTCAGACGTACACACACTGTGTCACGCAGTCACTCACTGACTGGGGGGGGGGGAATGATGGAGGAAGTAGGGAGAGGCTTGGGAGGTTCGGGAGAGGCTGGAGATGCTGGAGATGGAGCCTAGTTCATCACTAGGCCGATTAAATTTAATTGCATGACGCGAAACCTGCTGACACAAATACGCATCACCCGGGATTCTGGCACACAACCCTATTGACGCAAATATGCGTCACCCGAAGCTTAAGGGTTAACCCTTCCAGCCCGGGTGTCCTGTTAAAAGGACACCACGAAAGAAGGGCAGGAGCCCGGGTGTCCTTATACCAGGCAGTAAGCTTTCAAACCTATTCAGCTTGGTCTGAACGCCGTGCGTGCCGACGCATGTAAACAAAGCCGATCGTTGCGTCACCGCACCTCCAAAAACAATAAGGAGACATCGGAACAATGTTATTATTGTGACGTCAGACAAAATTAGTGTCTGAAAAGCTCCGATATTGTCAACATCGCGGAAAAATTCGCTCCACGGAAATCATCACAACTGAACCAGTTGACTTAGAGAGCTCTACTCGACGCCAGTCTACAGATTGGAAACCGCACTACGTTTATAGATGCGTGGGAAATTTCTAGCAGTTAAACTAAACAAAAATACGGTAGCCTAGGCCTAGACGTTTTTCGGCCAGATCGCCCGGGTACCGCACACTGTCATTAGGAGAGCTAGCCGGGGCCCGGAGGGTTAAAGACCGTTTGCTCCACACAAACTGCGGTACTGTTCCAGTCATGGATATATAATCATACCCGGTATGGTGGTGAGATAGTGATCGAACGGGTATGGAAAATGTGCAAACTAGCATGGGAGAAGGGGAGTGCACCCGATGACTGGAAGACTGGCATAATAGTCCCCCTATATAAGGGCAAAGGGGAAAGAGGGGTGTGTGTAACCACCGAGGAATATGTCTTCTAAGCGTAGTAGGGAAGGTATACAGTAGGGTAGTGATTGAGAGAGAGAGTGAGAACGGAGAAATGGATAGGCGACGAGCAGGGAGGTTTTTAGGAAGGGAAGAGGATGTGTAGATCAGATTTTTACCCTGAATTGTGTTGTGGAGAAATATCTGGAGAAGAAACAAAAGGTGTATGTTGCCTTTATGGACTTGGAGAAGGCCTATGACAAGAATGGATAGAGAAGGGTTGTGGAAAGCAGGGTTGCCACTCCTTGGCTTTTTGTACTAGATCTTGGCTTTTTGGTCAAGACCTTGGAGTCTTGTCGATTTTTCCTGAAATCATACAAATCTGGGCTTTTCTTGGGCACCTATATTATATTCAGTGATGTATTGAGTGAAATATCAAACTTACTTCATGCAAAAGAAAGCTTAAAAGGTTTGAGTCACAATGCAACCTCATTCTGGCAAGAAATACTGGCTGTCAAAGATGGTAACAATTGTGCAAAATTTGATGTGATTTCCAAACTAATGTGTGGCCTTCTATCTTTACCCCATTCTTCTGCTTGTGTCGAAAGAATTTTTTCTCTGGTTAACATCATTAAAACAAAACAAGCTAACAGACTACAAGCAAGCACAGTTGCAGACCGACTACTCGCTAAGCAAGCAATTTCTCGTAAAGAAGTAACCTGTTATGACTGGGAACCTTCCTCTGTGCTCATCAATGATGTAAAAACTGGCAAATGTCATAAACGTTACACAGAGAGAACTACCTGCAGCGAGGGTGAGCAAGTAACACTGCATGAATCCTGGGAGCCGGATGATGATCCAGATGAACCCCTAAACTTCTCCCTTCTGTGACTTCATAAATCATAATTATAGGTGAGAAACCGTGAGATGTGTTTTAGTCAGGTTGAATAAATGTTGAGAATGTTTAGTGGTATATAAGTTATCAAAGACACCTGAATATGAATGTTATAAGAGTTATGCAGGCTTATATGGGACAGGTAATGCATGGAGGAGATTAATTTATGGCCATTCTTACAGCAATTGGGGTGTTGGATAATCAAGAAATAGGTGTTCCTAAAGTTACATTAGATCTAGTAATTTTTGGGTCAATCTTGGCTCTTTTTGATGGGTCATCTTGGCTTTTATGGTTTTCAGGAGTGGCAACCCTGATGGAAAGTACTTAGAATATACGGAGTAGATGGCAAGTTGCTGAAAGCAGTGAAGAGCATGTATGAGGGTGCAAAGGCGGTAGTACATGTGGAGAGTGAGCAGAGCGAGTTCTTTGACCTGAATGTTGGTTTGAAACAGGGGTGTGTGATGTCCCCGTGGTTGTTTACTGTATATATGGATGGAGTCATGAAAGAACTACTATCAAGAGCAGTGGATGTTGGTGTATCGCTGAAAAGGGAGGGAAATGAGTGGAAGCTACCTATGCTGCTGTTTGCGGATGATACAGTTCTGATGAATGATAATGAATGGGAGTTGCAGGGTCTGGTAAATGAGTTTGGAACAGTGTGCGAAAAACGGAATTTGAAGGTAAATGCGGGGAAGAGCAAGGTTATGGTCTTCGAAAGGGGTGAAGTCACAGAGTGTGAGGTGAAGCTGAACGGTCAGGCTATGGAGATCGTCAGCTCTTTTAAGTATCTGGGCAGTGTGTTGAGTAAAGATGGGACTATGGATGAAGAAGTGCGGGAGAGGGTACAAGAGGGGAAGAGGGTTGTAGGAACGCTGAAAGCAGTAACAAGAAATAGGGTGGTCAGTATGGAAGTGAAGAAGTCCTTGCATGACAGTGTGGTAATCCCGACACTGACTTACGGAAGTGAAGCATGGACGTTGGCTGAGAGACTCAAACCAAGAGTGAGAGCAGTGGAAATTAATTACTTAAGAAGTGCATGCAGAGTTACATGGAGGGATAGACAGACTAATGAAGAAGTAAGAAGGAGGTGTAGTGTGGAGGTAGATGTGCTGGAAAGTGTGAAAAGGAACAACTTGAGATGGTTCGGCCATATGGAACGTATGGAAAGCGAGAGAATGACTAAGAGGGTGTACGAGAGCGAGGTGGAGGGACAGAGAGGGAGAGGTAGACCGAAGGAGAGGTGGAAGGATGGAGTGAGGAAGTATATGAGCGAAGGCGGTGCTGGTTGGGGGGAGGGGCGTCGACTGACTGGGGACAGAGGTGCATGGAGGCGGTTCGTTCGTGGCCACCCCTTCGGGGATCACGGCGTCGGGCAAGAGATAGATAGATAGATATACTGTATACTTTAAAAAAAAAAAAAATGTTTTAGAGTGAAATTGTATATCTTATGGATCACTCTGACTTTACAGGATATGTATGTACGTAATTATATTGTAAAACATGCAAAATAAACAAACAGAATTAGCTTAATTAGCAGAATTAGCCTAACTCTTTATATATTACAGTATAATGTAAAACTTGCAAAATAAACAAACCAAAACTTGTATGAACAAAGTAAAAAGACAAAACAACTAATCAAAATCGCTATGTGGAAACAACACTTAAGCAAAATAATAATTTATAAATAAAAGAACACAATCCACCACATAGGGTGCACATTAGTTAGAAGCTATAATATAGGGGAGAAATGTGTGAAATGGATAGAAGCCTTCCTGAAAGATCGGAGACAGAGGGTACTGGTGAATGGAATAGGTTCGGGGTGAAGGGAAATTACAAGTGGGGTACCTCAGGGATCTGTGTTGGGACCACTGCTGTTCGTTGATAACTTACCTGAAGTTATAACTAATGGAAGTGAGGTATACCTGTATGCGGATGACACTAAGCTGTATAGAAGAGTGAGGAGTAAGGAAGATATGGGTTTGCTTCAAGGAGATGTGGAGGGCATGAAAGGATGGTCTGAGCATTGGTTAATGCCTTTTCATCCAAAAAAATATAAGTACATGCGGATTGGGACCAGCAAGATAGACAAGGTAGGATACAGTATGTATGAAGCGATGGAGGAAGTGAATGCAGAAAAGGATATAGGAGTAGTGATAGACAATAAGTAAAATTTCTCAGAACATTTAGCGGAAAAGATAAACAAAACCAATAGAATTGTAGGGCTGATAAGGAGGACATTTGTGTCACTTGACGAAGAAATCTTCAGGAATCTCTATACAGCGCTGGTTAGGCCGCACCTGGAATATGCGAACCAGGTGTGGGCTCCATATATGGTAAAGGATATAGAAGCAGTGGAGAAAGTGCAGAGGAGAGCTAGCAAGCTGGTACCAATGTTGAAGAACGCGGGCTATGAGCAGAGGTTGAGGACACTGGGGCTTCCGACACTGGCATATAGGAGAAGAGAGGGGATATGATAAGAGACTTTTAAGATAGTGTCAGGAAAGTACGATGAGGATGTGTGTGAAGGTATCTTCTTGATGCGGAAGGGAACAAGAACGAGAGGACACTCTAAGAAAATTTACAAAGAAAGAAATAGGCTTGAGAAGGCAAAGAACTCATTTTGTGATAGAGTGGTAAATGAGTGGAACGTACTGCCCCAGTATGTAGTCGATTCCGAATCAATAAGGGAGTTTGAAAGTAATCTTGATAAAGCATGGGGAAGACAAGATTTGAAGTTTGATTATAAAACAAAAATACAGAATAGTAAAAATGTTGCGTCTGCTACCGCCGCCGCCAACACCGTGAACGACCGCAGCAGTGTAAGTACTGGTACTGAGCTGGATACACAGGCATAGTTTGCCTTTTTCCAGAGGATCTACTGTAAGAAAACTGTAAGAAAATTACTACATGAGCAAGTTAATCTGTTTCCCAAGCAAACTAATCGCACACATAACAACGCACGCACCATAATATATCGGGTATATATGTGAGGCCTTTCCAGAGCGTATTAAAATTGTCTAGTATTTATTTTGCAAATTTTACATTATAATTGAAAAACCCCTCGAGAATGGAATGGCATGTGAAATAAGTAACACCCCGTTCTTAACATTAATCATCCATTACAAACCCCAATGTACCTGAAGTAAGGGGTGCTTATCATTAACTTACTTTAATCCCTTCAATCAGATGACTACATTTTACATAACTAACTCCAGACAATTTTGTTAAGCTAATTAGTGTCAATAAGACTCAAATGGTTTAAAATTACCTATTGTACAACTCTCACTCCAAAATTTTAAACGTATAAAAAGAGGCTACCAAGAAAACACTGTGAACTAGTGACAAACACTCAGCTGACAACATGGGCTGAAAGGTAACATCTTATCCATCTAGACCAGTAAATCGATCCCCTGTGATTAACTGTTGATATATATATACACATACCTGTATGGGACTTAAATAATGTGTATCTAATATCTTGTGTATTGGGTTTTCCATATGTAGCTGTTATGACTTACCAGTAACTGCAAAAGCTTTCCCCAATTTATTTGATACTTACTTCAATACCACTCTATTAGCATATTTTGGAACCACTTTGGAGCAAATAAAATATATATACTGTATATTATGTTTCACTACTGCTTTCAGCAATAATTAATACTTTAAAAACCTTCTAGATTCATTTAACACTTACTTCAATGGCCATCATTTTCTTTGGAGGCAGTGGTGGAGAGAAAAGTTGTGTTGCTGTGGCCTTGAGTACCCCCAGTGATGGACTGAAGATAACATGGTCCGCTGTGACTGAGGGGCCAGACTCCAGTGTAACCCAGCAACCTGGTGAAGCTCCCCACTCTATGTGCTTCACCGCTGTCTTCAATAGTATTCGGGATTTGGGAATTTTCTCCTGCAATGTGTGGAGATTGGATTTTTCATTAATAAACAGTGGATAACTAACATACATGGCATCAATATAAGCGAATCGTAACATGCACATTGACACCAAAGTTCACCTAACTTTTTTTTTTTTTATTTGCCAGACGCCGTAATTCCCGAGAAGAGGTGGCCATGAAAATTAAGCGTTTGTCACGAAACGCTAGGTCAAACTGCCCAGACTTGACATCTACCAATATCATTTTGATAGTGTGTGCTCGATCCACGGACCCTTTGCTCAGCAGCTGACACTCTACTGACTATGCCACGTGCTAAATATGTGTTGGTGGTGTAATGGGTTAGATGCTTATATTCTGGGTGTGGTGTCCCGAGTTTGAATCCCGGGAGGATCATATGCTTTCATTAGTTTAACCCTCCTGGCCCGGGCAGGCTCTCAAAATGACAGGGTGGGCTACCCGGGCGATCTGGCCGAAAAACGTCTAGGCCTAGGCTACCGTATTTTTGTTTAGTTTAACTGCTAGAAATTTCCCACGCATCTATAAATGTAGTGCGGTTTCCAATCTGTAGACTGGCGTTGAGTAGAGCTCTCTATGTCAACTGGTTCAGTTGTGATGACGATTTCAGTGGAGAGCACTTGCAGGCGATGTTAGCAATATGACGATCTTTTCACTACTGAAACAACGACATACAGACATACAATAACAAAAGAGTCTTCTCTTTCTTGTTTTCGGAGGTGCGGTGACGTAACGATCGGCTTTGTTTACATGCGTCGGACGCACGGCGTTCAGACCAAGCTGAATAGGCCTTCAAGCTTACAGATTTTAAAATGACACCCGGGCTCCTGCCCTTAGTTCGTGGTGTCATTTTAAAATGACAACCGGGCCAGGAGGGTTAATCTATTTTTTTTTTTTTAATATTAGTTTAACCAGACCACTGAGCTCCATAAAAGAACTCTCATAGGGCTGGCCCGAAGGATTCGATCAAGATATATAACTAAACGAGTCAAGATAGAGAGGGAAGGGCAGTAGGGGAACAAATCGAGGAAGATGAAGACGCGCAGACATTTCTCGCCATTTCATCAATTCAGCCGGACCACATGAGCTCCACATCAGAGCTCTTATAGGGCAGGGCCGAAGGATAAGGCAAGAATTGCTATACCGCAACACCAACCAAGAAGTGATCAGGGCGAAGAATGAAAGATCAGGTCGAAGGTAGAAAAATTAATATCGAGAAGCAAAAAATGCATTACCGAATGGAATCAAGTCAGTTCGGCCACATCAGCAACCGAAGAGACAAACGGGTCAGGAGTCAACCACCTAGCCAGGCCAGGGAGACATGAGATATAGGCTGCCCGAGGACAGCTGGATGGGACAGAATAGGAATAGAAGGGGAAAAACATAGAATGAGGAAAAAAAAACTACTCAAAATTAGTCAAGCTGAGGACGAAAGCTCGAGGGGAGATAGGAAGGGAAATGACCACAACCATCCCCCAGTCGCCGGCCTCGAAGCCCCCCCAACCGCGTCAAGGAAAGTAGTAACAGGGGGGAGTTTAATCTAGTGCATTGGGGTTTGTAATGGAGGGTTAATGTTAAGAACAAGGTGTTCTTTAATATGATGTGCAGGCACAGAGTGAGGTGAGGTTGAACGGTCAGGCTATGGAGAATGTCCGCTCATTTAGTATCTGGGCAGTGTGCTGCGTAAAGATGGGAGTATGGATGAAGAAGTGCGAGAGAGGGTGCAACAGGGGAAGAGGGTTGTAGGAACGCTGAGAGCAGTAACTAGAAATAGGGTGGTCAGCATGGAAGTTGAGAAGTCCTTGCATAACAGTGTGTTAATCCCGACACTGACTTACGGGAGAAGCATGGACGTTGGTGGAGAGACTCGGATCAAGAGTGAGAGGGGTGGAAATGAATTACTTGAGAAGTGCGTCTGGAGTTACATGGAGGGATAGACAGACGAATGAGGAAGTAAAAGAGAGGTGTGGTGTGGATGTAGTTGTTCTGGAAAGTGTGAAAAGGAACACCTTGAGATGGTTCTGCCATATGGAACGTATGGGAAGTGAGAGAATGACTAAGAGGGTGTACGAGAGCGAGGTGGAAGGACAAAGAGGGAATGGTAAACTGAGAGAGAGGTGAAAGGATGAAGCGAAGAAGTATATGAGTGAAGGCGGTGCTGGATGGGAGAGGAGGGGCGTCGACTGACCGGGGACAGAGGTGCATGGGGGCGTTTCGTTCATGGCCACCCCTTCGGGGATCACAGCGTCCGGCAATAGATAGCTAGATAGATCCAGCACATAAACCCACACCATACTCCCACTCTCTCATACATGTGCCCTTCCATTTAGTTTAGTCAGTCCACATACATCTACTTTCGCTTCTTCTAACGCCTTCACAACTTCCCTCTCTTTCGTTTCATATTCATGCCTCTCACATTCCATGTGACTAATCTCATTTCCCTTAACAGGTCTGAGATTTAACTTAAGGTGCATCCCATTCCAAGACCTGTTTGTTTGATTGGTACCAAAGTACTTTTCACTGGGTGGGAGTTAGCCCAACACCTATACCCCTGTATCATCAGGGGATTACGGGGCTATTTGCACCACCAACGTGGAGGGCTGTGGGGTTGACACATCCCTATGTCCTATATAGTACAGTAACAAATATATATGTATCTATATATTGCCAGAAGCCTTAATCCCATGTATAAATTGCCTCCGTGCTATGTTATCCATCAGCTGGCATCCCTCTTCCCGCTCACACCATTTTCACTCTCATACCTGTCAACTCCATACCTCTATCTCACCATATCAAATATAAATTATCTCTAATATTCATGCTACCTAAAATTATGTTTCATGGTTGTGTTACCACTATTTCGGAACTGAGAATATTCTCCTGCAATGCTAGGAATTTGAGTGTTCATTAAAGATAAGCTACCGGTATAGCTTAGGGCCTCACATGTCAGGGAGCCTCAGAGGCTATTGGCCTATCCAACTTTATAACATTATTTAAAAATGCAAAAACGAATGTGATGGATGTGTGAGTTCACACATTACTGTACAGCCAAAAGTTCTTTACCTCATATCTTAAGGTTTCCTTTCTTTTGTAGCTTGAGTGAATAAAATTGGTTATGTTGGGAGAAATATAAGACACTATAAATATTATGTGTTATACAGCACAGTACTGTACATGCATACTGTACATACAAACCGTTTATTAAAATACAATCCCAGCTATAAATGCAATTACCCCACAATCAAGTTCCAAAGCAAGAGACCACTCCTCAATGTGAGTGTTATTATAATGTAAAACTTACAAAATAAAAAAAATAAAACTGGGACGATACAAGATAAATGCAAAAAACTGATCAAAATCGCTATGTGGAAACAACGCTTAATAATAAAAAAAAAAAAAAAAAAAAAAAAAAAAAAAAAAAAAAAAAAATCCACCACATAGAGGGTGTACACAACTACATGGGCAAGTCAATTTGTTTCCCAAGTAAACTGATCGCACATATAACAATGCACTGTCGTCACGTTCAAGGAATTAGTCAATTTGGGAAGTCGGGAATGTGTCGGGGATGTCGTATGTGTAAGAGGCTGTGTGTATCTGGGGTGTGTGGGGTATGGGTAGGTCATGCATGTATAGACTGAAAAGTGTTGGTGACAAGACGGATCCCTGAGGGACTCCATTTGTGACATTTCTGATATTCGATGACTGGCTGACAAATCTTACATGGGAACATCTGCCTGCCTGCATCTTTTTGTGTTATTGTGCATTTTTGTGTTAAGAATTTTGTTTGTAAGGTTGTGGCGGGGAATGGCATCAAAAGCTGACTGGCCGACAAATCTTACATGGGAACATCTGCCTGCTAGATAGTTGGCCAGCCATCTTTTTGTGTTATTGTGCATGTTTGTGTTAAGAATTTTGTTTGTAAGGTTGTGGCGGGGAATGGCATCAAAAGCTTTACTAATGTCAATTGTAACGAGAAGTGTTCTGTGTGGTGGCCTAGCTGAATTGATGCCATCAAAAACTTTTTGTGTGAGGTCTGTAAGAAGGGTGTTTGTGGAGTGTAGTGGCCTAAAGCCGTGTTGTGATGTAGCTAGGGGAATGTGAGGTGTGGTTAGTTGTAATATGAGGCGTTCGGTAACTTTTGAGGGGGTGCAAAGGAGAGTGATGGGGCGGTGTGAGGAGGGTAGCGTGGGGTCTTTGTTTGGTTTGGGGATTGTGATGATGACACCATGCTTCCACCATGCTCCGGGTGGATGGGACTCGTTAGCCTTGGTCAGCAACCCGTCTAGGGGAGACAACCCTACACAATCCGGGTAGACGGGACTCGTCAGCCGTGGCCGGCAACCTGTCTAGGGGAGCAAACCCCACTTAAACCGCCTGCTGCCTTGCAGGTTAAGCCCATCTTGGCAAAGGCTAGGCCCACTGCCAACAACTGTGGTTGGGGGCTAGTCAGAGCAGGCACCCCTTGTAAAACTTGCTTCAAACTCGTCAAATGGCGGCTCGCTGACGTGGAGGGATGTGCCTCAGGTCCAGCTCTGGTCCCCTGGGGGTGCATCCTGGCCAGGAGGACTGAGAGGGTACAGGGCATAGTGTTTTTTCACCATCCACAGACTGGCACTTTCCGCCTAGAAATACAGGGGCCCGAACCCGGAGGTAGCGCACCGGGAGGCTGCCCTATCACTAGGCGCATAATACCGGGCCAGCCATAGTGCCGTGTGCGCGCACGGATTGCGTCCTCTGCGGTTGGTTCTGGTGGGGTGCCCCGAGGCCACTAGGTTCCACCCCATTTAAGTTCTTGGGATGGCCTTTGGGTGACAACTGCCCGGGGTTGCCTGGAGCTGGATACCTGGGGATAGTGACCTCCAACGTTGGCAAAAAAAATACCAATCATGACTAAAAACAACTACCAAAGAAAATTTAAGTCTGTTGATATAAAATCGCAAAAGGACACTGCCGCAGATTCTTCCCCCAAGTTTAGGTTCGGAAGTGTGAATGTGGGTACTATGAAAGGAAGGACAGGTGAGATTGCGGAGATGCTAGAGAGACGAGTTGATGTATGTTGTGCCCAGGAAACCCGGTGGAAAGGGGGGAGTGCGAGGTGGATTACGGGTAAAAACGAACGCTTTAAGTTTATATGGAAGGGAAATGAACATGGTATGGGAGGGGTGGGTTTCCTGGTGGCAGAGAGGTGGGCAGATTGTGTTATAGAAGTAGAAAGGTTTAATGAAAGACTGATTTTACTAAGAATCAAAGTCGGGGCGAGAGTCATAGATGTTATATCAGCATATGCCCCCCAAGCAGGCTTAGCTAGAGATGTCAAAGAACGGTTCTGGAATGAATTACTAGGGGTGGTTGTCGGATGCAAGGAAGGGGAGGCAGTAATTGTGGGAAGGGACTTGAATGGACATGTCGGGGCAGGTGCAGATGGATATGAGGGCGTGCACGGAGGACAGGGTTATGGCCGTAGGAACCTGGGAGGCGAATACATACTGGAGCACTGTACTGCCACAGGGATGGTGGTGTGTAATACTATGTTTAGGAAGAGGATGAGCCATCTGATAACATGAATCAGGTGGCTCCAGTAGCCAGATAGACTACTTCCTTATCAGCAAATCTGACAGGAAGTGGGTTAGAGACATTAAGATCATACCAGGTGAAGAATGCATACCCCCAACACAAGCTTCTAGTATGTGATATGTGCCTAGGTAGAGTTCCTGTCAGAAAGAAAGTTCATTTGCCAAAAAGGAAAGTATGGTTGTTGGAAAAAGAGGAGTACAGAGACAGATTCCACAACGAAATGATGGAACTCGAAAGGAGAATGGGCGTTAGGCCAGATGTTGATAGCAAATGGAACTTTATAGAGCGCAGCCTCCTCGATACCACAGACAAAGTCTGTGGCAAAACAAAGGGGTCACCTAAACATAAGTTCTCCTGGTGGTGGAACAATGATGTCGAAGCGGCAGTCAGAGAGAAGAAGAGATGTTTCAAAGTATGGAAGGAAGGTGGCAGCAAGGAAGAATACCTGGCCGCCAAACGAAATGCTAGAAGAGAGGTCTACAGGGCAAAGAAAACCATACAGGATAGCGTAAGAGAACAAGTTTGCAGCACTAATAATACCAATGGAGTTTATAAATTAGCTAAGAATGTAAGGGACAGTAGCCAGGACGTCGTGGGTGTAAGATGCATAAATAATGACAGTGGCACAACTGTTTACACAGAAAAAGAAATCAGAGAGGCGTGGAAGGAGCATTATGAAAAACTGATTAATGTGGAGTTTGAATGGAACAGGGAACAGCTCAGCACCGTAGTCCCAGTACAAGGCCTTTGATAGGGTACGACGCTGTTAAAAGTGCTATAGATAAAATTAAGTCAGGAAAAGCCGCTGGGAGCTCCGGCATTGTCGCTGAGATGCTAAAAGCAGCTGGAGATACTGGGGTAAAATTGGTCACAGAGTTGATTAATGCTATCATAAAGGAGGAAAAAGTTCCCTATGCTTGGCAGGAAAGTGTTATAGTAAATATATATAAAGGCAAGGGTGACTCCTTAGACAGGGGAAATTATCGGGGTTTGAAAATGCTCGATCAAGGTCATGAAAGTTAGCGAAAGAGTCTTTGAATGCATGATCAGGGAAAGTGTTGCTATCAGCGACATGCAGTTTGGATTTATGCCGGGACGTGGCACAACTGATGCTATCTTCACTCTTAGGCAAATGCAAGAGAGGTACCTAGAGAAAAACAGGGAGTTATACCTAGTTTTTGTAGATCTGGAGAAGGCCTTCGACCGGGTGCCCAGGGAGGTAGTGCAGTGGGCTATGAGAAAACTTGGAGTAGAAGAGTGGTTGGTGCGTGTGATAATGAGAATGTATGAGGGGTCACGGACAGCAGTTAGAGTAAACGGGGGCCTGAGTGAAGAGTTCTCAGTGAAAGTTGGAGTTCACCAAGGCTCAGTTCTGAGCCCTTTACTGTTTGTTTTAGTCCTGGAGGCTCTGTCAAAGGAATTTAGGACAGGACTCCATATATGAAGATGATCTAGTTCCTATCGCAGATAGTGCGCAGGAAGCAGAGGCGAAGTTCAAAAGATGGAGGGAAGGTATGGCAAATATGGGTCTAAGAGTTAACATAGATAAAACAAAGGTCATGATTAGTGGAGTAGGGCGTGGAGCTATGGAAAGAAGCGGCGACTATCCATGCGCAGTATGTGGGAAGGGGGTGGGATGTAATTCAATTCAATGTTGTGTCTGTAGTGACTGGGTACACAAGAGATGTAGTGGAGCTAGAGGACCTTTGACAAGAATCATAGACTTTGAATGTGCAGTGTGCAAGGGAGATCTTGTATTAAATGACCCGCCTGTCAGTGTTGATTTCGACAGTGTAACGCTGGAGTGTGTGAAAAAGTTCTGTTACCTGGGCAATACAGTTTCCGCTGGAGGTGGCGCTGAAGCTAGCTCCATTGCTAGAGTCAGAAGTGGCTGGGGAAAGTTTAGAGAGCTGTTGCCACTCCTGACCATGAGAGGGCTCCCACCCCACCTTAAAGGGAAGGTGTATACCTCGTGTGTTAGGAGCGCGATGACCTATGCCTCCGAGACGTGGCCGGTTAAAGCGGAGGATGTCAATAGAATGGAACGAAATGAGAAGAGAATGGTGAGATGGATGTGTGGGGTTAATCTTAGGGACAGGGTATCGAGCGAGGAATTGAGAAGGCGTCTGGGCATTAGGAGTATCAGTGAAGTGATGCGCACGAGCCGACTTGGTTGGTTTGGACATGTGGAGAGAATGGATGATCAGAACTGGGTGAAGAAATGCCGGACAGTGAACTTGGGGGGAGCTGCGCGTAGGGGTGGACCTAGAATGACGTGGACTCGGGTACTCCGATCCGATCTCAAAATAAAGAACTTGACAACACAGGCGGCCCTTGACAGGACCGCCTGGAAAGCTGCCATTTAGGACGTGAGACTGTAACCACAGCTTCTGTGGACAAACGGTCTTTAAACTTGTATGTATGTACTGTATGTATGTATGTTGGGTATTATGTTATGTGAATAGCTGTAGTTTGATATGTTGGTGAGTGCTTGAATGTCTTGTGGTCCCAGGTGTCTAAAGTGTATGTTACATATTTTGTCTGGGCCACAGGTGGATGAGTGTTTGAGCTTGTCGATGATGTGCTATGTCTGACTGTTAATGCAGGGTGCATAGTCCGAATCTGTAGGGAATACTCGCTTTCGTCTGATGACTCGTCGATTGTTACAGTGGGGCTTAAGATGGCTGATTCGTGAAAAATTATTGATGAGAATATTTGCTTGTTGTTTGTTTGAAAGTATGGCGTCTGTTGTTATAATGGCTGCATGTGATTGTGTTATGTTACTGTTGGAAGTGTTAGGCCGTTTAGTGTTTTGTAGAGTTTGCTGGTTTTAGTTTTGTGATCAAGTGTTTGGAGGTAACTATTCCAGTCTATGTTGTGGAACCACCCCCCAGGAGCTGCAAATCACAGAGGAGAGCGACGGGGGCCAAACCGCCACAACATCCCCCTGCTCCCCTCCAGGGGGCATGAGGTCCTTGGAATGGCTTCAGTCGCCCGGGCAATTACCATATTTTTCGGCTTATAGGACGCGATATTTTATAGGACGCATTCTAAATTATACAAGTAGAAATTTTGAAAAAAAGTATCTATCTATCTATCTATTGCCGGACACCTTACTCCCCTTACGAGGGTGGCCATACACAGAATGCCCCCAAGCGGACTCATTCCCTGTGAGAGGGACAACCCGAGCCAGTTTAGTGAAGGACTTACAGGATTGACCACTCAATTTAGGATCCGTCCGACTCCGAGGCCCTCTGTGTATCTTGTTAGCACTATTTTTCTACAGTGGTGTTCGGCTAATCCATCCACTAACCTGCCTTACCCTTAGGTAAGCAGTACGGATTTGTATCAGGTTTACTCCCCTAGACAGGTTGCCAACCAAGGCTGACGAGTCCCATCCACCCGGATTTGTATAAGGTTGTCTCCCCTAGATGAGTTGCCTACCAAGGCTAACGAGTCCCATTCACCCGTATAAAGCCATAAAACAAACCTCGTAATTATGAAGAGCCACTTGCATGCTTTGTTTACATTTTGGCGCTCCTGTTCAGTCAAACAATACGGTGCAGTGTCTATTTTGGTACGCAATACTGTATCGTTACTGTACCGAAAGTTCAGTGTACCAGATCGTTGTACCGTAGCGTCAGGCCAAAACGTAAACATGCAAATAGCGTCTCCAGGATACTAGGTTTATTTACAATTTCGCCCATTACTGATATGTACAATACTCATAATGCCAAACAATTAGCATTACATTATACATTATTGGGCAATTATAATAGCATTGTGTACCATAGTGTTTAGTTTACATGTTACATCTGAGTATGTGTAGACTCGATTCCTGAGTTCGGAGCTTTTGCATTTGAATTTGGTTTGGATATACAGTACTGTATATCTAAAAATGTCACAAGACGAAGGTTGATTTTAGAGGCCTAATTTGGGGGGAAAAATTGCATCCTATAAGCCAAAAAATACGGTACCTAAGGGAGTTTAAACTAGTTAATCACATATTCCTTACTTCAGTATAATTAGGACAAAAGACTGAAACTGCACGTATGTGTGGAGCACTCAGTCTTAAAATGTTATGTATGTACAGTATGTATGTACTTCCGAGCATACCTGCAGATCATCAATTAAGTTTTGGTATCCCCCGTGCTTCCAGTTGACAGTGGGATTCCCGGGACACTCCTTGTAGTGAGACAACCCGGATCCAGACACGTCGTGCCAGTCATCCGAGCCATTGATACAGTTTTGAAAGCGACCCTCCCACTCCAACAGCTCGTCACCTAGTTTTGCCCATTTGTTAAGGGGTGAAAATCTGTAGGAAGAAAATACTAATAATAATAAAACAACTACTACTACCGTAAAGTGGGGTAACTTCGTACTGCGGTGATAACTTCGGACATCGGCGATAATAAGTAATTAGACATTGTCATTATATATTGGAAACGCTTTTTATTGTTTTTTTATGTGGGGTCCGTTTAGAGAAATGGCAAAGGAAGAGCATGTAAAAGTCCTAGGAAACTGACATGAGTATATGTACGCTAAAAAAATATTATATATACAGTCGACGCTCGATTTAACGGACTAATAGGGGGGAGACCGAGTCCGTTGCTGGAAAAAGTCCGTAGCTGGAAAATTGCCTTCGTATTTCGCCTTTTTTTTTTTTTTTTTTTTTTTTTGTGATTGAGGGACACAGGGACACGTTGTGCTGTACTGTCCCTGAAAACATAATAAAGGTCGTATTTGTCATTGATATGATAAATTTCACATGGGGAAAAAAACAAAACAAAAACAAGGAAGGATATCCCCGCAGCCACTGTTGGCATACTCCCTCCCCTCCCCGTCCCGGCCTCAACCCCGACCCCGTTACTGTGATAATGTTGATAAGCCTTGTGCTACACCCTATTGATAATGCAAAACTATTGAACACACTTAAAAGTGTATGTTATTTGGTCTCTATATAATCTGTGAATCATTTCCGATATGATAGAATTAAAGACATTTTTTTCCACCAACTCATAATCAGCAAAAACGACACAAATGTCAATTAAAAACATGTTATAATATTTCCCCATCATTTTGTGTATACCGTGGGAACAAAAAACAAAACAAAAATCTATCAAACGTAAATCTCCCGTCTCGGAAGCTCGGCGCCTAGACAGAGGGGAGGGTTGAACGATTTTTTTGACTTCTTATTTATTGTTTATCTATGTGCTGGAAGGATATTATATTTTTCAATTCCATCGCATTAGAAATGATTCAAAGATTACAGAAAGTCCAAATAAGACATAGTTATGTTAATGTATAAGGGATTTAGGTAGATGAATTAGATAGATAGATAGATAGAAAGAGAGTGTATATCGAGGGAAAAAAACAAAACAAAAAATCTATCAAACGTAAATCTTCCTTCTCTGCTCGCACGGAGGGGAGAGTTGAAATATTTTGTTGACTATCTTATTTATTATTTATCTATGTGCTGGAAGGATATTTTATTTTTCAATTCCATCACATTAGAAATGATTCAAAGATTACAAAAAGTCCAAATAAGACATAGTTATGTTAATGTATAAGGGATTTAGGTAGGTGCATTACTGTAAGAGATAAATAGATAGAGCAACGGACTTTGCTCCAACTTTTTTTCGAGCAACGGAATTTGTCCGTTGCTGGGTCCATTGTCCGGCTACGGACAGAGTCCGTTAAATCCGAAATCCGTTGTATCGGGGTCCGTTAAATCGAGCGTCGACTGTATGACGAAAATATGTAAATTTTTCGCTACCTTGCCAAACTTCTATCGCCCTGAAGAAATTTGTTTGTATGAATGATGTTGTGACTGATATAATTTTGTAGTAACATTACCAGAGACAACATCCACCAAAGGAAATTTGTTACACTTGTATAACGCTCTAGCTAGAACACTATCATTTAGCCGATTGTGTTTAAAAAAAAAAAAATTGCTAACTTCGGACATGGAACAAAACAATTGTTTGTTATTATTTGCCCTATGAAAATCATTCATAATACTTGTCCATCATTAACATGGTGGTAAAAGATCAAATAATCATTCTCTGAGTCCAAAAACCCATAAAAATGATATGCTATCCGATTTATGTATTTCGGATAATTCTGGATATATAATATACTGTATATAAATTAGGAGAGGCATATATCTTGTCCAATTTTTTTTTTATTTGCCGAAAGAAACACCAACAAATACGTTATACCTATAAAAATGCTCAAATTCATAAAAGTGTATATGCAGTGATATAGTATACATACCTATATATTTTCACTAGGCCTACTTAATTTTCGAGTTATTGATTAGACAGCATTGGTTATTTTTCCTGCTCAATATTTTCTAAGAGTGAGCTCAATGCCTAACGAGAACAGATCCAAACAGAATATATGTTAAACATCGTATATATCCCCCTCCTATACTGATTATACAGGCCTAAAAGTATTGACTGTGCATATTCTACTTAAACATCGGACAGGAATAAGCAGTAATAATAAAATATTAATATAAAATAGTAGGAGCCGAAAAATGAATGAAATAAGGCCACGCACGTACAGTACGTCCGAAGTTCTCCTCCGTTTGTCCGGAGTTATCCCAGCTTTCTTGGCAATCATTTTCCATAAGAAATCACCTATGTCCGAAGTTATCCATACATGTCCGAAGTTTTCAACTTTTCAAGCAAACTTCGGATATCATTTAGGATAAGGATAGCTCTCTTATTATGGGGGATAATTTTAGGAGGCTTCCTGGATTATGGCGCACTATCACCATACATCACTTGACCTAGTTAAATCTCTATAATGTGTTTACACTCAGGAGCAATTGTTAAAAAACATCGAAAAATGTCCGAAGCTACCCCATTTTACGGTACTACTACTACAACTACTAGGGGAGTTCACCTATTCTAATTATAGAAGTGTATCTACAAGCCGTGGCATAGTCAGTAGAGCCACGGCTGCTGATCAAAGGGTCAGCGAATCGAATCCTCACGCAAAATGTTATTGGTAAATGTCAAGCCCGGGCAACTTGACCTAGCAATTTGTGACAAACGCCTAATCTTCATGGCCGGAAATTAAGGTGAAAAAAAAAAATCTACGACAATAAATTTATAAAATTAACATCTAGACATAAAATTCAAATACAGTATGTATATGTTGTAGGGGTGGTTCTGTAGGAAATTAAATTTATTTGGATTTGGTTACATGGAGAGAAGCATGGGGGATCTGCGAATTCATGCGGAGGGGCTGGAGACTGTGGTGTCCGAGTGTACCTGTGAAAAGATTGTCTATTCTTTATCATATGCCATAGTCAGTAGAGCGTCGGATGCTGATCAAAGGGTCGGCGGATCGGATCCTCACTGTCAAAATGTTATTGGTATATGTCAAGCCCGGGCAACTTGACCTAGCGATTCGTGACAAACGCCTAATCTTCATGGCCACTCCTTCTCGGGAATTACGGCGTCTGGCATAAAAATAAATAAATAAATTGTATTTATGTGAGATATTAACCCCTTCTGTACCGGCGACGTCTTTTCCATTTTATTCTAGCTATATTTAGATGATTTTGTGTAGTTTAAGAAGGATCTGTAGTAGTAAAAAGGGTTAAGTGAGATAGTTCGAAGCCTGTTAATTGCTGCAGGCCCTTTTTAAACTGAATAAAATAGTCTAATAGTAGCAAGAATATAATAAAAGGGATGTCACCGGTACTGAAGGGGATAAATGAAGAGTTGATTTATTGCATATACAGTAAACCCTCGCTATCTCGGACCTCTACAAGTCGGAAACCCGCACTACTCGGACTGGCATCGGCCTCTCAGACATTCACTTCCGTATTTCGGACATTTCCGGCATCGTTCCGACCGTCTCTGACGTTGTCGGACTTTATATAAGTATTCGGAATATGTCCGTCATAACCGTCCTCTGATATCTCGAATATTTCCGAAATGTGTCGTAGCGGTGTCCGACAAAGGATGACGTGTCGGACGACCCCTCACGTAACCGGATAATAAGGGTGAATATCCGAGAAACAGAAGGGAGGTCCGACGCCATCTTACATCCGGGGCCCAAGCGCCCGGCTCGGATGCTGGGAGCGTCAGTCCGCACCAAGCTCTGTTGTGTTACACATCGACGCGTGCCATTATTTAGTTCACCATGCCTCCCAAGGATAAGCCTAAGCGTAAGGTGACTTCTGTATCACTTGAAACAAAGCTACAGATGCTAAATGATCTGAACAGTGGGATGAAAGCCAAGCAGCTTCAGGAGAAGTATAGCTTAGGCAGATCAACAATCTACGACTTCATCCGAGACAAGGAGAAAGTCCGACATCATGGCGTAGCTGTGCTTCATGGTCCTTCCACCGCCAAGATCTTTCGCAAGGCTAAGCTAGCCTATCAAGACATCGACGACGCAGTGCTGAAGTGGTACCAACAACTTCGTGCTGAGGGCGTACCAGTGAGAGGCATAGAGATCCAGCATGCAGCAGAACGTTTCGGCCAGCATCTTCATCACCAAGACTTCAAGGCTAGCGAGGGGTGGTTGTGGAGGTTCCGAAACCGCCATGGCCTCTCAAACAGGAGTATTTGTGGTGAAATCTTAAGCGCCGATACTTCGGCCATAGAACCCTTCATTGATCGCTTCCACGCCCTTATAACCGAGGAACACCTTCAACATTGGCAGCTCTATAACGGTGACGAGACTGGCTTATATTGGCGTTCTCTACCCTCCAACACACAGGCCCACCGAGAAATCACGTCCACACCTGGCCACAAAACTGTGAAGGAGCGCATTTCAGTGCTTTGCTGCGCTAATGCCGACGCAAGCCACCGTGTGACCCCTACAATCGTCGGCAAATCTCAGAAGCCGAGAGTAATTAAGGACCTCATCATTACCAAGCAACTCCCAGTCGACTATTATGGATCAAAGAAAGCTTGGTTTAACCAGGTCATCACCGAGGATTTCTTTCACAAGAGATTTGTACCCGACGTTCGCTCGTTCCAGAATCGAGTGTATGGTGTACCCTATGACGAAGCTGTTGCCATTTTGTTGCTCGACAACGCACCTGCCCACCCTTGTACCACGAAACTGGAGAGTGCAAACGGCAAAATTAAGACAATGTTCCTGCCTCCTAATACCACAAGTGTTATTCAGCCTATGGACCAAGGAATAATTGAAGCTTGCAAAAGGCGATACAAGAGGAAGTTCCTGGAACAATGCCTTGTCATCATAGAAGATGGGATGGACGAAGAAGGTTATGTGGATACACGCGGAAAGAAATCTCTACAAAAACTGAAGCAGTATACCCTGAAAGACTGCATCTACAATTGGGCAGAGGCGTGGCGCGAAGTGTCTTTCAACACACTGAGGAATGGTTGGACCAAGGTCTTAAATATCCCGAAGGTGCAAGATCCGGGTTTTGAAGGGTTTGGGGCAGCTGACTTCAGGAACCTCTTGAACCAGGGTAACCAGGGTGACCTCCCCGAAGAAGAAGTTGACGACTGGCTGCAAGAGGACAGAGACCTACCTGGACACGAGCATAAGACTGACGAACAAATTGCAGCCGAGGTGTTGGGGTAGCCCAGGAAGAGACCCAGGATGAGTCGGACGAAGAGACAGAGGGGGGGCCCAAGATATCAGTCTCGCATGCCCTGGACTCCTTTGACACCATTCTTCAGTATCTGACTCAAGTAAATGACTCAAAGTTGCAGTCCCTATACGAACCACTCCGTAATGGTCGATTCCATATTCAGAGGGCACACCTTGATCGGAAAAAACAACAGAAAATCAGCTCCTTTTTTGTACCCTCTGCTCCTCCCAGACCTCGTACTTCGTCTGCTACCAGTGGTGTGTCGCTTGCTAGCACCACCTCCCTCCCAAGTGTTTCCTCAGTTGCTAGCACCTCGTGGAGCACTGTAGACACTGTGCCACTCTCAGACTTAGACATGGATTTGGATGAATTAATGAGTAGCACGCCTGTGCCCATGGATATACCTGAACCTGACATTGTTTGTGAGGTGGAGAAGGACAGTGTGGGTAAGGGTAAAGGTAAGGGTTCCATGACAGGCAAGGGATATGGTCCTAAGAGTGGGGGTGTGAAGAACAGGGAGGTGGAGAAGAACAGGGAGGTGGAGAAGAACAGTGCGATGGACATTGAGGTGGAGAAGAACAGTGAGGTGAAGAAGGACAGTGAGAAGGGGAGTGACGTGGTCATGGACATTGAGGTGGAGAAGAACAGTGAGGTGAAGAAGGACAGTGAGAAGGGGAGTGAGGTGGTCATGGACAGTGAGGTGGAGAAGAACAGTGAGGTGGAGAAGGACAGTGAGGTGGAGAAGGACAGTGAGAAGGGGAGTGAGGTGGTCATGGACAGTGAGGTGGAGAAGGACAGTGAGGTGGAGAAGGACAGTGAGGTGGAGAAGGATAGTGAGGTGGAGAAGGACAGTGGGGTGAAGAAGGACAGTGAGGTGGAGAAGGACAGTGAGGTGGAGAAGGACAGTGAGGTGGAGAAGGACAGTGAGGTGGAGGTGGGGGGTGAAAAGGGGATGCTGCAGTAATTAATGCAGTGTTGGGGAGGGGGGAGGGAGGACATCAAGACTACAGACAAGAGCTATGAAGGGGTAAGTGTAATATAGCCTACTGTACAATACATATTGTAAAACTAAAATACATGTACTGTGTTTTCTATTACAGATTATAGGGTTCGAATAGGGTTGTCTTCGTTTTCTAGGTTGACGCGGACGTCTCTCTTGAGGTCGGATTTTTTCCGTAGTCTCCGATTTCATTGTTGTCTCGGACGGACATTGGTTAGGTCGGATTTTATCCTCTCTTAAGTCGGACATAAGTCGGACCCCGGACATCTCGGATTTTCGGTCATCTCGGACTGGGTCCCCCCAATTAGTCCGAGATAGCGAGGGTTTACTGTATCTCAATTAATGTTGTTTTGCATTAACTGTATAAATTTCTTATTTTGTATATACTGTACAGGATATGAACATATGCTTGTGTATTTATACATACTGTATATGTTTCATTCATCAGTTGTATGTGTGCGCTAATGTTTGTACTGTACAGTATATAGTATAATTTTGTATTGACCTTTGTTTTTGGATATTTTTTCTTTTCTTTTTAGGTTTAATCAGTTCTTCTTTGTCTGTTCATTACGCCATCAAAATATAATTTCATGAATAGAGTATATAAGGACATACCAGTATATACTACTGGGTATCTGCTCCTTTTGATATACTCATCATCATCATCATCTCCGACGCCTTGTTTCCCCCTGGGAAACCCCCACTAGAGGATGGCCATGACATAAACGTCTCCAAGCTACTTTGTCAAGACATGCCTCCCTTGCCCGTGCCACAATGCCCCTTCCACTACGTGGAAGTTTTTCTTCAATATATTTTTCCACTTTCTTTTCCCATACCATAGGTGGTCTTCCACTACTAGCGGTTCCACTCACCTGACTCCCATATATCTTTCTTGGCATTCTGTCTTCATTCATTCTCTGAACATGACCATTCCACCTCAAAGTACAGTGGTGCACCAACTTTCGCGGCCAATAGGGACCGCCGAAAGTGGCGCGAAAGTGCGATTAGCGAAAGTTGGGGCATTGAGGTAATGGGAATTAATTTAATAGGGACCGGGCATGTACGAAAACTCACTCCCAAGTTGAACAAACCTAGGCAACCAATGACAAAGAATTGCTATACACCAACGAAAACTGGAATTGGTACACTTACTTACAGGTACTCAATATTTTAATGAGTCTATAGTGCTGATTAGCAAGGCATAATAATGAATTACAGTTCTTATACTTCTTCTGAACCACCGCCATAGGCCTATGCAATGTTTTGGTAGAGTTCAGTTAGCGAACTTAGCGTTACGGTACGATACTGATGCTCCAACCGTATATGATACTATGAGGCGCATTTTGGCTCGAGCCAAAACTCAAGCAAAAATGCGCCTATAATTTGAACCAAGACATCAGTTTCAGTTAAGGCCACTAGATGGCATCATGGCGCCGCTTGAACCCAAAACAGTGCATTTGCAAATGGCGCCTATGGCGGTGGCACAGGTTAACCTTATAACCTTATGTCTAAGCATTGTAACCTATTATAATGCTTTGCTAATCAGTATTATAGACTCATTAAAGTATTGAATATCTGTAAGTAAGTGTACCAATTCCAGTTTTAGTTGGTTTAGCAATTCTGGGTCATTGGGTGACTAGGCTAGGTACGTTCAACATGAGTAGGCCTATTTGTAAGTACAAATAATTGTATTGAGTATTTGTAAGTATGTGTATTGATTAGTTATAGTTATTGGGTGACTATATACTGGTATTGGGTCGTGTTTCGACACAAACATTTATTTTTCCTCTACCGAATCCTCTTGCTTGTGGCTGAATAGGCCTTCATTTTCGAAGCTCGGGCGCGAAAATGCGAGTTTTTACCGCCAAACTCAAATCGGCGGGATATTTAGACACTGCCGCGAAAGTGCGATCCGCGAATCGAGATGTAGCGAAAGTTGGTGCACCACTGTACTTCTCTTTATCCACTCAACCACACCACAATCAATGCCCAAAGCCTGCTCTTCCATTCCAAAGGACTCGTACACTTCCCTATTACTTGGCCCATCTAGCCTATTCATGCCAGCTGCCATTCTGAAAAAGCTCATCTCCACAGCTCTCAGTTTGAAGAGGTCCTCGTCACTTGCCGTCCATGTCTCGCTTCCATACGAGAGTGTTGGGAGCAGCACAGTTTCTCAGTGACTTTTTGACTTCCTGGCTAACCATTCTTCCTTTGAGAATACAATCAAGTTCTCCAATCACCTTTCTCCCTTGCATTTTTCTCTCTTTTATCTCACTCTCCATTTTACCATATTTGCATAGTACAGCTCCCAAATACTTGAAACTTTCAACCTCTTCTAGTACTTAATTTTTCAATTTTATTTTACAACTTTTCTTGTGTTCTTTCTTGATTCTATATTTTTCCTTAAAATCTATGGTTTCATGCATTCTTCTCTCAAACACTATTACCTTACATTTCCCTACATTGACCTTTAACTTTCTCTTTTCACATACCCTGTCTAAGTCAGTGACCACTCTCTGAAGTTCAGCATTTTCCGCCAACAGGACTGCATCGTCCGCATATAGGCATGTTAAAATCTTCCATGTTCTTCCCTCTGATTCCAGTCTAGCTCCCACACCCATTGATACAGCCCTACATTCCCTAATCACTCCATCCATGTATATATTGAACAACCAAGCTGACATGACACATCCCTGTCTTACACCTACATTGACCTCAAAACTTTCACTTAACTTATCCCCTACCTTCACATTTGCCATTGCATTCCTATAAAAAGATTTTACTGCCATTAGCAACTTTCCTCCCACACCATATACTGTTAAGACATCCCACAGGCCCTCCCAGTCTACGTTGTCGTAGGCTTTTTTCAAATCCATGAATGCTGCATAGAGTTTTCTGTTTTTGGCCAGATATTTCTCTACCAACAATCGCATTGAGGCTATCTGGTCAACACAGCCCCTGCCCTTTCTGAAACCTCCCTGTTCCTCGCCTATTTTGTCATCCGTTATCTTCTGTAGCCTCGCTGTTACTACTCTTGCGTGTACCTTTCCAGGTATGCTAAGCAAGCTAATTCCCCTATAATTTTTACACTCTTCTTTACTACCCTTCCCTTTGTACAAGGGTACACTGCTTTCCTCCAGTCCTCTGGTACACTTTCCTTTTCCCATGCTAATTTGCATAACCTATGCATTATGTCAACAGCTTCTTCTCCATATTTCAGCATTTCACCTGGGATGTTATCTACTCCAGCAGCTTTGCCCATTTTAAGTCTATTGATTGCTTCTTTTACTTCTTCTCTGCTTATCTGGCTTTCAACTACCCTGTTTATTCTACCTCTCTCCATTCCTATGGATGAGATCTTTGCCTTCCCCCTACTCTTTACAGCTAAGCTACTAAAATGATCTTTCCATACTTTCACCACACGATCACCCTCTACCACTTCCCCATTCATGTCCCTCATCCTACCACCTGAGACACTCTCAGTCTTTTTCCCTCTGGCTTCTTTCACAGCTCTGTAGTATGCTTTCCTGTCATTCAGAAACTGTTCACTAATCTTTCTCCCATATGCCTCATCTGTCTTCCTTTTAGCGTCTTGTATCGCCCTCTTCACTCTTTGTTTCAAATTTGTATATTCTTCTTTCCTCGCATCTCTAGTTTCTCTAGGTATATTCTTTTGCAGCATACTCTTTCTGAACTCTTTCTTTTTTTTCACTATTTCTTCTATCTCTTTGCTAAACCATGCATTACCTTTCTTCTTCCACATTTTAAAGATTTTCTTCCCACATATTTTCTCAGCTGCTTTAATCATGGAGTCTCTTGTACCTTTCCATACTTCGTCTACAGTATTTCCCAGATCTATCATAACATCCATGTCCTTTATAGTCTCTTTCAGGATGTCCTTGTATTTTGTTGCATTACATTCTTCATTTAATTTTCTCACATTTATTCTCTCTACTGTCAGTTTTCTCTCTTTCCTCTCATATTTCCACTCTTTCCTTATCCTCACTTTTGTCAGCACTGTATAGTGGTCTGATCCTGTCAGCATACCTCTTACAGCTTTTGAATCTAAAATTCTTCCTTTTAGTCCGGAGTCCATCATGGCGTAGTCAATTAGAGATTTCTGTTCCTGCTCACCTTCACCTCTGTGCCATGTATATCTATGAATGTGACGATGTTCAAAAAATGTGTTCGCCAGAAACATCTCTCTCTCTGCACATACTTCTAAAAGGAAGTCACCATTCATATTCCTACCCTCCACACCCCATTTACCCACTGTACCTTCTATCTCCTCGTTTCCAACTCTACCATTCATGTCGCCTACTAATATTACTTGTGTATTACTTGATATACTGTATGTGAATATCCTTTTGATGAGTACTATTTACATATTTATGTGTAAAAATGTAAAGGAACATATAACAATAAACTTATTATTATTATTATTATTATTACAGTCAGGTCTCGATATACGCGATTAATTTGTACCGTGTGCGTACAGTGTATATCAAACCAGTTTATATCAAATAACAGGCCTTCTGGGAATTAATTCAATTCGTTCCAGCCACTTTCCTAAAGTCCCCTATTTGATTCATTAGCCTACCTTAAGCCAACATTATACCACCAACAAAAACTTATTTGCATGTCAGGCAGGTAATAACAGCATCAATAAGAACTGTTTTGGGCATGCTACTGACCTATTTTCATGTCAGGCACGCAATATCCTGCAACGTAAACAAACCACTCTCTGTTTTGTGTTGTCTGCTATGACCCGGGCGATCCGGAGAGGTCCGGCGCTGACCCGGAGTTGAAGCAGGACCCCCGTTGCCTGCAAATGTCTGCACATATACTGTACACATTCTTTCCGTTTTGTGGCCGACTTTGGATTTCTGGGGTTAGTGTGTCCAAACAAATCTGTGTATACGAAAGATGCGTGTATCGAGACCTTACTGTATTATTATTACTACTAAATAATAATAATGATTCGGATATTACCACCAACCACTTCCTGCTCAATAGCTGGGCTAAGGTGGGTGCCCTGATGATCAGGGACTTCAGTGAACAGTTGCCAGAGATTGCTAGAGCATGCCATCCACCACAACCTTGCAGCATAAATCACCATGTATCCTTGCAGTCTGGGACTATGCCTGATCAGTGGAAGCTAGTCAACGTAACACCGATATTCAAAAAAGGCAGCAAATCCCTACCCTGTAACTATCGTCCAATTAGCTTAACCTCAATTGTATGTAAAATGCTAGAAACGGCCATAAGAGACAGACTCGTAAATCACTTAGAGGCAAATAACTTACTTAAAGATTCTCAACACGGCTTTCGTAAAAAACGTTCCTGTTTAACAAACCTCTTAGACTTCTTCCACGATATCCTCAACCTCTACGATGAGAGTAAAGCTGTAGATATTATATACCTTGATTTTCAAAAGGCCTTTGACAAAGTTCCCCACAAACGTTTACTGCTAAAACTAAAAGCGCATGGAATACAAGACGGTGTGTTGAAATGGATAGAAAATTGGCTCAGCGACAGAAAGCAAAGAGTAGTCATAAACGGTAAGGCATCTAAATGGACCAATGTAAGTAGCGGGGTACCCCAGGGATCGGTACTAGGACCAATTCTCTTTCTAATTTACATCAACGACATAGATGAGGGTCTCACCTGTACAATCTCAAAATTTGCTGACGATACAAAAATTGCAAATAGCGTACTCTCAAAAGAACAAGTTGACGATATGCAACACAATCTAGATAAATTGTCATGTTGGGCCCAAATTTGGCAAATGAGTTTCAATGCGGATAAATGTAAAGTACTACATATCGGATACCTAAATGAGAAAGCAAACTATTCGATGAATGGCACTCAGCTTAAGAATGTAAACAGAGAAACCGATCTGGGAGTAACAATATCGAGTAACCTAAAACCGAGTCAACAATGTTCAGAAGTTGTTAAGAAGGCAAACAAAATAATTGGCTTTATAGGCAGGTCATTTGAGCATAAATCCAAAGAAGTTATCCTAACCCTTTACAATTCCTTAGTCTGCCCTCTTCTGGAATACTGCGTTCAATCCTGGTGCCCTTATTACCAAAAAGATATAAACAAGCTAGAACGAGTTTAACGTAGAGTTACCAAAATGATACCTAGCCTAAAGAACAAACCATACGAAGAACGTCTTAGAGAATTAAATCTATTTCCTTTAACCCAGCGCAGATTAAGAGGTGACTTAATTCAAGTGTTCAAAATCATCAAAGGCATCGACAATATGAACTGTAGTAAGTACTTCACTATCGACCAATCTAATTACACGCGGGGAAACGGTTGCAAAATTATTGGTAAATCTTTTAACTCACACGAATCTAAGAATTTCTTCTTCAATCGAGTTGTCAACTTGTGGAATGGGCTTCCCCGAGACGTTATAGACTGCAGCACCGTTGATTCATTTAAACTCCGCTTAGACAAATATCTTGCATCAAACCCGCGACTGACTGCGTTTGTAAATGAATAACTTTATTTTATCCCCCCCTCAGTTACTAACCCATCTGTCCCCTACTAACTTCCTAATCCTGCCACGGACATTAGTTCCAGGGCAGTAGTTCCCTTTCCAATGTTCCCTTACCCACTCTAAACCTCTGTTTGGACACTTGATCCTCAGTGTTTTGGAGGACAAGCAGCCTAGAAGGGTCACTAGACCTGTTGTTGCTTGATTTCCTTTGTTCTCCTTTGTACAACACTGGCATCTGCCAAATAACACACTGGCTGGCCTGAGACTAGTACCCTCGACCTCACGATTTGCAGGCGAGAGCTCTACCAACCGCCCTACGGCCTGTGGTCTGTTGTATAAAAAGGAATAATCTTATACAGAGTGGTTTGGAATAATCTATATTTCATTAATTTCACCATAACACCAAACACCCCCAATTAAATTAATTAAAAGTATATATGATCCACCGGGATTCGAACCCGGGTTATCACACAGAGATTTTTGCCACCTTAACCATTACACCACCAGGACGGTTAAAGGTTTATGCACACGCCTACGACTTATTATCCATTCTCGAATACTGGATATTAATCTAATCATGTTCATACTCCCAACCGTGCTATGGTAGGCCTAATGTTTAAGTGAGAGGAAAGGAATATTCATGGGGCACAGATCATATAGACCGGCCTCGCTACGAAATATCCCTGAACCTACTGATAATCTATATTTTATTAATTTCACCACAACACCAAACACCCCCAATGAAATTAATTAAAGTATATATGATCCACCGGGATTCGAACCCGGGTTATCACACACAGATTTTTGCCACCTTAACCATTACACCCCTTAAGGCCGGGTGATCCCATATGGCGTCAGCATATTTCGCGCCAAGCATTCAAATTTTCCATGGTGCAATCTCGGCCCTATCGGCCTTGTGATTAACTCCCCCTAGCTTGTCCCTACTCCCCCCCCCCCCCACCCTCTTCCCTACTCACAAGCACCCCTAACCATCCCCCCTACCTCTCCTGTGATTACATGACCATCTCTCCCAGAAGGCAGTGCTACACTGGCTGTGACTCATCAAATAATCTCCCTGGAAGTAACCCCCTGAACGGCTGGTGCCTATAACCTCTTCCTACCATACGTAATAGTTTACAACATTCAAAGTGGATGATATTTACAGAATGAAACGTAATGAGATGAGAATGGTGAGAAGTATGTTCGGTGCCAAACTGCAAGATACTGTACGATATCTAGTGAAGAGCTGAGGAGACAATTAGGTATCAAGAGTATCAGTGATGAGATGCATACTAGTTGTTGTTGTTGTTGTTCCCCAAGCTGCCTGGCCGAACAGCCCCAAGGCCCCGAGCAAGGCCAAGGCCATAACATCATACTAGTAGGCTTGGATGGTTTGGACATATGTCGAGGATGGATGAACTAAGTTAGGTGAAAAGATGCAAGTCCATGAATATGGAGGAAGCCGAACCAAGGGGCAGACCAAGAAAGACGCGGGAACAGACCTTACGGTCTGATCTTGAATTAAAAAGCCTGACAAGTGAGGCAGCTCTGAACAGGGCTGCCCGGAACGCCGCCATTAGGACATGAAACCGGAGCCGTACTTCGTGTGGAGCACTCGGTCTTTAAATTTATGTATGTACAGTATGCAAACTAATATTGTACAGTACTAATAAAACCTTACTAACTTTTCTTTGTAATAGTGCCCTAAGGAGTGAGGGTAAGTCTTCAGGTCCTCCTCCGAGCTCTCTGAGATTTTAGCCGCTACCATCACAAAAGCGTCCACCACTGACTCGGGCACGACTGATCCATCTTGTCTTACGAACTTGGTGCTTCCGTATCCTGAGTGAAAGCAAAGGAAAATTATGTGGGCTGGAAAATGAGCGACCATTAAAAACAGCCCTAAAATAGATTCCCTTCTGCTTAGGTATTGTTATTAAATATACAAGTTAAATATATGCTCTACAGTACCTATTATTCAATTATTCATTAGGAAGCAATAAAATGGCCGAAATATTTGCTTTTAGGTTGTGTTATCATGCATGTTTTCTACCAGTGGTAAACTTAGGAGATATTGGCTATACTGTATATTATATTTAGTCTTAGATACATGGGATAGGTATAACTATGTTTGTAGTAGAATAAGATAAGTGAATGTTCAAGTTTATTCTACTGTCATATCTCATAATTTTTGTGAACAATAATATCTGTATGGGTGCCAAGTTGATCAGACGTGTACTTAGAGTAAGATGTTATCATAGCAAATACACTGTACTGTACTAAGAGGGAAAAGAGTCGTAAAATTTAGTACATCCCGAAATTGGCGGGAAATCGATCACAACTCTGATATTCAAAATTGTGTTTGTAGCCAAGTCTTATTTTATATTTTGTCAAGCTAGGATGCCTTTATATATCACATGTGTGTGCGTGCAAAATACATCATTGAAGATACTTGAGATTTGAGTAAGTAATGTAATATTTTTGTTCAGTAATAAAGCAGTGCATGGATATACAGTACTGTATAATGGCTTCGATATCGTAGCTCTTTTCGCCAGCATTCATTAATCATTGTATTGTAGGATTTACAGGATGTTCTGGTTCATTTAATGTTGTGAGCTTGGTGTGGGATTGTGATAGCTTTGTTTCGGTGTATTCATCATTATCAAGCATTATAGTATTGCTGAGTTATATTGAATAGTACAGTATTAGGTTTAGAAAGCACGAATTCCCAAGTAAGCCGCGCTATCGACGATGGTGCTACACTTGCGTCCGCGCGCAGGCATAAAACTGGGGTAGCAGTTCGCTCCAGGCGACAGTCTAGGAATTGAGCTCAGAGGGTCAACAAGTGTGTGCCTGGAGAAAGGAGGAGACAGGAGTCTTAGTGTTTTAAGATACATCCTTGGTGATCATGTAGCTGAAGGATTATTTCACCGACTATGTAAGGTAACTTGTCCTGTTTTTTCCATTGCTAATTTCTATTGAAATTAATTATTTTTGTTAATGCATGCAAATTCCCACACCATGTTTTACAACTGATAGCTATTATATTAGGTTAAGGGCATACAAGTGTCATTTATTTTAGAGTTAAGACATTGTCATATATGTATTGATAGTGTATGCATTATGTGTTGCAAACATTTATTTATGCAATAGGTTAATAAGCTAAATTTTATAGCAGTGAATTTTGGACAGTTAGTTTGACAGTGTAGCCTAGTGCATGTTTAGATGGAGGCATCGATTTGATTACTATAAGGGGAAAGATTTTAGATTCATGTATAGCTGCTGATATTGTTATTTGGATTTGAGCTGCATAGTAGTTTGCTTATAATACCTAGTGAGTCAACCCATGAATTTGAATTAATTTTGTGGTCAAAGAACAGTACTGTACAGGTGATAGTAATAGTGATTTATAGGCTAGACAATATCAGGATAGGTCAGCCGGAGTATCATAGCTGCCTTTCTTTCGTAGATTCATAAACTATTTACTGTATATACAGTATATATATATATAATTATATATATATATATATATATTTTAATTTTATTTTATTAGTATACTGTAATAGCATGCAAATCTATGTGAGATCAGTGTTGTTGTTGTTGTTCCCCAAGCTGCCTGGCCGAACAGCCCCAAGGCCCCGAGCAAGACCAAGGCCATAACCGAGCGCCCCCACAGAACCCTCTCAGCCGACCACAATAAAGCATGGGTGACCGAAGCCATGGCGGGGAGCTGAGGAGGGCGACAGAAACGCCCGGGAAACCAAAGCCCCACCCAGGGCCCTGTGCCCCTCAGCAATTATGAAGAGAAAGCTGAGGGGCAAAGGAAAAAAAATGTGATGCTACATGTGAAATGTAGATTGGGAGGTCAATCCACGGAAGAGACGCCGTCACTTGAGATCTAGAAAATATATAAGTAAAAGGAACAGTCAGAGTAAGCTATTGGTATGGCAGAGATCGCTCAGTTCTCACTCTGATAGACCAGCCCATTACCATTGAGATCAGTGTTGACCTAGGATATGATAACAGGTTTGCACAGTCCAGTACATTGACTTTATTTTGTTGGGAAACTATTAGGAATGGTCCTGTATTTTATCTGTCATCTCAATATTCTTACCCCATCATCTGCAGTTGTCATTAACTTTAGAATATCCGTTAAATAAATTAGATCTGCACGCCAAAGCAGAAAATAGAACAGTGTTAATTTATGATCTTATTTGACTAATCAGATTATACTATATTGCAGGTTGAAATGTGATTCTATAGAAGTTACGCTATACCTCGTATACTGTATATTGAAGTAAAATGTTCCCATTCTTTCTTGAATTGGATACTATCTGAGCTGGAGAGATACCTGAGTTTCTTAGATGTGTTTTATCCGTTGCACACATAGGCTATCTTACCACCCTCATTCTTTACTCCTGGTGAAGATCTAGGACTAAGAAAAAGGGCTGTGTAACAGTATGTATGTATTATTGTGTTTCATCTCGCATGCATACCAGTTTCAAAAGTATATTGTCCCAGTTTGACACTCTTAACCCTTTCACGCACGTGTGGACGCATGGGTTGCCGATTAGCAATCAGAAATAGAGTTCTCTCAATCACATACAGTAATTACCTCTCCAAAATAAGTTTTCAGCCCACAGCTAACTCAAAGACAACTGCATAGGTTGAAGTAAATAAACTAAAGGTTTTTATACACCCCTGATGTATACACCCCTGACCCCGCCAAAGGCGGCTTTCTAGGGCCTTTCCTAGCTGTTGCTGAGAGGATTGGGTTCTAGTCATGTGGTGATGGGCTGGTCTTTCAGAGTGAGAACTGAGCGATCTCTGCCATATCCATAGCTTACTCTGACTGTTCCTTTAGCTTGTGTGTTTTCTGGATCTCAAGTGACGGCGTCTCTTCCGTGGATTGACCTCCCAATCTACCAAGATTGGAAGCCAAAGCATCACATTTTTCCCTTGCCCCTCAACTTTCTCTTCATAATTGCTGAGGGGCACAGGGCCCTGGGTGGGGCTTTGGTTTCCCGGGCGTTTCCGCACCCTCCTCAGCTCCCCGCCATGGAGTGGCTTCGGTCACCCAGGCTTTATTGTGGTCGGCAGGGAGGGTTCTGTGGGGGGCGCTCGGTTATGGCCTTGGAATTGCTCGGGGCTGTTCGGCCAGGCAGCTTGGGGAACCACAACAACAACAACAACATACACCCCTGATGGTCACAAAGGCTTTAAAGTATCCCAGAATAGGCTCATATCGCGTCCTATGCGTGAAAGGGTTAAGAGTGTCAAAAGTGTTGTTGTTGTAGTTTCCCAGACAATCTGGCCGAGCAGTCCCGAGTACGAAGCCGCTACAGATGCTTGGGCCCCCTTAGAGGCCAGGGTGAGATGAGATCTGACTCTTAGAGGGCAGCGGGGGAGGGGATCACCAGCCCACGGGCTTGCACCCCTGCGCCAATGTCTCCATCATCCACAGCCCCCTTTGCAGTGCCACCCAATCGGGCGATCTTGCCAGCACCTAGAAAGAAAAGTAGTACAGGAAAAACAGAAGGAGAGAAACGGCTAAGGTAGGGTAGAGGATGCAAAACCTCACTCTGGATAGGACCAGCCCTCACCATTAAGATTATATTGTTTTGTATGTTTGTATGTATGTATGTACTGTATACTGTATACTCAGGCACATACCCCATAGCTGGGGGTGGCTGACTCGAGACAGAGCCTGAACAGGGATAACACAGCACAGCACAACACAAAAAATCAAAATACAAATTCACACACATCTAGGTCACCCCGGAGAAGACCCAGAGACCAGGGATCATGGCACGCCAGCATTCCCCCCGGCCCCCGACCTCCCAGAGAAGGTCTGGTCTCAGCAGGCAGCTTTTGCAGCGAATCACATCACACTGCCCGCCCACCACGCATCCAGGCGTGTACAGTATATATACTGTACAGTATATACCGGCTACCCGGGCCAGGTGCCTGACGGACTATTTTCTAGTCCAACTGACACCCGACGCCCTCTCCCAAACGACCGCGTTTTCACTCATCTATTCACTAGCATTCTCAATTCATTCCTATTTATTACCACTTCTCTTGCCTGATCTATAGTCATTCCTTTATCTTCCAACGCTTGTACTACACATTTTCTCTATCTCAATGGAGGTCTTCCTACCCCTCTACCTCTCCTTGTATCTGAACCACATATTCTCTTTGTAAGCCTTTTATCTTCCATTCGCTCAACATGTCCATACCAGCATAGCACCCTTCTGTCCACTCTGGCCAACAAATGTTCCTGCTGCCCCACTCTCCTACGTATCTCTTCATTACTCAATCTGTCTCTACGAGTCACTCTACACATACTCCTCAAGCAGCTCATTTCCATCATATCCAGCTTTCTTCTCTCCTTTGCCTTCATAGCCCATGTCTCAGCCCCATACATCACTGTTGGTAAAACTATCCCTTGATAAATTGCACTAATAGCTTTCATTCAGAGATTTCTCACCTCCCACATACTTCTCATTGCTCCAAAAACTTTTCTTCCTTCACATATTCTTTGTTTTACCTCCATTTCCGTACCTTGATCCCTGCTTATCATTCCTCCTAGATATTTAAAACACTTCACTTGTTCCAGTATTTCCCCATCCAGCCACACATGTAGATGCACCTCTTATGTTGTTTTACATACATATATACATAAAATTTCAAGACCGAGTGCTCCACACATACGTGCAGTTTCAGTCTCTTGTCCTAATGGCGGCGTTCCAGGCAACCCTGTTAAGGGCTGCTTCACTTGTCAAGTTTTTGGATTTGAGATCGGCACGTATAGTCCGATCCCAGGTCTTCCTCGGTCCACCCCTTGGTGCAGCTCCCTCCACAATCACAGACCTTCATCTTTTCACACAATTTTGTTCATCTATGCTCTCCACATGTCCATACCATCCCAGTCTACATGTACGCATCTCCTCGCTAATACTCTCATCTCATCATTTGTTATTCTATCCTGCAGCTTGGCCCCACACATCCATCTCACCATTCTCATCTCATTACGTTCCATTCTGTTGACATCCTCTACTTTAACGGCTCATGTTTCTGAGGCATACGTCATTGCACTTCTAACACATGAGGCATACACCTTTCCCTTCAGGGGGAGAGGCATTCTTTTAATTTTCAGAATTGGCAGCAGTTCTCTGAACTTCCCCCAGCCACATCTAATTCTAGCGACAGTGGCAGCCTCGGCCCCACCACCGGCAGAGATGGTATCTCCTAGGTAACAAAACTTGTCCACCAGCTCCAATGACTCATTTCCAAAATTCACAGCTACAGGATCATCATTTAACACAAGCTCGCCTTTGCATACTACGCACTCAAATTTCTCTATTTCTGACTTATCCTTCGGCAGGGGTCCTTTTATTCTACTACAGCGCTTACTCCCATGGTGCACCCAACATGGACAGATTCTACATCGAATCGAGTTAGCGCCCATACCCTTTCCACACACTACACATGGGTATGCACCGCTCTTTTCCACATTGCCTCGTCTCAATCTACAATGCATAACATACATAAATCAGATGCCTTCCTTCCAGAGGAAGCACCCCAAATTGGGATGGCCATGGCAGAAACTGCCTCTTGGTTCACAGTCATGCCCCCGCTATCTCACGCCACAGTGCCACTTCCACTGAATGGATCAAGGCTATTAGCACTGAAGGAGCAGACCCACAGCAGCTCTTCACCCGAATGGCATTTCCACCACTGTTTTGCTATTTTCTTTTCCCCCGTGGGGGTCCTGACCAGAAGCATACCAATCACAGGAGTGTTCTGAAGACAGGAACCAGTGGTTCACTGCTACAGAAGCTGATTGCACCACCGAAGTGGCAGGCGGTGGGGTCGCCGCATCCCTACGCAAAAATAAGAAGAAATTGGAAAAGTTAAGATAGTGTAGGGTGTGTAGCACTTATGGTTTTATGTAAGAACTGTAAGCAAGAGTGTTTGTATCTTAAGATTAAGCTAGAATTGCTCTTTAAGTAACTGAGGCACAGAGAACAAAGGTGACCAGGTAGTGAAACAGTATACAGTAGGCCTATCTAGCAATCCATATACTCCACCTAAAGCTCTCCCCGGGAGTACTTCCCTGAATGATTGATGTATAAAACCTCCTCCTTATTTAGCTTATGATTAATGGATTAATCAAAGTTATGCAGTAATTAATATGGTAGGATGATGGTTAAATTGTTAAAAAATATTATTCATCATAACTTTTGAAAGTGGTGCTTCTACAGTTTATCCTGAATGAAAGCAAATAAAAGACTGTTGTGTTTGATTAGAAATGTCTGTTCAAATTTACATTTAAAAGTGTATTGTTATTATAATTATTAGGTTGGTTATGAGGATACTTGTGTGTGGTTATAATGTTAGTGATGCTTACAACTACAGTTCTACAATCTGATCTATAATTTATAAACTTGAAAAGTGAGGCAGCTGCCTGTAATGCTGCCTGCCAATAGGAACTAGAATGAAACCTTATATATTATGCATCACTCAGTCTTCAAAGTGTATTTATGTATGTAAGTTCAGTACTACAGTATCAACCCAAGAACTGTGTTTTTTTTTGTACAGTACTGCACCAGACATATTTTCTGGCAAAAATCGACCTCTCCTGAAATGCAAGCAACTATACAATAAAGTGTTGAAACTTGGCCAAGTCAAAAGACCCTAAAACAGCTTTGCTCAAATCCTCCTAGTTATCGAGTAAGTGTAAACATTTCATCAAATTATTACAAACGTATTGGTAGTCACAAAATTCTTGCTCTATTGAGGCACGTTGCAGTCCACCGTATAACCATTGATAGAGGGCGGGTGCCCAACCCCGAAAAGGGTTGAAATAGGGGAGCTATCCCCCCGCCAAAGGCGGCTTTCTAGGGCCTTTCCCAGCTGATGCTGAGAGGATTGGGTTCTAGTCATGTGGTGATGGGCTGGTCTATCAGAGTGAGAACTGAGCAATCTCTGCCATACCCATAGCTTACTCTGACTGTTCCTTTTACTTATATATTTTCTAGATCTCAAGTGACTCTAACGTGGATTGACCTCCCAATCTACCAAGATTGGAAGCCAAAGCGTCACATTTTTTCCCTTGCCCCTCAACTTTCTCTTCATAATTGCTGAGGGACACAGGGCCCTGGGTGGGGCTTTGGTTTCCCGGGCGTTTCCGCACCCTCCTCAGCTCCCCGCCATGGAGTGGCTTCGGTCACCCAGGCTTTGTTGTGGTCGGCGGGGAGGGTACTGTGGGGGCGCTCGGTTATGGCCTTGGCCTTGCTCAGGGCCTTGGGGCTGTTCGGCCAGGCAGCTTGGGGAACAACAACAACCATTGATAGAGGCACATCGCAGCTTACATGTTAATACAGTGCAGAAAGCCTAAAATATTTAGTTATATGGTATATTTCAGTTACTGTACCTGTCTGGACATTGGAAGCTTCGTCAGAAACTAAGCCGTTTTCTGCTGCCCACTCATAAACAACATTCCCTTCTTCACCATGGATCCAATGGGCTCCAACTTCAATAGAACTGTCTCCTAAAAAAAATATATATACCTGTATATATATATATAATGCCTATATATATATATATATATATATCATTATATTCTACAAATGTCCTTAACATCTAACCACTTACACAATGTAATGTGTAGGGTTAATAAATAAGGAATGATTGCAACTGCCGGGAATCGAACTCGGGACCCACAAACAGGACAACAGTGCTCTACCACTGTACCATCAATAAGGTTAAAGGCTTAGAACACACTCTTCGTACATAAACCTACACATTACATTGTGTAAGTGGTTAGATGTTAACCTATAAACGGCGAGCAGGGTGTATTGAACACCACTTCTGGGCGAGCATATTAGTCTCCATTCATGCCTATAATCGTCATTTTACGATAAATATCGTTATTACTTATTCATATGCACCTATTTTACCTTCACTATGAAGATAGCAACCTGTAACAACAATAAAACAAGTGGAAATATAATTTTTCTGGTCAAAATAGCGAATAAACATGGAGCAGCCCATTCATGAATTATGGAGCAAATTGAGGCAACCCCTCCTTTCACAAGGCCTCAAGCCTGACTGAGCTTACTCATTCACACTCTCCCTTGTGTAACACACTCGCTAGGCACATAAGCACATCCTTCACACAGTTTGCTAATGTTAGCACAAAAATATACCAACAAATTAGGGAATAACAGGGAAAATAGGTGATAATTGAAGGGGGAGGGGAAAGAGGGGATATGGAGGAGTGATATGAGGTATAGGGAAAAAAAATAAAATAAATAAAAAAAAATTGTTTAGTGCTACTGGGGCCTTTTAACCCTTCCAGCCCGGGTGTCCTTTTAAAAGGACACCGCGGCAGATGGGCCGGTACCCGGGTGTCCTGTTAAAATCTGTAAGCATGAAAGCCTATTAAGCTTGGTCTGAACGCTGTGCGTCCGACGCATGTAAACAAAGCCGGTCATTGCGTTACCGCACCTCCGAAAACAAGAAGGAGACGTCGGATCAATGTTGTTGTTGTATGATATGACGAAATTAGTGTCTGAAAAGCTCTGATATTGTCAACATCGCGGCGAAATTCGCTCCACGGAAATCGTCATCACAACTGAACCAGTTGACTTAGAGAGCTCTACTCAATGCCAGTCTACAAATTGGAAACCGCACTACGTTTAGGGATGCATGGGAAATTTCTAGCAGGTAAAATAACAAAGATACGGTAGCCTAGGCCTAGACATTTTTCGGCCAGATCGCCCGGATACGAGCTCCATCCTTTAGCAAGGCAGCCCGGGCCACGAGGGTTAAAATATTTTTTTTAGGCCTTCCCTCTTAGAGCTTTGCTGCCGTTGCCCAGTAAAACTTCTTAAGGGCTTTCTCGCCGTTGCCGGGTTACGGACGTTTGTAGAATATAATTATATTAAATAATATTGTGTTAATTGGCATTTCTTGTATAATACAGAGTATATATATATATACTATATATAGATATATATATACAGTATATATAAAAATAATTAAATACAAAAATATAAATAAATATTATGATTCTATCTATCTATCTATGAAACAGAAATCTCTCCTGCTGTATGTGTCAAGAATCTTAATGTGTTCTTTGACTCAAAACTTAGTTTTAAAAAGCAAATTGATCAAATACTGTAGTCAAAACTTGCAACTACCAGATTCGTAACCTATTTGCTGTCCGAAAATCGCTGGACAAACAGTGTCTTTTGACACTGATTCACTCTCAAATCTTGTCTCGCATAGACTACGGTAACTCTCTATGGTTTGACCTTACTTACTTACTTTTGATACTTTTGATGTGTTCGCCACTCTTCTAGCGGCACCAAGGAGCGCGGCGCCCCTCATTATGGGTGGTGATTTTGGTGTAGTAGACTGTTTGAAGCGACAGCTCGCTCCCTCGCGAGGATGGGCTCGTCTGGCACTTTTCGCAGTTCGACATCGAGGGCTCTCTTGAAGTTGTCTAACGAGACGTCCCTCATGTCTCTTACTCGCCGTGGGAGTTTGTTGAAGAGACGTGGGCCTCTGTGTGATAACCAGCCCTCTCGCAAGAGCCCATAGCACCCCTGTTATTCATCCGGGGGATTTCACATTCCCAGCCTCTCCTATCACTGAATTTCATGACTATCGGAGTATGTAGGTTTGGTACTAAACCCTCTGCGATTTTCCACGTGTATATTATTAGGCAACGTTCTCTTCTACGTTCCAGCGAGTACAGATTCAGTGCTCTTAAACGCTCCCAGTAGTGTAGATGTTTTATCGAACTTATATGCGAAGTGAAATTTCTTTGTACACTCTCTAAGTAATTTATTTCACCTGCTTTGTATGGGGATGTTAATATGCTACAGTATTCAAGCCGCGGTAGCACTAGAGATTTGAAGAGCGTTATCATAGGTAATTCACCGCGTGTTTTAAATGTACGTAGAATCCAGCCCGTTAGACGTTTCGCAGCCGCAACTTTGACCTGGTTATGTACTTTGAAACCCATATTTTCAGACATTAATACCCCAAGGTCTTTCACACTGTCTTTCCGTTCTATTATGTGGTTAGATTCTGTTAAGTAATTTGTAATTTCTTTAACGCCATTATTATCTCCGTACCGTATTAATCAGAATTTTTCTTCATTGAATTGCATGTTGTTTTCACTGGAACACTACATTCATGTCTTCCTGCAGTCGGCCCGTGTCCTCTTGTGTTTACTATCTTGCTTAATTTTGTGTCATCAGCAAAAGACGACACCGTACTGTGTCTAGTGTTGGTATCTATGTCGCAAATTAGTATGAGGAACAGAAGGGGCGCTAGCACTGTTCCTTGAGGCACTGAGCTTTTGACATCCGAAGGCTCAGATGTTACTTGGTATACTGCTACTGATTGTTTTCGGTTTACTAGGAAATTGTATATCCACCTTCCGATTTCCCCGTTATATCTTTTGCTTTGAGTTTGTGGGCTATTATACCATGGTCACATTTATCAAATGCCTTAGCAAAATCGGTGTAAATGACATCCACGTTTTTCTTTTCTTCTAGCGCTTTAAATTTTTTGTCATAGTGTTCCAAAAGTTGTGAGAGACATGATCTTTCCGCTCTGAATCCATGTTGACCGGTGTTGTGTAGTTCATTTGCCTCCATGAATGTCTACCCAAATATTTGCTACGAAAACTGCTGTCAGTAATAAATTGTGCTACTCGACTGGTTTTGGCCTCCCACCTAGAACGCCTACTACATCGAGTTTGATCGAGTTGCATTGGCTCCCGATAAAGGCCAGAATTGAGTTCAATGGTTTTCAAAGGGGTTAAGTTTGGTGAGCCTAAATACTTGGCTGAACTTTTGCTCCCCCAACGGGATCGACCTTGTATGTGTCTGCGCAGTGGGGATGATCTTTTAAGATTGGATGAGCCTACCGTTGCTTATCAGTCGGCTTTTGTATCTCGTGCTTTCTCCCACACAGCTCCAAGGTTGTAAAACCGGTTGCCGGACTCTATTAAGCAGTCTATATCTGTTGAGTCCTTCAAGAAGCATTAAAAAACCTTTGTTTCAAAAGTGTTATGACCTGGGGAATGGTGTAGTGACAGATGATTATAGAGTTTAGTGGTTATAATTATTGTATTAATAACTATCTATCTATCTATTGCCCGACGCCGTGATCCCCGAAGGGGTAGCCACGAACAAACTGCCCCATGCACCTCTGTCCCCAGTCAGTCGACGTCCCTCCCCCCAACCAGCACCGCCTTCGTTCATATACTTCCTCACTCCATCCTTCCACCTCTCTTTCGGTCTACCTCTCCCTCTCTGTCCCTCCACCTCACTCTCGTAATCATTCTCTCGCTTTCCATACATTCCATATTTAAGAAGGGAAAGAGAAATGAACCAGGGAATTATAGACCAGTCAGTTTGACAAGTGTTGTGTGTAAACTAATGGAAACGGTAATTAGAGAAGGAATAATGGATCATATGAAGTCAAACCAACTTTTCAGTGGGAGACAGTTCGGATTCTTGCCGGGGAGGTCGACGGTACTACAGCTAATTAAGGTGGTAGATGATTGGATGCAAATTCTAGAAGATGGTGATGTAATAGATGTGGTATATTGCGATTTTATGAAGGCCTTCGATAAGGTCCCACATAAAAGGTTAATAGAGAAAGTTAGAAGCTATAATATAGGGGAGAAATGTGTGAAATGGATAGAAGCCTTCCTGAAAGATCGGAGACAGAGGGTACTGGTGAATGGAATAGGCTCGGGGTGGAGGGATATTACAAGTGGGGTACCTCAGGGATCTGTGTTGGGACCACTGCTGTTCGTTATATTTATCAACGACTTGCCTGAAGTTATAACTAATGGAAGTGAGGCATACCTGTATGCGGATGACACTAAGCTGTATAGAAGAGTGAGGAGTAAGGAAGATATGGGTTTGCTTCAAGGAGATGTGGAGGGCATGAAGGGATGGTCTGAGCATTGGTTAATGCCTTTTCATCCAAAAAAATGCAAGTACATGCGGATTGGGACCAGCAAGATAGACAAGGTAGGATACAGTATGTATGAAGTGATGGAGGAAGTGAATGCAGAAAAGGATATATGAGTAGTGATAGACAATAAGTTAAATTTCTCAGAACATTTAGCAGAAAAGATAAACAAAGCCAATAGAATTGTAGGGCTGATAAGGAGGACATTTGTGTCACTTGACGAAGAAATCTTCAGGAATCTCTATACAGCGCTGGTTAGGCTGCACCTGGAATATGCGAACCAGGTGTGGGCTCCATATATGGTAAAGGATATAGAAGCAGTGGAGAAAGTGCAGAGGAGAGCTAGCAAGCTGGTACCAACGTTGAAGAACGCGGGCTATGAGCAGAGGTTGAGGACACCGGGGCTTCCGACACTGGCATATAGGAGAAAGAGAGGGGATATGATAGAGACTTTTAAGATAGTGTCAGGAAAGTACGATGAGGATGTGTGTGAAGGTATCTTCTTGATGCGGGAGGGAACAAGAACGAGAGGACACTCTAAGAAAATTTACAAAGAAAGAAATAGGCTTGAGAAGGCAAAGAACTCATTTTGTGATAGAGTGGTAAATGAGTGGAACGCACTGCCCCAGTATGTAGTCGATTCCGAATCAATAAGGGAGTTTAAAAGTAATCTTGATAAAGCATGGGGAAGACAAGATTTGAAGTTTGATTATAAAACAAAAATACAGAATAGTAAAAATGTTGCGTCTGCTACCGCCGCCGCCAACACCGTGAACGACCGCAGCAGTGCAAGTACTGGTACTGAGCTGGATACACAGGCATAGTTTGCCTTTTTCCAGAGGATCTACTGTAAGAAACTGTAAGAAATATGGCCGAACCATCTCAAGTTGTTCCTTATCACACTTTCCAGCACATCTACCTCCACACCACACCTCCTTCTTACTTCCTCATTAGTCTGTCTATCCCTCCATGTAACTCCGCACGCACTTCTTAAGTAATTCATTTCCACTGCTCTCACTCTTGGTCTGAGTCTCTCGACCAACGTCCATGCTTCGCTTCCGTAAGTCAGTGTCGGGATTACCACACTGTCATGCAAGGACTTCCATACTGACCACCCTATTTCTTGTTACTGCTTTCAGCGTTCCTACAACCCTCTTCCGCACTTCTTCATCCATAGTCCCATCTTTACTCAAACACTGCCCAGATACTTAAAAAAGTTGACGATCTCCATAGCCTGACCATTCAGCTTCACCTCACACTCTGTGACTTCACCCCTTTCGAAGACCATAACCTTGCTCTTCCCCGCATTTACCTTCAAATTCCGTTTTTCGCACACTGTTCCAAACTCATTTACCAGACCCTGCAACTCCCATTCATTATCACTCATCAGAACTGTATCATCCGCAAACAGCAGTAGGGGAGAGCGGTGATGGTTCGGACGGAAGGATGGTTCGGACAGTGCATTTCCTGAGAAACGTATGGGACCTAAGGCCCCGAGACTTTGCGTGAAACTGCGAGAGTTTGTGTACTTTTATCACGCGTGATTTGGTTCCTACATTAGCTACACTTTTTAATGCAGGTCCGATTTTATGGTTTTTTGCACTACCTATGTAATATTTTCACTTTATATCGTAAGCTCTACCTCCATGACCAGCGAAATATGCATTATTATGGTGAAACTATGTTGTATGCCGAAGATATTGCCATAAATAACAAATGCCGAAGTCGCTTGTGTGAACGTTGAGCGTACCCATCAATTAACTACAGTATATAGATTCGGGATCATTCGGACAATTGAGGGTGGTGATGGTTCGGACCAGTCCGAACCATCCTTCCGACTAATTACCAAAAAATTACCCATCAATTGATAACACTACTTCTTGTAAACATCTATATTATGAACACATAATGAAACACAACTCTTAACACCTTAAGAGCGGCCTATGCAGTTTATTTATATGTACCGCCCAGCGGGGTGTTTTTAGCCAAAATAGGTCTGTTTACGTGATCATTTTCATGCCTAAATAAGACCCAGAACGTAAAACAAGTATCTATCCCTGAAAGGGCATAAACAGAGCTTTCGAATGACACCATAACGATCCTTTTATGATGGCTAGTTTTCTTGCAATAACCGTGCAACGCGAGTGCAAAAAGCATGTAATTAGCCACTTTCCCGATACAATTCCTTATATAGCGAGTGAGAGAGGGAGGAGGGAGCTGGGATTCGTGTCAGTATGTTCGCCGCGGTGGTCTGGAGCAGTCATACGCTCGCTACTCTCCTGCCACCACTTGTCTCTCTCTCTCAGCAACATTACGTGCTGAAATTGCCACTCGACCTATGTCGAGCGCCGCCACATAGTCCAGCTTTATTTAACTCGACTTATGTTGCTCGCCGCTAATTAAGGGTTAATATCCATCAGGGAATAATATATTTACATTTTATTATGTATTTATCTGTGCTAATACAATATAAAATAAACTAAGTCAATTATGTAATTTATTTGAAGTAACATAGTCCTAATCCATACATTAAAATGTAAAACTTGCAAACTAAACAAACCAAAATTGGGACAAGGACAATATAAAGTCAAATTAAATTATCAAAATCGCTATGTGGAAACAACGCTTACTAAAATGAAAATTATTAAATAAAAGAACACAATCCACCACATAGGGTGTACATTACTACATGAGCAAGTTAATCTGTTTCCCAAGCAAACTAATCGCACATATAACAACGCACTATCGTCACGTTAAAGGAAGTAGTCAAGTTTGGGAAGTCCGGGACGTTCTGGCAAATTTTACTAAACTCTGCATGAATAAAGAAACTACATGTTAAATGTCAAAATATTATTTAAAATCAATTTTGCAACATGACAAGACATTAACAATAGTACAAAATACAAATATTGATAAGATATCTATACTATTACAAAATAATATATAAAATACAGTACAGCACTCACTAACGATAGTGCTATCGGGTAGGTACCTGTAAGCATAGCATGCCTCAAGTGACCCCTATCAATAACTACCCTACAAATAACCTACATTTATAGCACAAATAAACTAAGGAAATCGCAAAAGTAAGCAATTGATACTATCGACAATGAATACATATAATATAAAGACAAATAATTGCAAAATATGAAGTAACAACAGATTTAAACAAAGAGTACTCTTTTAACAAGAACAATAAATTTAAAAAATCATCAATATTAATATTAATAATAATAATAATAATAATAATAGAAAAAGAAAAAGATAAACAATAAATACAGACAAAAAGTAAGCAGAGGTTATACAAGAAACTTCAAGTTAAAAATGCTTGATTAAAATTATTGATGTCAAATTTTAGAATACAGTCACAATAATTGACCCTAAAAAGATTAAATTAATGGAACAATTTACTTGCCTCAAAACCTCTGTCCACTAAGAGTCTGTATAGTAACCTAGCTCTAGCCCAAAAGTCATCTACTTTAGTGCAGATTTTACAAAATCTTATTAATTGGGAATAAAAACAATTATAAGTTATTTTACTATCGATATTACTAGGGAAAGGAAAGTTTATTACGTTAAAATTAAAATCATCAACTTTGTGATATACTTTAAGTATGCACTGTTCATTAACAATCTCTATATTTATATCAAGAAAATTTTCAACTTTATAATTTACGTTACATTGTGTGAGGGGAATAGAATTAGGGTAAATAAGTTTAGCAACTTGATTAAAATTTAACAAATTGCAAACAAGAATATCATCAATATATCTACTATTATTACTTAACAGTTTAGCAAGTGCTAATTTTTCTGGAATTTTATTTTTCTTGCTACTGTCAACTAAGTCTTTTATATATTTAAATTCTAAAGCAAGCAAGAATAAGTCTGCAATTAAAGGGCTAGCATTTCCACCCATAGGAATTCCTAATATTTGTTTGAAAATGTACGGCCCGAATCTAACATAAGTATTGAAAAGGAGGAATTTAAGGGCATCTTTAAGTTTAGTTCTATCAAAATATACAGAACTAGTGGGAGTAGAGCTAAGTGATGCATTATTAAAATATGTATAAACATTTATGAAATAATTATCATTCCTAACGAACCTGTCAAAGTGCAAATCTATAATAAAGCAAAGCTCTGAATATACTAAATCTAAAGGCAAATTGGTATACAAAGTTGAAAAGTCGAAGCTATGTACCGAGGTAACTTTCGGCATGGTATTTATTTTATCAATAACTTCTAACGAATTGTCAACACTCCAATAATAGTTAATGCCAGTTCTTCTCATGATGGTATTACAATATCTTTTATGAGTACTTTTAATGTATTTTAAGCAATTTACGACTTGTTCTGATAGAGCTTTAGTGGTAGCAAATTTTGCTCCGGCAATAAAGCGATATTTATAAGGTCTTTTATGAAATTTAGGTAACATGTATAATTTTGCAATGCACTTGTTCTTATCAGAAAGTTTAATATCAAATATTATATTTTTCTTGGTATGTTCATCGATTAAGTTATCAATATTCAGATTATTTTGAATTTCATAAACAGAATTACCGCAAATATTTTTACGTAATATGTTACCCTTAACCCGGGAGCTGCGGGGAGACTCTTAAGAGTTCCCCCGGCGCACTGCGGGGAGACTCTTAAGAGTCAGAGAAAATAAAAATCAACTTTTGACATCGAAAAAAAAAAAAAATTTATATTTTTTTTTTTTATTTTTATTTTTTTTTGGCCCCTGGGCCATGCAAAATCTCAGTCCTCTACCTCCCCTCCTTCCCCACTTTCCTCCTCTCCTTCAGTTATCACCTATTTTCCCTGTTATTCCCTTATTCTGAGGTATATTTTCGTGCTAACATTAGAAATCCGATTGGAGGGTGTGGTCATCACTGATAGCAAGCGAGTGCAAGAGAGAGAGAGAGAGTATAGATCGACTGTGTCTCAGTGGCCTTGGGGGAAATTGGCGGGAAAGCAGATTGCCTCACCCATACATTATACAACTCGCGGGCTATATCTCTGATTTTGACCATCCAAACGCTGTTTTCACTCGTTTTATTGTTGTTTCAGGTTAATACCTTTATAATCAACCCATAATAGGCGCATATGGATAAGTATTAATGCTATTAATGGCACAATGAATATTTTAGTGGCGGAAAACACCTCAAATACGTCAGCACAGGGGGACGTTTCCAATTACCCCCATGCGCACTTCAGAGGTTAATACCTAATTCTTTTTTCATATTTTCAAGATAAAATTTCTTACATGTGAAGCTATAATTATTGCTGGCTTTATCTACTGTAGTGATTACAAAATGTTTATGTAAATTTATTAAATCAGCTTTAAGCTTATTATAATTATAGTCTATAAAATCTGAAAGATTAAATTCATTTTTAAGCGAGAAAATTTTATTTCTAATTAACTTAATTAATAATTTAGACCATGCTTCTAGTTCTCTCGCATTGCAGCACGCAATTTTTAACAATTTATCTTTTAATATATTGACTGAAAAAACAATATCTTTTAAAATTATGCCCCATGTTACTTTATTACTCCCTATTCTAAATTTAAACCCTTTACGACATAGCTCCGCTAATTTGTCGTTTGCAAAATGTTTAACTAGTTCTACATCACCTGTTAATATGTGACATATCGGACTATAAATGAACTTTGCTAGTGCATCACGTCTGCTAGCTGGCATATCCATGACTCTTTCACACACGCATTTATTATTATTGAAAATATCATTATCTGAAAGATTTCCTAAAACTTTATTATAATTACAAATAATAGACCCAACAGGTCGTTCATATGAATACACTATTAATGGTTTGAAATCTTTACAACCATCTGGTAACATGGACTTAACTTTCTTTGAATTAATAAGACTGTTAACATTAATTTTGTCTAAAATTTTAGAGGAATAATTTAAAGTGGACATGACTTTATCTTTAATACGGTTATCTTTGGATTTCTTAGAATTAGCTCTAATATATCCCATAAAAGCAAAGACTATGTTCTTAAATTTATTTGTGAAATTATGTTTATTATTTAGAATATTTTCTATAAAAGGAGCAAAACTTTTCTTTTGTAGGCCTTTCAATGAATCTTTTAATTTTTTAATTCCGAAATTTTGATATAATGAATATAAATTATTAACAATAATTTTAATATCAGACCTGCTTTTCTTTTTATTGAATGTATTTAGTCTTCTATTACCGTGTCTACCAGGTCTTCTGTTTAAAACAGGGAAGTTAAAATATGGGTTATTAAAATAGTTTTTTAATAAATCTTTATACAAAATGTTGCCTACATTTTTTATTTGATTGTTAAGTCCAAATGGATAGATGGTCATTAATTTTCCAATCCAATAATTTTCTCTATCTAAAACATATTGATTACTTTGAACAATTTCTATAATTTTGTATTTACAATCAAATTTAGTACAATCTGTGTTAAAATGCTTATATAGAAGAATCTTGGAGTCGATGCCGTTCTTAATTCCTGATCTATGCCCGTAGGCTCTTTCTCTTAAACATTGCTCCGTCTTTCCAACATATTGTATACCACATTTCTCACAGGTTATTAAATAGATAACATTCTTTACTTTACATGGAGATGTTACATTAACAGAAGAATTTAGAAACAAAAATTTTGTATTGGTAATGTAACTTTTAAAAAATGTTTGATGTTCAAAATTAAATTCATTCACACAGAGTTTACATTTACAGTTATCATCGAAAAGACGCCGGTTATTTTCATTATTATTTTTCATTTTTAAGTTTTTATAATTTTGCCGGGTGCGAGGGTACATAGAATATTCTGACACATAGTCCGTGGCCGGTCCTGGTTCGTCAACGAGTACAAGTAAAGGAAGGGACAGTACATGGGGAACACGTCGTATACTAATGTTGCCACTAGTACAGACCGTCCTCACATCTATACTGTCCCTGAATATTGTTTATACAAATAAAGGTACTGTATGTTTATTTGATTTATGGATAAGTACATTATCCATAATTCTGGTTAAGTATAATCCAGTTTGTTTTCAATATTATTTGTTTACAAATATGAAGAAGTTAATTTCGATTATGAAGTTTAATTTTGTATTTTAGCAAAATAACATGTCTTTGAATTGATAAATTCTTGTTTTTAGCAAATCCAACTCACATAATTTTAAGATTATGCCAATTAATATACATGACCGAACCATCCCACCCTTCTGACCGAACCATCACCACTGGTAGGGAAGGTTCGGACGATTTAGAAACTTGTGTTTCGGAAACTATAGCTCAAAACTGAAAAGAGCTAAGGGTTTGAAATAATTAGGCTAAAGAACCAAATAACGAAGCAACATTTTAACATCAACTAGATTATCTATCTATCTATCTATCTATTGCCTGACGCCGTGATCCCCGAAGGGGTGGCCACGAACGAACCGCCCCCATCCACCTCTGTCCCCAGTCAGTCGACGCCCCTCCCCCCAACCAGCACCGCCTTCGTAACTAGATTATACTACTGCTTAAACCTGAATTTCTACAAATATTTAAAAAAAAAAGTATCCGAACCATCACCGCTCTCCCCTATATATATTGTGTTGTAAATATGTTAATGTTGTTTTATTGAAATTTTGTTTTGTGTTCGAGCGCTTGCGAATTCATTTTGAAGATTGAGCGCTCTTTTAAATAAGTAAAATGATAGCACTATGATTAGTGAGTGATGTATGTTTTTTGTACTTTTGTTGATGTATATGCTCAGTATATGCTCAGGCCCAATCCCCACTTTTCCTATTTTTATTTTCTATTTTACTCTATTTTATTATTTTTTGCTTTTATTTTCTTGGTCTTGTCAAATTGCAAATTTAGCTTTATATAAAATTTGATATAAATTGTAGTTTCTTTATTCATACAGAATTCAGTAAAATTTACCAGAACGTCCCAGACTTCCCAAATTGACTAATTCCTTGAACATGACAAGGTGCATTGTTATATGTGCGATCAGTTTACTTGGGAAACAAATTGACTTGCTCATGTAGTTGTGTAAACCCTATGTGGTGGATTGTGTTCTTTTATTTCAAAATTTTGTTTTATTAAGCATTGTTTCCACATGGCGATTTTGATCAGTTCTTTTGCATTTATCTTGTATCGTTCCAGTTTTAGTTTGTTTATTTTGCAAGTTTTACATTATAATTATTATTATAGTATTATTATTGTCAGACGCTGTGATCCCCGAAGGGGTGGCCACGAATGAAACGGCCCCATGCACCTCTGTCCCCAGTCAGTCGATGCCCCTCCTCCCATCCAGCACCGCCTTCACTCATATACTTCTTAACTCCATCCTTCCACCTCTCACTCGGTCTACCTCTCCCTCCCTGTCCTTCCACCTCACTCTCATACACTCTTAGTCATTCTCTCGCTTCCCATACGTTCCACATGGCCGAACCATCTCAAGGTGTTCCTTTTCACACTTTCCACCTTAATTTTATGCAAAATTACCTCTTGACAGGTAAATAAAAAAATAATAACTGTATCTGACTGATGGAGCCCAAGTAAAACATACCTTTTTTAACAGTATGAACTCTGCCTCCAAGTCTCTCCTGAGCTTCTATCAAAAGAATATCTTCAACACCCTCCCGAAGTAGTTGTTGTGCAGCTGCCAGACCTGCCACACCTCCCCCAATGATGCAAACGCGCACGTGTTGGCCCACCACGTTCATCTTAAATTCTCAATTGGCTGAAAGGAGAGAGAGGAGTGGGGATTGAGAGAGAAAAGAGATTCAGAGGGTAGGGAAAATAGACTCAGCAGTAATCAAGGGGTACCAGTAGCTATGAGCCGAAGGTGTGCCAGTTCGAGGGATAGAGATACAGCACACCGCGGAGAAGTTTGCTCGCCATCTTGATCACCCAAAATTTCAAGTGTAGCGAAATCTTGAGTGCCGACACAGCAGCGATTGGTCCATTGACTCAGCACCTTAAGGGGGACCGACCGGTTATTTACTAACTCCCAGGCCTTACTTCCAATGTAAATGCAATTTGGCACAGGTGTATGTGACCATAAAACTAGGTCAACATTTTATTTATTTATTTATTATTATTTTTATTATTACTGTATTATTATTATTATTTTTTTATTTTTTATTTTTTTTTTGCTTTTTTCTTACAATTTAGGTAAAACAAATGTTGCAAACTATAGAACTACTACGACCCATTCTACTCCTATAGAAATCCCTATATCACGTGCTGTATGTGATCAAACAACTCACAATAGGTGTGTCTGTAGTTGCTATAAAGAACATTTTATATATATTGTGTATTTTTGGATTTGCTACCCCCAAAATGGGAATTGGGCCTGAGCATATAGATAGATTTTTGTATTTAAGTGATTATGAATTAAGGTGAAATTATTTTGTAGAATTTTACGACTGTGACAACATGCTGCAACCAAACAAAGTTGGCTAGAGTAAATTGGCTTTATAGGACTTGTAGTGTTTTTAATTACCTTTCCAATGGTATATACACCATTCCTATAGGCCCAATACAAATTTTAGAGTAACATCCAAAAGTGCGACAATATAGGTTCTGAGAAAAACATGTGAAAGTCTAAGGTAATTAGGTGAACATTTTTACTTTTGTTTTTTAGATTTACAATATTTTACGCAGGAACATGGCAAAGTAGAAGATAAAGCATATGGGAGGTTGTAGAGTAGCTTACGCTCTTTCGAATTATATAGGTATGCTCCTCGTACGACCAGTAGTTACTGAGCATGTTAATTTCAAATTTTGTTATATAACGTTTTTTAGAATTACAGGAAAAGTTTGGAAAACATAAAAAAAACTATTTCCAATGGATTTTCACTAATAACATTTCACTGGCTTATGAAGGGATGTTGACTCTTGTTGAGTAAACAGCTATTGTGATTTTCAGGATTTCCAGTTTTTTAAGCCTAAATTAACCGGTCGGTCCCCTTAACCTAAGATGGGGGGTATGAGACACCACACTCCTGTGCTGACGTATTTGAGCTGTTCCCATCACTAACATCGTTATTTACCATAAATAGCATTAATACTTAATCATATGCGCCTATTAGGTTGATTATAAAGGTATTAACCTGTTACAACAATAAAACAAGTGGAAACAGTGTTTGGATGGTCAAAATCGGCGATACAGGCTGGGAGTTACATAATGTATGGCGGAGGCAACCTCCCTGCCCTCCTCCCCTCCCCTTGTCTGGAGAGACACTGTTACGCAATAGTCTCTCTCTCGCTCTTTCCCACGCTTGGTAACAGTGATGACAACGCCCTGCTACCAACTCGCTAATGTTAGCACGAAAATAGACCACAGAATAAGGGAATACTGTAACAGGGAAAATATGTGATAACTGAAGGAGGGGAGGAGGAGTGATATTTGGCATGGCCAAGGGGCAAAAAAAATAAAAAATAAAAATAAAAACCCCCCCAAAAAAAAATTGGGTGTTTTAAACGGATTTTTTTTTTTCCCTTACTCTTAAGAGTCTTCCCACAGTCCGCCGGGGGAACTCTTAAGAGTCTCCCCGCAGTTCCCGGGTTAAGAAGATTATGACAGACGAATGTTTGCAGTTGTTCCAGCTCTACAACGGAGATGAAACAGGACTATACTGGTGGTCCCTTCCTACTAAGACCCAGGCGTACGAGTTGACTTTCGACTCCCGGACATAAGACTGTCAAGGAGCGCATTTCTGTATTATGTTGTGCTAACGCTGATGGGAGTCACCGCCTCAAACCAACTGTTCTGGGAGAATCACATACCGGTAAGCCAAGAATCCTGCAAGATTTGATGAAGACAAACCAGCTGCCTGTGGACTACTATGGCGCCAAGAGTGCTTGGTTTAACCAGCACATCATTCTTCCATAGGCGTTTTGTTCTGGCTGTTCGATCTTTCCAGCATAGATCTATGGTATTCCTCCTGACCAAGCAGTTGCAATCCTCCTGCTTGATAATGCACCTGCACACCCTTGTACCTCTGAGTTGGAGAGCTCAAATGGTAAAATAAAAACCATGTATTTGCCACCTAACACAACCAGTGTCATCCAGCCCATGGACCAGGGTATCATCGAGAGTTGTAAGAGGCGATACGAGAGGAAATTTCTAGAACAGTGTCTTGTCATAGTTGAGGATGGAATGGATGAGGAGAGATATGTGGATGAACGAGGCAAGAAAAGTTTAGAAAATTTAAAGTTCACTCTCCGTGATTGCATCTACAACTGGACCCGAAGCATGGGAAGAAGTGACATTCAACACACTCAAGAACGGCTGGTGTAAGCTGCTTTATGTCCCCAAATTCAACAATAATGGGTTCCTTGGGTTCGAGGCTGGAGACTTCCGCAACCTACTCCAGCAGGCCAACCAGGGTCCTTCCTGAGACCGAGGTGGAGGACTGGAAACATTAAGATGTCGATCTACCAGGTCATCAACACAGGACTGATGAAGAAATTGCTGCAAAGGTGCTGGCTGGCTCTGTAGAAGAAGAGCCAGACGAAGACAAAAAAGCAGCAGAAACTGGTGAGGCAAAGGTCATCCTAGCCAGTGTCCTGGAGTCCTTTGATATAATTCTGAAGTACCTGTCGCAGGAAATGGATGATAATCTGACTTTTTTTTCTAATAGCTTCTTCGAAGTGGCCGCTTTAGTGTACAGAAGGCCTACATGGACAGCAATAAGCAACAAAAAATTAGTTCCTTCTTCACTCCAACACCACTAACAACCAGACCTCGAACATCCTCTGGTGCTAGTTCAATCTCAGTTGCATCAATCTCCTCCCTTCCATCGACTTCCCTCAGTATAGCTGACACAATCCCATGGTCAGATCTGGATACCAGTATGATGGACCTAGAAAGTGACATTGATGATGAAGAAGGACAGTGAGATGGAGAAGGACAGTGAGATGGAGAAGAACAGTGAGGTGGAGAACAGTGAGGTGAAGGACAGTGAGGTGGAGTACAGTGAGATGGAGAAGGCCAGTGAGGTGGAGAAGGGGAGTGAGCGGGAGAAGGGGAGTGAGTGGGAGAAGGGGCAGTGAAGTGTGGGGATGGGGAAAAAGACAATTATCAAGGAAAAACAATCTTCAAGAACTACAGCAAGACTACATAGGCTACAAACCTACAGTACAGTACACATCACAGGGAAAGGAGTGAAGACTGAAGAAGGCACCTGTTTCCAGTGCTTCTTATGGGAGGGTTAGTATTCCTGTTCAGTACATTACAGTATAGTACACTGTACTATAATGTACTGTTCAATAAAATATTTTACTGTACCAGTACTGTATATCGGTACTATATATTTACATCTACTGTACAGTACAGTATACTGTGTCTGCTGTATAGTTCATCTTGAGTCTACGTTGTTAGTGATAGGGTAGTCTCCCGGTCTCCGTTTTTTATGGTGGCGCGGACTCTCCCTTCCAATTCGGACATTTTCCCTCTCTTAAGTCGGAGACACTAAATCGGACTTCGGACTTCTCGGAAAATCAGACTTTTCGGAGGTGGTCTCCCCCCAATTAGTCCGAGATAACGAGATAACAAGATTTACTGTAATAAAAATAGGCCTACTCCCTGAAACTGGTTCTTAATCAATGCTAGGTTAACAGAGGCATCAGGGTCCAGTTTCAATGCAGAACGATATGTCTCAAGATTCAAGACCAGATCAGGCGTACGGTACCAATTGTGGTGGAGGGGGACAAATAGCCGACTACAACACGCTCTGTAGCCGTCCCAAAGCTGGAAGGGGGGTCAAATGACCATAACGTCCATAAGGCATTGATAAGGATGGTGTTAGAGGGCGTACCGTCCGCTTTGTTTACATAGTAGCACGCTGCCATGCTCGCGTCTAATTTCACGGTCCGACGGTGGTCATGTTTACATAGGTCGATGCCCCCTGCTGGCAATATATATATATGATGATGACAATAAGTCATGGAGGGGTAAGGGGAGGCAAACCCGGCCCCCCCCCTCAACCTATTAGTGTATCCCACGACAGTCAAAATAGACAGGAACATGATCGCGAGCATCCGCGTAGTGCAAACAAGGCACACGGTAACTAGATTCTTGCAGACTTTTTTACGAAATTATCCCACGGCCAGCTGTTGTTTGACCCCCTGTTGGTAATACAGCACAGTGGGGGTGTCAGCCCCCACTAATTATACTAAGTTAGGTTAGCCATGGCATAGTTATTAGAGCATCTGCTGCTGATCAAAGGATTGGTGGAGCAAGCCTGCACTGTCAAAATTGTATTGGTAGATGTCAAGTCCGGGCAACTGACCTAGTGATTCGTGACAAACGGCTAGCCTAATATTTATTATTTAGATGGTTCATGCCTTAATTAACCCTTTCGCTGCGGGTGACGTTCTGGAATGTTTTGGCAAGTTACCGCAATTTCCAGGCTTTAACCCTCGGGGCCCGGGCTGTCTCTCCAAAGGATGTACTGTACCTCGTATCCGGGCGATCTGGCCAAAAATCAACAAAAGTAAACTAAGGCTAGTCTCGCTTAATATATTACCTACATTAACCCTCCAGCCCCGGCTATGTATTATATATATATTCCTCGAAACCCGGGTGTTTTGGCCGAAAAACGTCTAGGCTAGGCTACCGTATATTCGTTAATCAGACTGCTTCCCGCATTCCCGCGCATCCCCAAGCGTAGCTGTGTTATTTACCTGTAGAATGGCATTAAGTAGAGCTCTCTAAGTCAACTGGTTGAGCTGTGATGATGATTTCATTGGAGATAACTTTATGGCCAAAACAGCCACTTTACACCACTTTTCGATACTTAACAACAACATACAGGCACACACGAACAAGCGACGCTCTCCTTCTTGTGGCCGGAGATGCGGGGCGTCGGTCCAGCCGGCTGTTGTTTACATGCGTCGGACCGACGCCTCGCACACGAAGCTCACAGGCTTTCAACCACTGGGCGTTCAAGAGGCCTTCCGGGTACCTGTTATATGCTTTTTTATGGGCGTTCAAGAGCCCTTCCGTGGTGAGAGGGTTAATCAAACATATATATATATATATATATATATATATATATATATATATATATATATATATATATATATATATGTTAGTATAGCCAGGTAATAGATTCTCTTTTAAACAGACGAGGTTAAAGGCAATAGCAGTTTCAGCATTTAGTATTTTATTGTTACAGCTTTCAATATTTCTAACAATTTTCCTCTGGGGTTCAGAGATGAGGTACAACAGGTTAGCAAAATTCATGGTGGATCCAACGTTTCACAAGTAAACATCTTGCATCTTCAGGGAATGGGCAGGTAATGATTAGAATAAGGACAAAGCAACATATTTATACAAAATTCGAGGATCAAGAATAGGTAGGTGGGCGGAGCTACTGGGTGTGGGGTGGCTGTTCATTGGTGGAAGGCAGTCTATTCGCGAGACGGGCACTAAATCTTATCGAGTTACTAAATCTTAACTCGCCTTTCCCGTCGACTAACCCTCCACCTTCAATCTGGCGCTATAAAAGATCACTATCAAGCCCCCCACCATCTTGCCCTAACTCGCGCCGACCTAGATAAACAAACTACCATACTCGACAAAGAATCAGACCCCAGAAGACTAGCTATTTTAGAAGCTCTATATATCCAAACGCTCAACCCCAGCATCAACAACCAAACACAAGACCTTCAAATTCTTCCTTCAGGCAAGCGCTACAGGCATACTGCCCTCGTTCCTCTCGCCCTGTGTCCCCCTCCCGTACCTTTCCGCGATCAGCACACTACTGACAACACCAACCAATCACAGCCACCCACAGCCAACAACCAACCACCGATAAGATTTAGTGCCCGTCTCGCGAATAGACTGCCTTCCACCAATGAACAGCCACCCCACACCCAGTAGCTCCGCCCACCTACCTATTCTTGATCCTCGAATTTTGTATAAATATGTTGCTTTGTCCTTATTCTAATCATTACCTGCCCATTCCCTGAAGATGCAAGATGTTTACTTGTGAAACGTTGGATCCACCATGAATTTTGCTAACCTGTTGTACCTCATCTCTGAACCCCAGAGGAAAATTGTTAGAAATATTGAAAGCTGTAACAATAAAATACTAAATGCTGAAACTGCTATTGCCTTTAACCTCGTCTGTTTAAAAGAGAATATAAATATAAATATATATATATATATATATATATATATATATATATATATATATATATATAGTATGTAGTCGATTCCGAATCAATAAGGGAGTTTGAAAGTAATCTTGATAAAGCATGGGGAAGACAAGATTTGAAGTTTGATTATACTGTAAAACAAAAATACAGAATAGTAAAAATGTTGCGTCTGCTGCCGCCGCCGCCAACACCGTGAGCGACCGCAGCAGTATAAGTACTGGTGTTGAGCTGGATACACAGGCATAGTTTGCCTTTTTCCAGAGGATCTACTGTAAGAATAAAATTGGGTGCCTTACCTTGCCGCGTAGAATGGCATTGAGTAGAGCTCTCTAGCTCAACTGGTTCCGGAGTGATGGTGATGGAAGTGGAGGTAACTTTTGCCGCGTATTTACCTCGGCGCGTCCGAACACTCAACCGCAGCCCCGGCTACGACGCCCAGTTGCACTCGTCGCTCCACCCGCAATTATGCCGGGAAGCGATTTGATAGTGTTTTATTGTTTATTATGTAATTTATTATAGTTATGTTATTTTCACTCAATAAAGTTATTTACATGAAGTTATTTGTGTCTCTGTCACTTATTACTTAGTTTTATTATTATTATTATAATGATAGTGTCACTTTCACTGGACTTTGATAATTGATAGTGTCATTTTAACTTTTATGTATTGTTAGGTAAGCTAATAATATATATAGTGTCACTTTCACTTGTTCATATTGTTATGAAGGCACTTATTATTACTTGTGTGTGTCTCTTTCACTTATACTCAGTTTTATTATTCTTATACGGTCACTTTCACTGGACTAGGCTTATTGATAGTGTCATTTTCACTTATTTATTGTTAGAAATATATATTTTAGTGTCACTTTCACTTGATCATATTGTTATTGAAGGCACTTATTATTACTTATATGTGTCCTTTTCACTTATACTTAGTTATATTTTTATTCTTAGCCTACATTTTAGTGACACTTTCACTGTTGTCACTTCCACTTCAAAAAATTGTTAGAGTGTGGAAGTCGTTGAAGCAGGTGCCAGCACACAGTCCAACTTGACACTCAAGGCATTCCCAAGTGGTTTTTGTGGCTTTGCGGGGTCTTCTTGTTGTGTGGCTGCACACATGGCACCTCTTTTGGATTCTGCTCTTACTACCTGGTGCTTTGAAAGGAAGGACGTTGAGCTGGTGCTTCCTGAAAAAATCAGCACACCCCATTCTGTCCAGCTGGCCTGGTCCTTGTAGTGGCCTCCCTGGTGTACCCGCATGTTTAGCCAGGAGCTCAAGTAGCACCTGCTTGTGGAAGTTCCGCAGGCACTTGTACTTCTTGGCTCCTGGAGTCCTCAGACGGTAGATGTTGTAGGCATTGAGAACCGACATATCTACCGTATGCAGGATAAACTTCTTGTACCACCTGCGAGATGTTCGCAGGCAGTCGATGAAGCCCATCTGCATGTCGGACTTGTCAACGAGGCGCATGTTGAGGTTGTAATCCAGGACAGCAGCTGGTGGACAGGGTTCTTGGTTTTTCGGTCCACCTTCCCTGTGGCGACCATCTTGGCCTTGTGGCATGTGCTGAGGAGGTTGACCTTCCGCTGGTCATGCCAGTGGATTGAGAGGATGGGGCCACTCTTCTTGTGGAAGATGTCCGTCTTCTTCGTCTTGGTTGGGTAGCCTGGCATGCCCTTCCTCTTGCCCTTGACTGTGCCGACAGTTCCGGTCTTGCGGTCATGGAGGTACTTGGTCAGGATAGGCGACGTGTAGTAATTATCTGTGTAAACTGTAGAGGATGTGGTTTTGATTGAAGTGCCTCTCCATCATCTTCATCTACAGTGCCACCAAAACCATTGAGGGGGTCACTCACAATTTCTCCACCCTTGCCGCTGTACACCACAAAGTCCAGCACATACCCCGTCAAACAGTCGCAGAGGACGAAGAGCTTAATGAAGAAGCGGTCTCTCTTGGACGGGATATACTGTCGGAAGTGCAGCCTACCACGGAACAGGAGCAGAGACTCGTCGAGGCACATCTTCTGGAAAGGAATCAGGTAGGTGGTGAACCGATGACGTATCATGTCATACAGCTTCCTGATCTTCCATAATGTGTTGGGAAGGTGGACTGCCATGCTGTATGTCAGGTGGAGATAGGAGAGGATGTCGAAGTACCTGTCCCTGGACATGTACTTGCCAAATGCTGGAGTCGTTATGATGTCGCCAGTGATCCAGTAGTATGCCAGAGTGTGCTTCCTGATATGTGTCATCAGCATTGTGAGTGCCAAGAACACATATAGTTCTGCCGAAGTGACAGCTCTCCATGCCACCATTTTGGCACTGGTCTTCCTCCCAAGAAAGTTGGCACAGATCTCATGATGGTTGTTGGTCTCCTCGACGAGGTATGCCATGACTTCATTGTCATAGAAGCCACAGAAAAGTTCACTGGGGGTAGCATGTGGGCCACAGGGAAATGTTGGTGACACCCCGGAATCCATCTGTACCTCGTCAAAGGCAGGACAATCTGGCTCAAAATCAGCCCCATCTGTCCACACAAACAGGTCGGATGCTGATGCTGTTGCTCGAGGACGTGCAGGTGCAGCAGGCACACGCCCTGGACGCCCTGGCACACGCCCTTGGCCACGCGGATGCCCTACACGCCCATGCCCACGCCCAGGGGCAGCGGCGTCGGCAGACTGACCATGTCCACGACCTCGCCCTCTCACTCGTCTTGTCGGGACTTGCTCTTCCTCCTCCTGTTCCTGTTCCTATTCCTCTTCCTCCTCAGGTGACGTCAGGTCATCTGGGGCAATGTTGGGGTCGTCAGCATCCTCTTCAGGAGACAATTCGGGTGACGAAGTGAGCGGGCGTCGGCGGCGTGGGGCGCGGGAGGTTCAATAATGGGAGCCTCGGCCTCGGGAGTTGGGCTCCTTTTGCGGCGAGCCGAGGGCTTCTCCGCATCAAATAATGCTCTGCGGTGTATTGAGGGCTGTGGCACACTACCAATACCACTTGAAGAGGCCCTTTGCTCATTCTGAAGGAGAGATGAAGCCGAGGGCTGTGGGTGACCCACGCGGCGTCCCGGGTCAAGGCGTCGGGACAAAGGAATGCGGGTGGTTGCTAGACCAGGGTCGGCGTCACTATCACTCTCTTCAGCTTCCCTAGCCTTTTCTGCGGCTGCCCTGCGTGCTTTTTTAGCTGCACTTTTCACCAGCTATTGTTTATAAAAATATTTGCCCACTTTCAAGGGCGTACGGGCAGGCAAAGGGGAAGGTCCTGGGGTAGGGGTAGGGGTAGGGGTAGGGCTAGGGCTAGGGCTAGGCCTAGGCCTAGGCTGACGACCTAGCAACGATGGCGAGGGGGTAGGCCTAGGTTCTAGCACACTTGGAAGTTCAATAGCACCTTCCTGAAACACTTCCACATGAGGATCAGCACTACTGTCTCCCCCCTCAAATAAATCCACATTATCGTCGTCTCGAAAGCCAACGAAATCGTCATCTTCGCTTGCACTTATAAATTGTTCTTTGTCCACAAGCTTTCGCCACTGCTCTCTTCAATATCAAACAGTTGTCGCTGTATTGCACTATCACTCAACAAACGCTTCACTTTCTTTCGTTGAGCTATCTTCTCGGGTGCTACAGGCGTCGAAGTTGCGAGTGGGGTAGCACTGGGGCGCGCGGAAGGTTGCACCGAATCGGACACTTCGGAATTAATTTTTCTTGAATAACTCGCTATGGCGGCCACGTAGGAACTGATAACGTTTGTAGTTGAGGCTTGGTGGCGCTGCGATCGCCCCTGCAAAGTAAAATTTGGCCGCGTGAATTTTAAAGCACGCTTTCAAGCACATGCCTTTTAACATGACACCAGGGCTGCTGCCCTTCTTTCGCGGTGTCATTGTAAAATGACACCCGGGCTGAAAGGGTTAAAAGCCTGTAAAAAATTTAAAAATCGAGTGTCAGTGGGCGGGAGCGTGAGGGGCCCACCTCCGACCCTCAGAGCACCGAGCGGCGGGTCTCGCGCGGGTCTCTCTCTGTGTCTCCCAGCAGTGTAGCCAAGTGAGCGAGTGTTACATAATAGCGGGTTTCCCGCGTTTCACTGGCACCACTGCGGGTGAACCAGACCACGTACGGGGCCCGTTCTGATGTCATTTTGAAGCTAGTCTCGCCTAGTTTTTGGCAGAATACACTTCATTTAATGCAGATGCTTGATTTATCATTCAGGAGTGCCTGAATATGCCCTAAATAGCCCAAAAATGGCCGTAGCCAATGGGTTAAACAAATAAAAATTGTCAAATTTGACTATTCAACGTTGATAGGGTTATGGGAATGGGCATTAATTTAAATATAGGTTAGAGGGTAAAGTGTTGCAGTTTTCGTATAATAGTGTGCTGATTTGGAGAGTTCGGCGACCTAATTAGCCTAGTGTAAAGTCAGTGAAAATAGGTTAGCCTAAACAGAACCGGATGCGGAAATACCTTGAGCCGACCAGGCCAAGTGGGATATCTCTATTGGTCTAACTGGTAAAGTGTCTGCCTCGCAACCCAAGGGTTGAGAGTTCAAGCCCCCACCGCCACCAGGGCTTGATATTTTCGGGAGGCTATTCCCGCATCTAACGAAGTTTAGGTGTGCTGGTAAAATTGTTCAGATGGTTGAGAGTAAGATCGGAGCTCCATAAAAACTCTTTCGGGTAGGCTATGGTGTAAAAACCAATTCCTACACTAGGCCTACGCTATGTCTTCCTACATTAGGCCTAGGTCTAGTTTGGCCGATTTATTTCCGAAATTAAGATCTAGGCTAAAACTTAACCTAGACTATCCCAACCCAACCTATTATTATTAATGGGGGCTAGCCGGCTAGGCCTGCCACCCTCACTTAACAGTGCAGCAAAACAAAGCAACACACCGAACTCTCCAAATCTGCGCGCTTCTATATTAAACCCATAGCCTACCTGTCTTTAATGCCACCAAACACAATACCCTAACCTGTAGCTACCTCTGCTTCCACTACAGTACCACTGAATACATATATTTTCACCAACCCACCAATTAACTTACAAATAAACCTAATTACTGAAATCAATGGAATTAATGAAAATATGTGGTACTCCAATGGTGACACTGGTGCCAGATCAGTGGTGAGTCACTGGTGACAATGGTTCAGTTCAGTTCAGTTGATTGGCGGGAGTAATGCCATTAAAGTGGCACTCCCTGATGTAGGGTTCTTCTTGCGGTCTGGGTCCGGGTCTATTTTATCTTAATAATTCCTTTATTTTCTTATTTCTTATTTGCCAGTCTATACACCGTTGTTTTTGCCTCTTCTGTTGTATTTCTGATGAATAGTGCCATATCATTATCAACGATGACAACTGTGCCATTTTATTAATTATGGCGTATTTTGAGCTATGGCCAAGCATTCTAAATACCCATTTAGTATCAGTGACATCCTTTTCAATATTCTGGCTACTAATATGAGCAATGATCTGTGCAATAGGTGTTAACCAACATTGAGCAATAGCCTTAGTTAGCCTATCTGTGTTATATTGTGACAAAATGTGATATGTGCTCTATTCTGTAAATAGGCCTACTGTATTTTTATTTTATTGTGTCTTTATTAATATATCTTTGTGTATAATTATTATCTGTGCTCTGACGAGAAGTGTATGTGATATGGACCATTAGGTCGTACTGTATTTATACTGTATCTATCTTATGTGTCTGGAATAAAGAATTATTATTATTATTATTATTATTAATAAACTTCCTTCTTAAGATGAATACAAAATTTATAATAATTTGTTTTAAGCCACTTTCACACACTCACAATGTTGGTCCCGATGTGCCACGAGGTACACAAATTGGTACATCGGCAGAGACAGTGACACGATGTACGCGTTTGACGACGAAGCCTCGACGGTGACACATCGTAGCCACGTCGGGCCAGATGGTATCACGGTTGCAACACGACGGCGCCACGTCAATGCTGTAACGGTCAAAATTCCGGTCAAAACCGTACCCCGACGTGTCACGTGGGGAACACGACGAGGGGCGATGGACTTATGATGGTGACACGTGGCCGACCCGACGAGGACGACGCCACAACGTCAGGCAGCCTGACAGATATCGTCAATACATATGGTGTTAAAGGTATTACGTTCAACGGTCAAGTTTACGGTAAGATAAAGTCAAATTATTTCTTTGTAAGGTATAGGCGTATGATTTTTGATTTTATATAAAATCAAGTTTTTGTCGTAGAGAGCTGGTTCTTCGTAAATAACAATATGTATTCATTGCCGGTATACGAAATTAATATCTAAAAACTGTATCGAACGTTAAATTATATGAAAATAGACCATAAAGTGAAGCGAAAATATTTACCAGTGGGTGACAGCGGCGACGGACAAAAAATATTTAGGAAAAATAAAAGTTTTGATCGTACATAGGCCATATATGTATCATTAGAAAGCTAATGAAAAATCCAATATATCACTTGCTTACAGAATATCCTTGTCCCACATTTTATCGGTGAAAATGGGGAGGGAACGTATGTAGTATGGGCGGACTGAACACTAACCTTCACCTACGGTGAAATTCCACATATTATTATTTTTGTTATGCCCGGTCCAAATTGGAACGCGAGATATTCTGAGTGCAATGATTAACTCTCTAACTGGAGAAGTATACCTTTAACTTTAATAAAGAGACAACACGGCAGGAGAATAAGTACACAGGCGACAAGTTAACATGGGTTTTATTCGCTTTACACCTGGTTCATGGAGGAGCAATATATTTAATTCTGGAACACGGAGATCATCAAAATGGCACCAATGGTAAATAGAGCCTACAAAGAATAATATGATTAGCAATTATAAGGCAAGAGTCGAACAATGGGTCCGGACTCAATTTAACAATAACTCCTCGGATACAATTATAGAGTATCCAAAATAGTGGAGGCTTACCTCCCACTCAACTAGATCTCAAGCAAGATCTCAGCAAGGTAACAAGAGTGCAGTAATGGCAGATGTCGTCTGGATCATACTATGATGTCCCCGGCAATAGTGACGTTAACTGACTCTAAAGCAACAATGACCAAGTGGTCATCAACAATAAGGTGGGCTCTGAAAGGCTCACAAATGAACTGAATTCTACAGGTGTTCTAGATCTCACCTGGCAAGATTATTTATTCTAAAACTACTTGTGTGGCAACTAGCAAGATGCGGAAGGCTGATACAACAATCGTCAGGAGCTGAGATAGAGTGAGATCTATTAGAGTTATGAACCTGACAGAATGTTAAGTGAATGAGGCTAGAAGTTATACAAGGAAACAAGGTTACGTGTAAATATGTGTGTATGTCATATGCTGTGGGTCTTATATAGGCGCGTCCCCTCTGACGGGCTATGGGAGACCAATAACCCGGGAATGTGCGGATATAAGGATCCCCTGATAGTTATGTCTAATGTGTCCCGGCAAGTGGGCAGATTAACGTCAATTGATGTAGAGAGAGGAAAGCCCTCTCGCAAGATGTTATTTAGTGAGAACCCCTGAAGATAACTTCAACCACTACCCTGAAACAACTCTATACCCATAAACCGTAATAAGGCACTTAAAGGAGAGCTGGAGTGAAAAGGTGCCGTAGATCGAGGGAGAATCCAGTGGTCCAGGAGGGCGGCTGGGGCGTGGTACTTCCGGATGTTGGTCCGGGATTAGGCTGCACTCCTACGTCCTTACAGCTCCTGGCTCCTCTGTGCCTACCACAGGAGACACCCGGGTTCCTCTTGCACTCCGCGTGAGCAGGGACTTACTAAGAGTATGCCGGAGTTCTGCTACAGGGTTTGGTGGGGGGTTATGGCGACTAGCATAATGGTCTGTATAGAGTTGCAAGCAGTCTATCCAGTGACACTATGGTTAGTGTAAGGTTTGGGACAATTAAATTACTCCCTTGCAATCTCCTCTGGAACCACAGGACTAATCCAGTAAATAGAGGCCAGTGAAGGTGGGGCCCAAAGTGGGTTGCACAATCTAGTCCTCTTCCTGAAGGGGGGAACCCGACCTGGTCGTTTCTAAGTACTGCACTATCCTTATAATCCCTTGAAAGGAACAAGACAGGAATCCTTATTTACTTGGTCTAGGCACAGCATCGAAGGCCAGGAAGGTGGGGCCCAAAGTGGGTTGCACAAGCTAGTCCTCTTCCTGAAGGGGGGAACCCGACCTGGTCGTCTCCGATCACTGCACACAGCTTCAAGTGTGAACACCAGCTATTCTGGCTGATGGGGGGGTTATGGCGACTAGCATAATGGTCTGTATAGAGTTGCAAGCAGTCTATCCAGTGACACTATGGTTAGTCTAAGGTTTGGGACAATTAAATTACTCCCTTGCAATCTCCTCTGGAACCACAGGACTAATACAATAAATAGAGGCCAGTGAAGGTGGGGCCCAAAGTGGGTTGCACAATCTAGTCCTCTTCCTGAAGGGGGGAACCCGACCTGGTCGTCTCTACGTACTGCACTATCCTTATAATCCCTTGAAAGGAACAAGACAGGAATCCTTATTTACTTGGTCTAGGCACAGCATCGAAGGCCAGGAAGGTGGGGCCCAAAGGGGGTTGCACAAGCTAGTCCTCTTCCTGAAGGGGGGAACCCGACCTGGTCGTCTCCGATCACTGCACACAGCTTCAAGTGTGAACACCAGCTATTCTGGCTGATGGGGGGGTTATGGCGACTAGCATAATGGTCTGTATAGAGTTGCAAGCAGTCTATCCAGTGACACTATGGTTAGTATAAGGTTTGGGACAATTAAATTACTCCCTTGCAATCTCCTCTGGAACCATAGGACTAATACAGTAAATAGAGGCCAGTGAAGGTGGGGCCCAAAGTGGGTTGCACAATCTAGTCCTCTTCCTGAAGGGGGGAACCCGACCTGGTCGTCTCTAAGTACTGCACTATCCTTATAATCCCTTGAAAGGAACAAGACAGGAATCCTTATTTACTTGGTCTAGGCACAGCATCGAAGGCCAGGAAGGTGGGGCCCAAAGGGGGTTGCACAAGCTAGTCCTCTTCCTGAAGGGGGGAACCCGATCTGGTCGTCTCCGATCACTGCACACAGCTTCAAGTGTGAACACCAGCTATTCTGGCTGCTTTTACCCAGATAAAAAAGATACCAAAGGCAAGCTTAGTTACTGATGTCAAGTCAAGTCAAATTGAGTAGTGACAGGGGGTTAGGGGGAAGTGGGGATAGGATAAGAATTAGTTGGATGAAGTGAATTTTAGCATGAGAAAAAGGTATCCAGGCTTAACTGGAGCTGCCTGATGGTTTTCTTGAGTGGGAGATCGGCATTACTGCGAAGACGGCTGGACCCGACCAGGGAGGCAGTGGGTCGAGAGCTGAGAGGCTGGAACTGTGGGCTATTGTACAGGTAGGGAATTTAAGGCCATATATTTATCCTCCCGGCCCGACTGGGAGTCCCGTACTAATAGCCCGCTGGTGATGAGGTGTTGGTGGTGAGGGTGATGGGTGGTGGTGGTGATTTTACTTCCTCGGGAGGTCCGGGAAGCCTTGCTTTAGGGCTTGCTCCACTGTTAGGCTGCATTCGATGTAGTTGTTTTTTTACTTTTTTGTGAAAATAGCAATTGCAGCCTTCCTTCTTCCAGTTTTTCATGCAGTAACTCAGGAATCCGTAGTAATCAGGTGGGACGCAATCCTTGTAAGCATAACTCATTGTCATGCTGTAGTCCTTAGACAGGTGTGGTAGGCAGATATCGAAGAACAATTGGCGAGGGGTCTTGGGGGTGACTGGTTTCTTCTTCTCTACCGGTCTCACTGGTTCGAGTTGAGGGAGGGGCATGGAGGCACCTTTTTCAGGTTTTGAAGGAGGTGAAGGAGGCTCTGCAGGGGGGTTGGCTTTGGGGCTCTCAATGATGGGCATGGAGGCTGCTTCTTCAGGTTCTGGTGACTCAGGTGGTGGTGTAGTGGGTGCCGCCACAGCCGTGGTTACTGAAGTTGGTGTTTCCTCGACCTCCATTGGTGGTGCTGGAGTCTTGTCCTCTTCAGGGTTGCTTTCTTTCTCTGCTTGTTGGTGGAAGATTTCGATGTATGGTGTCGTTGATAGCTTCTTCTTCTTCTCGGCCACAGTGGTGGTTGTTGGTGGTGACTTGGGCTTTGAAGGTTTGGTTTCTTCTTCCTTGGTTTTGGCAGGTCCAGGCGTTGTTTTGGGTGACTTCTTGGTTTCCTCAGAGCTTGTGTAGGTGTTAGCTCAAGGGGCCAGACACGTATTTTGGGTTGTAGCACTGGGATAGTTATGGAGGGAAGGTTGTTAGCCTTCAGGAGGTTTGAGAGGTACTCCTTGAGGAGATTATGGTCCCCACCAGCTAGTGCTATGGCTGTGGTGACCACGATCTGAATTACTACTGATCTGTCACTGGGTGGCTGGCCATAGCCTGCTGGTGAGTAGTTAATCTTCCTTTTTTCCTCTTCCTTTCTCCTCCCCCAGGCATGTCTGGAGCCCTTTACATTTGCTCCATTTATTCCCCTGATGTTGCTGGCTTCTCCTTTTTTTCCCTTCATGATGGTGAAAGTTACCCTTTCTCCGTCACCGAGAGAGGGCACTCCATGCTGTTGGTTTGGGGAGGAGATTCGGCGTCTGTGGGCGAATATATCGACGGCTCCATTATCATCTCTGTTAATGAAGCCATATCCCTGCTTCACATTAAACCAATTTACCGTACCAGTAACGATGTTAGAGGTTACTGAGGGCTTTGGTGGTTAAAGAAAATGACTTGCCGTGGGTGACTGGTGTGGTCCACTCGGGACGGACGTGTCCCACTCGTTCCACCGTTATCTTGGCGATACGGGCAGGGGCAGGTTTGTCGTGGGTCTGGATGGCAGGGGAAAGGCTGTCCGAAGGCTTCGTTAATTGGCTTTGTCGCATGGCTGTGACAAGCTGGAGATGCGGTAACACCGTTCCTAGACCGCATCTCAATTTTAATTTATTTTGTTGTTGAAATCTTATATAATAACCTTTCCTCTTGCCGTTCATATTTTTTTTAAATAACAACAAACAATTATTATGGGTGAAAACCAACTGAGATGGGGAGGGAAAGTACGGGCGGACTGAACAGTAACCTTCACCTACGGTGAAATTCCACATATTATTTTTATTTATTGTTTTATTGAAATCTTATATACTAACCTTTCCTCTTGCCGTTCATAAAAAATGTAATTTAAAAAAAAAAAAATTATTATGGGTGAAAACCAATTGAGACAAATATTTTGGTGCGGCTGGGATTCTATAAGTTGACTGGACGACTCGGCCAATGGGACAACTCGGCTCGGACAGCTCGGCCCACTTTTGGACAACTCGGCCACGACGGCGAGACAACTCGGCCCATTATTTGAGACAGCTCGGCCCCATGTTTTGCTATGGGGCAATTTGACGAGACCAGTCAGGATTAGGATGGGGAGAGTTAAGTGGAGGGTTTATGGGTGAGGCCATGTATGCAGCACCAAATCCTGTCCTCTGCGTATGCGCGGCGCCTTTTCCCTAATATTTGTATTATGTTATTTAGGCTCAACTGTTAGGTTAATTTAAGTTAGGTTAGGTTAAGATAATATAATATAATAGTATAAAGGAAAAAAAAAGGGGGCCTAAGATTCTCACGCATGCGCAGAGGACAGGATTTGCAGGATTTGGTGCTGCATACATGGCCTCCCGTTGTTGTTCCCCAAGCTGCCTGGCCGAACAGCCCCAAGGCCCCGAGCAAGGCTAAGGCCATAACCAAGCACCCCCACAGAACCCTCACTGCCGACCACAATAAAGCCTGGGTGACCCAAGCCACTCCATGGCTGGGATCTGAGGAGGGTGCGGAAATGCCCAGGAAACCAAAGCCCCACCCAGGGCCCTGTGCCCCTCAGCAATTATGAAGAGAAAGTTGAGGGGCAAAGGAAAAATGTGACGCTTTGGCTTCCAATCTGCCAACTTTTAGGTTGGCAGATTGGGAGGTCAATCCATGGAAGAGACGCCGTCACTTGAGATCTAGAAAATATGTAAGTAAAAGGAACAGTCAGAGTAAGCTATGGGTATGGCAGAGATCGCTCAGTTCTCACTCTGATTGACCAGCCCATCACCATTTATGGTGTTTATGGCATTTATGGTGTGTGTGTAATGTGGGCGAAATGTTCGTTTATTGTATAATTATGTCATAGGCTAGTTCTCTCGATTCATATAATGTGTAGGTTAGGTTAGGTTAATTAAGAGTTGTCTCGTAATTAACACAGGGCCGAGCTGTCTCGTTTTTACTGGGTTGAGCTGTCTCGCCGTGGGCCGAGCTCTCCTGGCCGAGCTGTCCCGTGGGCCGAGTAGTCTAGCATTCTTATAATTTATTATTATTGTTATCTGCACATGTGTGAGAATCTTAGGCCCCTTGGCACGATTTGTTTTCTCCTTTATACTATTATATTATCTTAACCTAACTGAGATGCGGTCTAGGAACGGTGTTACCGCATCTCCAGCTTGTCACAGCCATGCGACAAAGCCAACTAAGCCTTCGGACAGCCTTCCCCCTGCCATCCAGACCCACGACAAACCTGTCCCTGCCCGTATCGCCAAGATAACGGTGGAACGAGTGGGACACGTCCGTCCCGAGTGGACCACACCAGTCACCCACGGCAAGTCATTTTCTTTAACCACCAGAGCCAAAGAAAATGACCATCGCAGGGGTAACCATTACAATCCCCCATCAGCCAGCCCAGTAACTCCTCAACCTAGCTACACAACCACAGGTGGTACCAGGTTATCTAAATTACCTTTCATATCCCCTATCAAAGAACCTAAAGCTCTTTCAGAACCAAAACCTCTCTTCCCCAGATTGCCTTTCATATCCCCTATCAAGGAACCTAAAGCTCTTGCATCCATTTAGCAATCTAAATTATTGTCCCGGGTTAAAGTCACTCATGAACCAAAACTTGCCTATCCTTCCAGCCAACAATAAGTCTTAACCCCCAGAATAAGTCATCATCCATTGTAAGAAACTCATCTGCTTCCTCTCCCACCAGGAAGCCATCACCCCATAATGTGTACAGATCTGCCCTGAGGAATCTTCCTCCAGCTACATCTACAAGGGCCAGCCAAAAGTTCAGGCACACCACTCCCAGGACTACAAGGACCTAACCACCACGCGCGGACACCACCCCAGCGCCTTTGATCCTCTCAAGCCGGGCGCCTTAAGTCTGGGCAAGAATATTCACAAGTACTCAGCCAGTCTGGACATCAGTAAACGCGCCCCTGTCGACCTTGCCCTGGCCAGTCTCTTTAGCAGCTAAATCAGGAAAACCCTCAGGCAGCTCCAGTTAAGCCTGGACCCCTTTTTCTCCTGCTAAAATTCACTTCATCCAACTAATTCTTGTCCTATCCCCACTTCCCCCTAACCCCCTGTCACTACTCAATTTGACTTGACTTGACATCAGTAACTAAGCTTGCCTTTGGTATCTTTTTATCTGGGTAAAAGCAGCCAGAATAGCTGGTGTTCACACTTGAAGCTGTGTGCAGTGATCGGAGACGACCAGGTCGGGTTCCCCCCTTCAGGAAGAGGACTAGCTTGTGCAACCCACTTTGGGCCCCACCTTCCTGGCCTTCGATGCTGTGCCTAGACCAAGTAAATAAGGATTCCTGTCTTGTTCCTTTCAATGGATTATAAGGATAGTGCGGTACTTAGAGACGACCAGGTCAGGTTCCCCCCTTCAGGAAGAGGACTAGGTTGTGCAACCCACTTTGGGCCCCACCTTCACTGGCCTCTATTTACTTTATTAGTCCTGTGGTTCCAGAGGAGATTGCAAGGGAGTAATTTAATTGTCCCAAACCTTAGACTAACCATAGTGTCACTGGATAGACTGCTTGCAACTCTATACAGACCATTATGCTAGTCGCCATAACCCCCCACCAAACCCTGTAGCAGAACTCCGGCATATACTCTTAGTAAGTCCCTGCTCACGCGGAGTGCAAGAGGAACCCGGGTGTCTCCTGTGGTAGGCACAGAGGAGCAAGGAGCTGTAAGGATGTAGGAGTGCAGCCTAATCCCGGACCAACATCCGGAAGTACCACGCCCCAGCCGCCCTCCTGGACCACTGGATTCTCCCTCGATCTACGGCACCTCTTCACTCCAGCTCTCCTTTAAGTGCCTTATTACGGTTTATGGGTATAGAGTTGTCTCAGGGTAGTGGTTGAAGTTATCTTCAGGGATCCTCACTAAATAACGTCTTGCGAGAGGGCTTTCCTCTCTCTACATCAATTGACGTTAATCTGCCCACTTGCCGGGACACATTAGACATAACTATCAGGGAATCCTTATATCTGCACATTCCCGGGTTATTGGTCTCCCATAGCCCGTCAGAGGGGACGCGCCTATATAAGACCCACAGCATATGACATACACACATATTTACACGTAACCTTATTCCCTTGTATAACTTCTAGCCTCATTCACTTAACATTCTGTCAGGTTCATAACTCGAATAGATCTCACTCTATCTCAGCTCCCGACGATTGTTGTATCAGCCTTCCGCATCTCGCTAGTTGCCCACACAAGTAGTTTTAGAATAAATAATCTTGCCAGGTGAGATCTAGCACACCTGTAGAATTCAGTTCATTTGTGAGCCTTTCAGAGCCCACCTTATTGTTGATGACCACTTGGTCATTGTTGCTTTAGAGTCAGTTAACGTCACTATTGCCGGGGACATCATAGTATGATCCAGACGACATCTGCCATTACTGCACTCTTGTTACCTTGCTGAGATCTTGCTTGAGATCTAGTTGAGTGGGAGGTAAGCCTCCACTATTTTGGATACTCTATAATTGTATCCGAGGAGTTATTGTTAAATTGAGTCCGGACCCATTGTTCGACTCTTGCCTTATAATTGCTAATCATATTATTATTTTGTATGCTCTATTTACCATTGGTGCCATCTTGATGATCTCAGTGTTCCAGAATTAAATATATTGCTCCTCCATGAACCAGGTGTAAAGTGAATAAAACCCATGTTAACTTGTCGCCTGTGTACTTATTCTCCTGCCGTGTTGTCTCTTTACTAAAGTTAAAGGTATACTTCTCCAGTTAGTGAGTTAATCATTGCACTCAGAATATCTCGCATTCCAATTTGGACCGGGCATAACACTAACCTAACCTAACCTAACTTAACCTAACTTAAATTAACCTAACAGTTGAGCCTAAATAACTTAATAAAAATATTAGGGAAAAGGCCGCGCATACGCAGAGGACAGGATTTGGTGCTGCATATATATACATGGCCTCACCCATAAACCCTCCACTTAGCTCTCCCCATCCTAATCCTGACTGGTCTCGTCAAATTGCCCCATAGCAAAACATGGGGCCGAGTTGTCTCAAATAATGGGCCGAGTTGTCTCGCCGTCGTGGCCGAGTTGTCCAAAAGTGGGCCGAGCTGTCCGAGCCGAATTGTCCCATGGGCCGAGTCGTCCAGTCACCCCAGACCACCATTACGGAATATCTTTTTATATCCTAATTTATGCTTAATTCGCCCTTCGTTTTTCTTTCTTTTTCAGATAAAATACCCTAGGGTATGTCGTGGTAAAGAAGAATAACTTAAAATAAATAAAAAAGAACGGAGTGTTTATAACGTTTTGGATTGTTCAACGCTAAAGTCGTTTACGCCACATGTATATAATAGCAACAATCTATGTACTATTAACAATATACTTATATATTAATAAGAACAAATATTTTATGTATTATCTTACTTATCAAAGATGTTTATATGTTCTCAAAATGATAAATCACATTCAAAGATGGCGAGCAATTCGTGAACCCATTTCGCCTGAAAAGTTTACAGGACAATACACGTGCACTTGTGCAGAGATGAGCGCTGATGGAGATTGGCCTGTGTTGTAAAGTTCCGAAATTTCTTGTTATTTAAAGTGTTCCAGTTGTTATAACTTCGAATATGGCGGTAAGTACAGGCATAGACGGTACTTATTACCGAAACTAGCCTACCACTAGGCCTAAAATTTATTTCTCAACATTTGATTTGAAGGCTAGGCCTCGCCTACCCTTGAATAATAAGTTGTCTCTTCACTTACGAAAGACTGAAATTATGATAGGCTAGTAGGCTAGGCTCGAAGTAAAAGGTAAACAAAGTAAAAAACATTAGGTCAATAGCCTACAGGAGACGCAACAATATAGGCCTAGGCGGGGTCGAGATGTTTCGCAGCAAGTGATGTTTCGCCGCAAGTAGGCCTACGGTCAGAATTTGTTATGCCTGTTCGCAGCAAATGAATGAGACGGTTTGCAGCAGGTTCGCTTAACTGCAATATAAACCCCAGATTTTGTCACTCTTCTTACAGCAGTGTTCCTGACCAGTACGGTACTGTTTAATGCATAATAAATCGTAGGCTTGGGTCAATATTTACGAGTCACACCACAGCTGGAATCTCATTTCTAAGAGTAGTTTTGGGTTCCTATCATTCTATGCTTCATTGCTAGGCTATATACTTTTTATCCATTATTACTTATTATTTTGGTTAGGTTAGGCTAATGCTAAAAAAAAAAAAAAAAAAAAAAAAAAAAAAAAAAAAAAACATTTTCCGGTGGATAAAAAGTACAGTAGCCTATATAGCAATGAAGCATAGGCTAGAATAATAGGAACCCAAAACTACCATTAAATATGAGATCCCAGCTGTGGTGTGACTTGTAAATATTGACCTAGGCTTGTGCATAATTCTTTAACTGTTTTGAAAGCGTAATGCATAAATGCACGGAATTTCGGCGTGAGTAGCCTATCCTAGGTTCGAGTCCTTGGAGTGCCACATGTATTTGTTGATTTCATTAATTGAGTTTAGAAGTAGGAACTAGAGTTGTTTGGTGAAAAAATATGGGGTCAATATACAGGAGGCGCTACAATATAGGTAGCAAAATTCTAATGGTAGTTTTGGGTTCCTATCATCATATGCTTCATTTCTATATACTTTTTATCCCCGGGAAAAAAACAAAAAATCTTGGGTTTTTTATTTTTGTATTGGATTTTTTTTTATTTTTTTTATTAACCTAACCAAAAAACCTAACCTAACCTAACCTAAATGTATTTGGGGGCTATTAAGTTAGGTTAGGTTAGGTTTTTTGGTTAGGTTAATGACCAAAACAAAAAATCCCAAGAAAATAAATTAAAAATCCCAAGATTTTTGGGGTTTTTTCCCGGGGATAAAAAGTATATAGAAATGAAGCATATGATGATAGGAACCCAAAACTACCATTATAATTTTGCTACCTATATTGTAGCGCCTCCTGTATATTGACCAAATATGGATTATACTGCTGACTTTAAAATATGCACCAGTACCGGTAAGCAGGCTTTTTAGTTCACCATCCAAAATACGATTATGCATTCAGTGTTTCCACAGCTTTTATTCTGAATTCCTTCGATTTCTAAAAATCCTTAGGCTATTTTTAACTTTCTTTGTAAATATAGGCTAGGCCTATTTATATTTTGTATTCCAATAGGCCTACAAAGGATACTTAGCGATATTTTTATAGTGTAATTATGCAGGTTATTACCGCAGGGTGTCAAACGACGCTGTTTTTTTGAGTGATAACGCAAATTAACTTTTTGTATAATGATAACAGAAACTCCCCCAACCCCCATTTTTTTTTAAGAAACAAAAAAGGTAAATTGACACAATTTTGGCATAGCCTATTTTCCATCTTGATTGCTTTTAGATTGCAGGAAATACTGTTTTAGACACCTAAATTCTCAAAAAAAATCCGGGGGGGCGTGCCCCCGGACCCCCTTCGCCGCTCCGTCGCGCTATAATGATAACAAAATAATAAACCATAATGATAACTCAATTCATATTTTGTGGATTGACACCCTGTTATAATTACCGTACTATCTATGATACATTCTAGTGCATTCCTAATGTCAGTCTAGCGTATATTTGTCGCAATTACCATAATTTTCCTCTGTATCTCTATAAGATTTCCTAATTGGTGTTTTTCAAGCAACCAGGACAAACAATGATTGTGAAAGTTGGCACGGTGCATTAAATCGTCGAGCAGGAAAATCAAAACTTCCACTTTATCTGCGGGTCGATCTGCTTGAAGAAGCTAAAACAGTTAGGCCTAGTGTGGAGGTAGCCTACAATTCGCTAGTGAAGGCACATTGTCCAGGTACCAACGAGCAACCAATAAACAAATCCAAGGACAATTATTCAAGGCGGGGGAAGAATATATGAGAAGCACACCCAAAAGCATGCAGGAGGCCAAGAAGCTCTTACGCAAGTGTGCTGGTGTATAGGCCTATCGTCGCTATTGATGTGTAAACTTCTTAAATTAAGACACGATGATGCATATTATATATACTGTCTGGGTGATATTAGACTGTTTTCTTCATATTAGGAAATATATAGGTAGCCTATGTAATGAATTGAGATAATGTTTCTCATTTGAAAAGTATCAGATGGCATTCGAAATGTAGGAGATCCATCTTTAGTTGTATGACATCGTCCAGTGATGTCAGTATCAATTTAGCTACTTTCCCACGACTCTAGCAGTATTAAGCATCTTGATTTGGTGGCCCTGGTGTGGGTCGGTTCGCCGCAGTTCCAATTAGCGTCCGGGCTCGTTCGCCGCGGTAAGGCGAATCGTCACTTGCTGCGAAACGTCTTGCTCCCGGCCTAGGCTAGGTAGCAAATTTTGGTTTAATGTTATTTTAATACCACAAATTTTGTTGATATATTTGAAGATAAATAATGAATCTAGGCTATATGCTCTAAAGATCATAAGAAATTTTGGCTATTCTGCAGAACAACTACTACTCGATTACGGGATTCCTGTCTCGTGGAATTATTTTGTTTTGCTCTTACCTTACTCAGGGGACCTTACTGATGTGCGGATAAGTGCTACTTTTCTTATTTTGTCAATTTGATTTTTACTCCCATATAACATTATCAGAGTTATTTTTGTACAGCAAGTCCAGGACATTTTGTTTACATTCTAGCCTCCATGGAGGCTCCTCCCCAATGTTTAGTAGCCAATCAGAGTGGAGCTTAACCTACAAGAAGTCGGTACATTTTTAATGGTACTTTCCTGTTATAGACAGCCAAAGCTGAAGATTGCAGAGTAAACACCATAGACTTTATCCCATCAATTTTGTATAGTTTTAATACCTAATCAGCGGGGGTGTGGGGGCGGCAGCCCCCACCCATAATACTAGGATAGGTTAGGTAAGGTTGTTAGGTTAGGCTAATGTCTTTTCAAAGTTGACTATATCGAGTAAACTCCTAGATTGTTGGGGTATCTGAATAATTACAATTAACAATGCAAATGCTAATAAAAAGTGCTTTCCGCACTTTCTAACAATAAAATACACACTTACAATGCATTAAAATACATATAGAAAATAAATAAAACCTAAAATAACAGGAGTAGTAGTTATGCAGAATTACCGAAATTTTTGTTTAACCCTCGGCAAAACCTAGGCTAATAAAAAAGTATGGTTCGTCCGGCTGGCTCAGTTGATAGCGTGCCTGATTCCCATCTTGAAGATCTCGCGTTCAATCCCCGCTCAGATTGAAAAGTTTTTCTGGGATACAGCCGGCGGTTACCATCTCCCCATGAGCAAGGGGGATGGGTAATGGTCTCTGGTAGACTAAAAGAAAGCCAAGCGCTTGTGAATCCTCGAAGGAGGAGATACGGGCGCTATATAAGTAACCAGAAGATTATTATTATTATTACTAAAATGTCTTTTTCGTAACAAGGTTGTCAATACGGTACTTTCAGTCATTGATAGCTCTAAAGATCATATGAAAATGTGTTAAACCCTCGGAAAACCCTAATATAAAAGTATGGTAGGCTACTAAAATTTAATTGATAATTAGGCCTATCGCGAATAGACTCGCAGCGTTATTATACATAATTTATTAGGGAAAGTGAAGCTCTATGGAATCCTTATAATAGGCCTATACTCATATAGATTCCGTTGTGGTAGAATAGTTTTGATAAGTTTTGTAACTCGATTTTGTCGATATAAATAGTCCCGCGGACCCGCACGTAAACAAACTCAGTCCCGCAATCTTGAGAGCTCTGCTACGGACGTGTTCGAAATGGAGTACACTCGCTACGGTAAAGTGTTATGTTCTACAAAGATGTTACTGTATGTCTAGTATATGAACCCACAGTAGCTGGCATGCAACTTGCAGGTGCTAGTGTTGTATCCCACATACTGGGTCTAGGGCTCTCTAGGGTTAGGTTAGGTTAGGTTGTTTGGTTAGGTTAATATACTAGGTCTCGGAAACAAGATTCATAGTTGCGGTAGTATTTACATCAAAACTAGCCTATAGTTAACTATCAAAACTATTCTCCCACAGTGGAATCTATGTGAGTATATTATAAGGATTCCATAGAGCTTCACTTTCCCTAATAAATTAGGCCTATGTATAATAACGCGCGAGTCTTTTCCAAAAAATTACCATTTAATTTTCGTAACAAGGTAGGTTGTCAATACGGTACTTTCCCGTTATCAATGTACAATCAAACTGAAGAATGCAGAGTAAACACCATAGACTTCATCGACTTTTCTTTCACCTTCGTATAATCGACAGCCAATTATTTTTGTTTTTTATAAAGGGATTAGTACTCAACCAGCGGGGGTGTTGGGGCAGCAGCCCCCACCCATAATTCTAGGTAAGGTTGTTAGGTTAGGCTAATGTCTTTTCAAATCACTATCGGGGAGCGTGTCTCAACATCGATCGATAGGCCTAATGGGGAAAATAGGTTTTCCCGAGATTTCTAATTAATTACAAACACTATATATTGATGCAAATGAACAATTTTGTTTATAAAAAACACTCTGAAAATTCGTGGTAGGCCTATTAAAATAAAAAAATTCCCAAATTTCTAATGGTAGTTTTGGGTTCCTATCATCATAGCCTATGCTTCATTTCTAGCCTAGGCCTATATAGCCTACTTTTGGTACAATTTTAGTTACTGGACACCTATTTGACAGGTACCGCCAAGGATTTAATACATATTTGTTTTCGGTTTTCATGCATCCAACACCAAGCTAGCCTACACCCTTTTCTGGTGTACGAAACACTAAAAAAGCAATGGGGACACGTTAATAATGATAGGCATAGGCTATGAGACGAAATATAAAGACAACTTGGTTGCGTTCGTGGAAGTAGGCCTAGCGTCGCTTTGTTTACTTTACGCTCGGAGTGACTTCCCGGTCCCGCCTTGGCGGTCGACTTCAAATGGCTAGGCCTAAGCTTATAACCAGTTGTTGGGTCCATTTTTTGATAAAGACTTGCGATATAGGCCCCCCCCCCCCCCCCCCCCCGTGAATTATAATAATCGTCATAGCCTATATGTGGCCAGCAGGGGGCAAGTAAAACAGCTGGCCGTCACCTCGAGCGTCCTGGGTAAACAAACCGCGACGATCCGAAGCGACGACGGACTCGGGGACTCCCCCCGCCGCCAATTTTCGGCACAAACGCGCCGTTTTATTCTCGTCGAAAACCACATTTAAAAAGTTATTATATCATTTTCAATTTGAAAATTCGAACCTGCGCAGTGTTGAATCAAGTTGATAGGTAAAATATGAAAATTAAAATAGATACTATATTATACAGGTATAGGTAGCCTGGAAAGTTCGTTATTTTCCTAGAGTGCCGTATATTCCGTTAAACAGTCGACCAAAAACGGGAAAAGTGGTTAGGGCAGTGAGAATTCTGTTTCATAAGATAATTATTGAAAGTGTTACTTAAAGTTTAAACATAACGAGTGGAAACGAGTGGCACCCCCCCCCCCCCCCCCCCACACTCCCCACAAACCGCGTAACAAACACCTCCTTGTCCTCCAAGCCCCCCCCCCCCTCTCTCTCTCAAATGTGGTGAAAATTCGAACCCGAGCAGTGTTGAATCAAGTTGATAGGTAAAATATGAAAATTAAAAATAGACTATATATACTGTAGGTAGCCTGGAAAGTTCGTTATTTTCCTAGAGTGCAAGTGAGAATTCTGTTTCATAAGATAATTATTGAAAGTGTTACTTAAAGTTACTTAAAGTTTAAACATAACGAGGGTAAACGAGTGGCACCCCCCCCCCCCTCCACAAACCGCGTAACAAACACCTCCTTGTCCTCCCAAGCCCCCCCCCCCCCCTCTCTCTCTCTCTTTCCTCTCTCTCTCTCTATCTCTCTCTCTCCTCTCTCTCTCTCTCTCTCCCTCTCCCCCTCTCTCTCTCTCTCTCTCTCCCCATGTAAGGGGCGGGTGGAAAAACAAAAAACAAACAAAAACAAAACACAAACAAAATGTTTACCAGAGACAACTGTAACGAGTTGTAAGATGAATATACACATGCATGAAGGCACCGCATGTCGGATATGCAAGCAACCATACCACTGGATTTTGCATAGGATTTGACACCAATAAATGAGGCGTACAATACAAGAGGGAAGAACCTCCATTTCTGCGATAGTTGTTTCGATATCACATGGCAAGTCATACAGACTGTAGAAAAACAGAAGTACAAGATAGACTGAAATATTGCCAAGACATAGCTACCTTTCACAGAAAATGGGGAACTATTGGGGCCTCAGGGCCCATACAAATATCACAACCCACACACGCACACCTTCCCATGATAATGCCCATTGCCTCCTGCACATCAACACACATCGCCTGCTGAACAACAACCTTTCGCACCCTACATATACACAAACCCTGCCGCACATCTCCCCACACCTCCCCAGACCCAGAAAACACCCACATTAATCCCATCTATGGCCATTGACCACCCTACTGCTGTTGATCAAATACAATTGCAGGATGAACGTAGGATGCAACAAGCCCCCATATCAGGCTCCCCTTCCACATCGTCTCCCCCCCCCCCACTCCCCCCCCCCCACCCACAACCCCCGTAACTCCACCCCCCTGCAGGCCTCACCCACCCATACACCAAGCCTACTATCACCCACAACCACACTTAGCTCACCACATAACCCCTTGCAGCCCCAGCCCCACCTACTGGGGTTGTCTACACCAGTGTGCAGATATTATCTGGAAAGAAGGTGCTACTTTGGTCAAAAGGGCGAATATAATGGGAATTCATGTAGATTTGCTCATCCCAAAATTTGCAACAACATAACCAGTCATGGAAAATGTAGATTTGGTGAAACCTGCAAATACCACCACCCATCCCTTTGCAAGACATCACTTAAGAACAAGACCTGCTACAATATGAAATGCCCAGCTTTTCATATTAGAGGGACTTGGAGATATGCTAGACCTAACACGAATGGTAGCCCAAAAAACTCTCTAGCTATGCGAGGACGAGACAGAGGAAAAAGGCATGGAGGGAAAGGGCAGATGAAGATGAAGAGACTAAGGGAGATGGAAGAGCACATAGAACACCTCGAGCACCTCCTGGCCTCCCAAGAGTGGCCAATACATCCCGAAGACTATTAGGTACACATAGTACTCCAAACAATCCCTCCCCAATCTTGTTTGCAAATATCCAAGGCCTAAAAAATAGAACCACGAACAAAGTACCATTTATTAGGGGCCTGCTAGAAGAAGGAAACGCTATATTTGCGGCTCTCACAGAAACTCACATTAAAGATCAGGAAGATAGTGAGGTATGGATTCCTGGTTACAACCTACATAGGGCGGACAGAACGCATAGATCACATGGAGGTGTAGCCTTGTACATACATGACTCACTGATATGTTCTGAATTCCTAAATCACAGTAATGAAGTGGTGGAAATACTTGGAGTTAAAATAGAATCCCTAAATTTAGCAGTTATTGTTACATACAGGCCTCCAGACTCATCCCGAGAAGATATTCAAAACCCAGCTCAACAAAATAAAATCAGAAGTGGAAACCCTGGGGAACCCAACACCAAATATTATATGGCTAGGAGACTTTAACCTACCAAACATTAAATGGAGACAACTAGAAAACCAGTTAGTGGCAAATAACACCGGAGAAGCAAATACTAATACGAGAGCTTTTTGAACTTTGTGATTTTTTTAGTCTTTACCCAACATAATAGCTGAACCCACACGGGAAAACAATATCTTAGACCTGGTCTTCACTAACAACGACTCTCTAGTACACAGCATTAACATATCGGACACAACATACTCAGATCATAAATTAATTGAGATCAAAACAACCTTAGAAAGTGTACAGACAACCTCAGAATCGAGAACAAAAACCGGCCCCTTCAGTAAATTTAACTTCAATAACAAAAACATTAGGTGGGAAGAGGTAAATCCAGAAATGGAGGAAATAGACTGGGAAGATTTAATGGATAACCTGACACCAGCAGAATGTCTAGTCTTAATAACAGAAACCATGACCCAAATCTGTAGCCACCATATACCTGCAAGACCAAACAAAACGAAGAAGCAAACAAGATCGGGAAAGGAGGAGGCTGTACAGAAGAAGAAAATTACTCACACAAAGACGCACACATCAAAATCTACAGGATAGGCAAAAGGTCGAAATGGATAGATAAATTGTGGAAAATTGAACAAAGGCTAAGAATATTCATATGAACTACAACATATGGAAGAGGAGAGGAAAGCTATTGCAGGTATAAAGGAAAATTCCAAATACTTCTTTTCATACGCCAAACAAAAGGCTAAAACAACATCAAACATCGGCCTCACTGAGCAAAGGGGACGGCTCTTTCACAGGGGACAAAAAGGAAATGAGCGAACTCTTAAGCAGGCAGTATGAAATGGCATTCATTGAGCCTGATGAAACAAAAGTCCATCAGAGACCAAAATATTTTTCATGGAAACCTCCCCCACGGAAACCCCTCAGATGCTGGATATTGATTTCGGTCCAAAAGACATAGAAGAGGCCCATTTCCAACATGCCATCCCACTCGGCACCAGGCCCGGACTCTTGGAATTCGATCCTAATGAAAAAATGTAAGGAAAACCTCTCAAAACCCCTGGCTATAATGTGGGAGAAGGAGTCTAGAACACTGGTGACATACCAGATAGCTTGAAAAATGCAATAATTGCCCCACTGCATAAAGGAGGGGAGTAAAGCACTACCAAAATCCTCCCGCCCGGTAGCTCTAACCTCTCACATCATTAAAGTTTTCGAGCGAGTCCTGCGAAGCAAAATTTCAACATTCATGGAGACAAAATGACTACTACACAACACCCGGCAACATGGGTTCAGAGCGGGAAGATCATGTCTCTCACAACTTTTGGAACACTATGACAAAATTCTTAAAGCACTAGAAGAAAAGAAAAACGTGGATGTCATTTACACCGATTTTGCTAAGGCATTTGATAAATGTGACCATGGTAATAATAGCCCACAAACTGAAAGCAAAAGGTATAACTGGGAAAATCGGACAGTGGATATTACAATTTCCTCGTAAACCGCAACAATCGGTAGCAGTAAACCAAGTCACTTCTGAGCCTTCGGATGTCCAAAAGCTCAGTGCCCCAAGGAACAGTGCTAGCGCCCCCTTCTGTTACTCATACTAATTTGCGACATAGATACCAACACCAGACACAGTACGGTATCGTCCTTTGCTGATGACACAAAATTAAGCAAGATAGTAAACACACAAGAGGACAACAAGGGCCGACTGCAGGAAGACATGAATGTAGTGTTCCAGTGGACCAGGGAAAACAACATGCAATTCAATGAGGAAAAATTCCAATTAATACGGTACGGAGATAATAATGGTGTTAAAGAAATTACAAATTACTTAACAGAATCTAACCACATAATAGAACGGAAAGACAGTGTGAAAGACCTTGGGGTATTAATGTCTGAAAATATGGGTTTCAAAGTACATAACCAGGTCAAAGTGGCAGCTGCGAAACGTCTAACGGGTTGGATTCTGCGTACTTTTAAAACACGCGGTGAATTGCCTATGATAACGCTCTTCAAATCTCTAGTGCTACCGCGGCTTGAATACTGTAGCGTATTAACATCCCCATACAAAGCAGGTGAAATAAATGACAGTAGAGAGTGTACAAAGAAATTTCACTTCGCATATAAGTTCGATAAAACATCTACACTATTGGGAGCGTTTAAGAGCACTGAATCTGTACTCACTGGAACGTAGAAGAGAACGTTACCTAATAATATACACGTGGAAAATCGCAGAGGGTTTAGTACCAAACCTACATGCTCCGATAGTCATGAAATTCAGTGATAGGAGAGGCTGGGAATGTGAAATCCCCCGGATGAATAACAGGGGTGCTATGGGCTCTCTGCGAGAGGGCTGGTTATCACACAGAGGCCCACGTCTCTTCAAACAAACTCCCACGGCGAGTAAGAGACATGAGGGACATCTCGTTAGACAACTTCAAGAGAGCCCTAGATGTCGAACTGCAAAAAGTGCCAGACGAGCCCATCCTCGCAAGGGAGCGAGCTGTCGCTTCAAAACAGTCTACTGCACCAAATCACCACCCATAACGAGGGGCGTCACGCTCCTTGGTGCCGCTAGAGGAGCGGCGAACACATCCAAAGGTATCCAAAGGTAAGGTACTAGTCTAGGCCTATTACCGGACCAGAAAAAGATGTAGCTTGGTGTTGGATGCGTGGAAACCGAAAACAAATATTTATTAAATCCTTGGTGGTACCTGTCAAATAGGTGTCCAGTAACTAAAATCGTATCATACTTTTTATCCCCGGGGAAAAAAAAAAAAATCTTGGGATTTTTAATTTTTGTTTTCTTGGATTTTTTTTTTTTTTTTTTATTAGGCTAGGCCTAACCTAACCAAAAAACCTAACCTAACCTAACCTAAATGTATTTGGGGGCTAGGCCTATTAGGTTAGGTTAAGTTTTTTGGTTAGGTTAGGCTAATGACCAAATAAAAAAATCCCAAGAAAAAAATGAAAAATCCCAATTTTTGTTTTCCCAGGGATAAAAAGTAGGCCTATATAGGCCTAGAAATGAAGCATGTGATGATAGGAACCCAAAACTACCATTAGAAATTTGCTACCTATATTGGTGCATCTCCTGTATATTGACCAGACTTTACAATTACATGTACCAGTAATAAACAATTGATAATAGGGGTAAAAACAGTTAGGCCTAGGCTAAGTATTTTGGAACACATTTGGATTAATATGCCACAGGTGAGTGCTCATAGGCTAGATACTAAGATACTAAATAGGCTATACAGAATAGATGAGGCATAGGGACCTAATGCCTGTTTATAATTTTATGGTCATCTTATACTTTCCTTACTGCTTCCTCATTACGAAATACGAGGTAGCTATCTTACAAGTTTACACAGTACTGTATAGCCTAGGCCTATGTAGGTAACAAACACAAATTTTAGGGGTTAGGCCTATACTTTATTGGCTTATTATGGAAGCATATATCTTATCCTCTGCCAGTGCTTGTCCAGGTTGGTCTTGAAAATGTTGAGAGTGGGGCTGTCAACAACAGAAGCTGGTAGGGAATTCGATAATATTCAAGGACACTAGTGCGACGTTATGAGAAACAATTTATTAGGGAAAATAGGCACCAATAGATTCGCCATATTTTTCTCCATAGGCCTATAGTCCGCATGGAGGATTTTCGGGGATAGATGTAGAGTTCGGGCATACGGTCGTCATTGTTTACATAGAGCGATCGCCGCGGTCGCACTTACGTTCCCGTCTATTTCGACGCTATATTTTCTGCTATTTGCCCCCTGTCATTACTACATGAATACTAGGTTAGGTTAGGTTAGGTTAAAGTAGACGGCAACATGATGGGAAAGGTCCGACGCCACTACGCGTAATGTAAACAAAGATGGCGGTACGCCCGCTCACTACACCCTACCCGATTTTCGTTATCAACAAATTGAAAAATACCCACTTCACAGAAAAATACACCAAAAATTCTAAGTCAAAGCGGGGTGTGTTGGCGGCGGCCCCCACCTATAATACTAGGATAGGTTAGGTAAGGTTGTTAGGTTAGGCTAATGTCCTTTCAAAGGGGTATATGCTAGTAAACACTAGATAGCCTATACCAGGTCAGAGGTAAGAAGAAGAAGAGTCCCTGCAGTACTCTTGAATGCTACCGGGAATTCCAGCCATTGACTATACGCTGGCTGAATACATTTTGTCGGACACAAAGTCTTGAATTCCTCCTTATAGATTTTCTGGCTGTTCCCTCGGGTGGATGCATCTTGATGGTGAAGAATTTTCCCTGGATCAAGCCTGTCCATACCATTTATTATCTTGTAAATCTGGAACATGTCCCCTCTCTTCCTACGATACTCCAGCGATGGCAAGTTCAGGGTCTCGAGTCGTTGAGTCGTTTTTCATATAGTAGATCTCTTAGGCCTAAACATGGGACCAGTTTGGTGGCTCTTCTTTGTACCTTTTCTATTTCTAGCTTGTCTCCTCTAAATCTAGGATGCCAGATGATGTTTCCATACTCCAAGTACTGTACCATGGTGGTGAACAGTCTGGGGATTGTAGATTTGTCTAGACAAGCAAAGATGGCCCTGACAAGTCCTAGCATCCTTGAGGCTTTGCTAACCGCTTGATTTACCTTGAGGCTTTGCTAACCGCTTGATTTATGTGATGATGAAATTTTAGCTCCTCATCAATGATGACTCCTAGGTCCTTTTCCTTCTTGGTATCTTCCAGTATTGTGGAGTTAATTTCATATGTCTGCCTTGTGTTTGAATGTCCTATGTGGAGTATCTTGCACTTTGCTGCATTGAAGCCCAGCTGCCACTTTTGAGACCATTCTGCCAGTCGGCCCAGCCACAAACAACTCTGCCCACCAACTCGGCCCACACAGTTTAAAAAGAACGTTTACCCATTACACATATATATAGACCCTATATAGTATATTTTTACTTTGTTCTCCTCTCTCGATACATTTCGTTCGTAAGTTTCACCCTTCATAATTGAGATGTATGTGATAATGTGTGAGACAATTGCAATAGTGTTTATCCATTTAAATCCAACAGATCTTTCTGAATCGAAAGAGATTGAATATTAATTGGACCACTAACTATTGAAGCTCTATATGTTCTGGCTCGCATTAGACAGTTATATACAACTTAAGACAGATATTTGGGAATTAAAAGAATAAAACTATCAATTATCTCACAAATTATCACAAATACATCTCAATTCTCAAGGGGTTAAACTTAATTACGAGAAGAGAAAAAAAAAATGTTCCCGTCAGTCCAGTAGTGTTTTTTCTATATAATGAATTATTGAGCTATTGAGTTTAGTTTCTGGTGAAACTATCGGTGAAGCAAATTGTTGTAGAATTTGAAGCATCTCAAACACTTCGGAGTCCGAGGAAATAGTTGTTGTGTTGTTGTCGTTCCCCAGGCTGTCTGGCCGAACAGCCCCAAGGTCTCGAGCAAGGCCAAGGCCATAAACGAGCGGCCCCACAAAACCCTCCCCGCTTACCACCAACAAAGCCCGGGTGACCGATAGCCACTCCAAAGCAGGGAGCTGAGGAGGGTGCGGAAATGCCCGGGAAACCAAAAATAGTAGTAGCCATAAGTAGCTACGAGGGTGCCGTTGTAAATTTGTAATGGCTTAGGCCTATCCCTCAATATCTTCATCTTCGCCCTTAGACATCAACAAGAACAAGATCTCGAACACCTTTTATATATTTATTGATGGATTGATAGATAAAATATTCTATATGGTGGGCCGAGTTGGTATTACTGAATGGGCCGAGTTGACAATTCACATGGGCTGAGTTGACATTCACGTGGGCCGAGTCGGCAAAGGGCCGAGCTGACAATTGGGCCGAGCTGGCCGTTTAACGCTTACCAGTAGCCAGGGATATAGCCAGGTATAGCCTAGGCTATGTATGGACAAGGTTACTTTTACCCTCCAATGCAGGCAGCTCGGTGATTTTATCAAAGGCCTAGCCGCCTAGGCCTATAGGCTTTGTCATTTTTGCTGTAATCTATGTTTATGGAAATTATATTTTCTATTAGACTCAGTCACGGCAGGTTAGGCTACTGGCCTACGTAAGGGTGGAACCGTGGAAGCAAGAAATAAGAAAGGCAGCCAACTTGAATCAATAGATCCAATTCTTTGTTTTCTCATTTCCGAATCCACACAATTTTGTCATGTACTGTACCATACTATATCAATACCAACTACCAATTCCAGTGGGGGTCTGGGTAAAAGGGTCAATATAAAGATGATGTACAGTAAACCCTCGCTATCTCGGACTAATTGGAGGGAGACCCAGTCCGAGATGACCGAAAATCCGAGATATCCGGAGTCCGGTTTGTGTCCGACCTAACAGAGGACAAAATCCGACCTAACCAATGTCCGTCCGAGACAACAATGAAATCGGAGACTACGGAAAAAATCCGACCTCAAGAGAGACGTCCGCGTCAACCTAGAAAACGAAGACAACCCTATTCGAACCCTATAATCTGTAATAGAAAACACAGTACATGTATTTTAGTTTTACAATATGTATTGTACTATATTACACTTACCCCTTCATAGCTCTTGTCTGTAGTCTTGATGTCCTCCCTCCCCCCTCCCCAACAGTGCATTAATTACTGCAGCATCCACTTTTCAGCCCCCACCTCCATCTCACTGTCCTTCTCTACCTCACTGTCCTTCTCCACCCCACTGTCCTTCTCCACCCCACTGTCCTTCTCCACCTCACTGTCCTTCTCCACCCCACTGTCCTTCTCCACCTCACTGTCCTCCACCTCACTGTCCTTCTCCACCTCACTGTCCTTCTCCACCACCTGTGCCCTTCACATCACTGTCCCTCCACCCCACTGTCCTTCTCCACCTCACTTTCCTTCTCCACCCCACTGTCCTTCTCCACCCACTGTCCTTCTCCACCCCACTGTCCTTCTCCACCTCACTGTCCTTCTCCACCCACTGTCCTTCTCCATCTCCCTGTTCTTCTCCACCTCACTGTCCTTTACCACCTCATCCTTCTCACTGTCCTTCTTCACCTCACTTCTTCTTCTCCACCTCAATGTCCTCTCACTGTTCTTCTCCACCTCAATGTCTCACTGTTCTTCTCCCACCTCACTGTTCTTCACACCCCCACTCTTAGGACCATATCCCTTGCCTGTCATGGAACCCTTACCTTTACCCTTACCCACACTGTCCTTCTCCACCTCACAAACAATGTCAGGGTCAGGTATATCCATGGGCACAGGCGTGCTACTCATTAATTCATCCAAATCCATGTCTAAGTCTGAGAGTGGCACAGTGTCTACAGTGCTCCACGAGGTGCTAGCAACTGAGGAAACACTTGGGAGGGAGGTGGTGCTAGCAAGCGACAGCCCACTGGTAGCAGACGAAGTACGAGCTCTGGGAGGAGCAGAGGGTACAAAAAAGGAGCTGATTTTCTGGGTTTTTTTTTCGATTAAGGTGTGCCCTCTGTATATGGAATCGACCATTATGCAGTGGTTCATATTGGGACTGCAACTTTGGGTCATCTACTTGAGTCAGAAACTGAAGAATGGTGTCAAAGGAGTCTAGGGCATGCGAGACTGATATCTTGGGCCCCCCCTCTGTCTCTTCGTCCGACTCATCCTGGGTCTCTTCCTGGGCTACCCCCAACACCTCGGCTGCAATTTGTTCGTCAGTCTTATGCTCGTGTCCAGGTAGGTCTCTGTCCTCTTGCAGCCAGTCGTCAACTTCTTCTTCCGGGAGGTCACCCTGGTTACCTTGGTTCAAGAGGTTCCTGAAGTCAGCTGCCCCAAACCCTTCAAAACCCGGATCTTGCACCTTCGGGATATTTAAGACCGTGGTCCAACCATTCCTCAGTGTGTTGAAAGAAACTTCACGCCACGCCTCTGCCCAATTGTAGATGCAGTCTTTCAGGGTATACTGCTTCATTTTTTGTAGAGATTTCTTCCCGCATGTATCCCCATAACCTTCTTCGTCCATCCCATCTTCTATGATGACAAGGCATTGCTCCAGGAACTTCCTCTTGTAACGCCTTTTGCAAGCTTCAATTATTCCTTGGTCCATAGGCTGAATAACACTTGTGGTATTAGGAGGCAGGAACATGGTCTTAATTTTGCCGTTTGCACTCTCCAGTTTCGTGGTACAAGGGTGGGCAGGTGCGTTGTCGAGCAACAAGATGGCAACCGCTTCGTCATAGGGTACACCATACACTCGATTCTGGAACGAGCGAACGTCGGGTACAAATCTCTTGTGAAAAAAATCCTCGGTATTGACCTGGTTAAACCAAGCTTTCCTGATGTGGCGGCGTCTACGACGTGGGGCCAACCTCCCGAGGCTGCCAACCGCGGATGGCTTGCCGACCCTCCAGGGGCCGAAGACAAAATCAAAACGACCAGCTGGAGGGAAAACCGGCTGCCGGCACGCGCGGGAGCAGTTTTTTCGGGAGCCAAACCGTCACAACCATCCCCCTGCCCCCTCCCTGGGGGCATGGGTCCTTGGAGCGGCTTCGGTCGCCAGCCGGGAATTTCACACACCTCTCACACACACACACAACACATCACACAGTTTTTATTTTCCTTACACCACCAGAGAAATGACTCTCCCGGCTGTCATTCTCGAAGGACTTCTTCTAGCCGGAGGACCATTGTAGCGCAACCCAGGGCCCACGTTACACATACATATGTCCAACTTGCTCAAAACCCATCACTTCGCAGTCGCCATACTATAGGGGTTCAGTTCTCTGCATATTCATGCGGGAACTGGACCCACTTCACACGGCACAACACTTTCCTCCAAGAAAACACTACAATCAAACACCTGGACCATTTCCTCATTCCGCCCCTTGCGTCTCCCAGGTCAAAATCCCTCACCTAAAACCCATCCCACCTCTCCGCCCCAACCCACCTAACCCTTCCCCAGTATCATCCATCCTCCCCCCCCGAAAACCCGGCCAACCTCTCCTCCCTAACCCACCTAACCTTCCCATACCATCCACATTCCTCAAAGCAAGAACCCCCCACCCCCTCATCCTAATCCATTCCAACCCCCCATCTCCTGACTCCCCAATCCCCACCCCCACCTCACCCATCCCCAACCCCAGGCCCCTCCCTCACCCCCACCCCCCCCATCGCCCGTCCCCCCACCCCAGACTCGTGCATGCAGCAGCCCACCATACATCCGTGTACATAACATTAACATTCTTCAACGGTGAACAATAGATGGCATCAACACATCACGAAACACGACACTCTCACACGGCATCAAATCAACACAACATAACACATATTGCCATCTTACATAGAAACAAAACTCCGCACAATATATCACAATAAAACAACCCACATTTCATAAGTTCACCACCATCAGACAAGACCCGGGCTGTCGGCGGGGGGCGGTGGACTCATCACCCTGGTACACAAAGAAATATCATACATAGTAACCAGTGTACAAACGCCAAATCACTCCATCCACCCCAAAATGATAAAACAACCCCCCAAAAAATCACGAGTCATGTTTAAATACGCACTGGCAACAACTCCAACATAACCATCATAAATACACATACATCCCTCCCCAAACCTCCCCTACAGTACCAAATGAATACAGGATCCACACTTAACACCACATCCCACACACCCCACAAACCACACCACACATCCTCCTGGGTGAGTGCCTTCAACGCCAAGA